>OY744612.1:8758568-9081068 GCA_963556255.1 Allolobophora icterica
GGAATAATCGACTGACTTGATGAGTTAGCGACTTAGTCCACTGGCCGTAGACGTTGAAGCCAATGAATTTTTTTCTTTTGCCTTACGAACAGACGCCATTTTCAATGAAAACGATTGCGTGACGTCATGCAAAGTTATACTCGGGCAAGGGAGTAGGCCTAAATGAAGAACTGGGTGACCTGGTTTAACGACACTGTGTGATAACAAGGTTTGGGACTGTGCCAGAGTACGAGCAGTGGCGGAGGATTATCATATGAGCAGTTTCAGTTTAGCGACGCTGTGTCATAACAAAGATGATTAGCGTCGCCCTCCTCCTTTATCCAGGCTTGGGACTGGCACTGTCAGAGTACGAACAGTGGCGGAGTTTATCATATGAGCGCCTTGGTCTTACTTTTATAGCGTGAGTGGCGCCCTCTAGCGAATTCACGCGCTGTCTTGGAAGAGTAGGAAGAGGTCACCCGTTCATGCGAACTTTCCAGCGGGTTCGAATCCGGCTCGGGAACACTGGAAACACGCGTCTTAGTTCCAGCTTAGAAATAGCGCTGCTGGGTTTATGATTAAACCGAGAACTACGTGTAACTTTCGTCTATAACTTAAATTTGAGGGCCTTTTAATAAGCTTCTTTTTTGACCAGATCAGTTCTAAATTGTCCCCCACCTGTCAAACAAGATCTTCGCCAGGGACTTGACCATTGCAGCTCGATTCTGGTAGGCCTGCCACTTTCTCTGACTGCTCGTCTTGATCGGGTTCTTCGATCTGCTGCGCGTCTCATTGGTCACCTTCCTAAACGTGCCTCTGTCTCAGCCTATAGCCTATGCGTGACACACTACATTGGCTCCCCATCTCGCAACGCATCAGCTATAGAATAGCTGCGTTGATCTGGCGATGGCTTCTTGGCTGTGCCCCGGTTTAAGTTGTTTACTTTCGCACAAAATTTAATGACGATCGATTCGAAGTATATTCATCGTTTTACAGCAAAATGTTAACACATGTATGTTCAAAGACAAAGATCTAAATTATTTACAGCAGAGTTTTTCAAACTGTGGTCCGCGGACCCCTGGGGGTCCGCGAAGGATTTGGCGGGGGTCCGCGAGAGCGTTCTGAAAATAATGTGATGCTTAACACTGTATGGTTTAACATTAACAGCCTGTGTTTTCAAATGCATACGCTACTTATAGTGTGCCTGTAACTAGATGATCCACAAGGATCCAATTGGGTATACGAGCACACCAGTTTTGTGATGCTGCTGATAGTAACTGTTATTCTTTGCATATTAGGGCCTACAGTGACGTAAATAAGATGTAGGCTTATGGTCACGTTACATTTCTAGCCTAATAACACGTGTGTTTTTATAAAATTTAATATAGGGCCTATAATTTATGCTAATCGACTGCCATTCATTTATGCACCCAATGTAAGCGCGATGTATTTGAAGCCTTCATCAGAAGTAGGCCTACAACTAGATTCCATTTAAAAAAAGTTTAAGATATTCACAAAACAAACTTTGAAAGTCTACAAGTGTTTCATTTAGAAAATCAACACTGAATATGAGCCTGATTGTTTTTTCCATGGAAGAAACACCGAAGCTCTAGCTAGGACTCTAGGCTAGTTGTTTTTACATAAACGCTATGTTTTCTTCTAATTGTAACTCTGGACTGACTTGGGTTTTCTGAAAAACACACTTGCTCTATAGTCTATAGCATTAAGTATTACAAGACATAGTTAGCTAAAAAAAATGTCAAAAATGGACTCTAGTGGTTCCTCCAGTGAAGGCTTCATTTGCAATATGCTGGTCTATTTCCGGATTGTGTACTCTGGACTTGTAGAATTAGAAATTCATGGAATTCGCCTGGTTTTAGCCTTTAGATGAACGATAATACAGAGATTTGCAAAGCATATCCCTATTTCGTTCACGTTCGCTGTTATATGCTAACTATATAATTTAATTTTGCTGTTTGTATTATGGATAACTTTCTGAAACGTAAGAAAACAGTGCTTAGGCCTAGGCCCCTATCCAAACTAGCACCAATTACGGACAGTTTTTGCAAAGCAAAGCAAGCACATCCCTCTCGCTGACATTACTGGCTTTTGGCGAAACCGATGCTATTCATTTCTTTTAAAAATGACTGTGTTCCATAGTTATTGCAGGGAGTTAGGTCTAATAACAATTTATTTAGTGTTACTTTTTATATTATAATAGTCCTCAGCGTCATAAATAAGCAAGCGTGTATTGTGGAAATAGTCTATCTGCCTGTTATTTTTATTAAATTTTAAGGATAGGGGCCTAAATTCTGCTTTGTAAATACTGGGGTCCGCGAGCTATGCATAGAAAAAATAGGGGTCCCTGGTCCAAAAAGTTTGAAAACGTCTGATTTACAGTATATGAAACAACCAGTCTGCTTTACTAAGGGCGAGGCCGACTACAGACCGGCAGTGAGGGCTAGATTTCTGGCGTTTTCTTTAACACGCCAAAGCCCGGTTCACCCTCTTCGACTGCGAAGCAGTCAGTCCACGGGAGACTGCGAAGCAGTCTCACCCACAGGTCGCCAGACGCCACCAGGGCCTCCAAGACTGCGAAGCAGTCGCCGCCAGAGGGCGACTGCGAAGCAGTCAGTCCACGGCAGAGGTCGCTAGACGCCAGAAGGCGTCTACAAGACTGCAAAGCAGTCTCCGCCAGAGGTCGCCAGACGCCACAAGGGCCTCCAAGACTGCGAAGCAGTCGCCGCCAGAGGGCGACTGCGAAGCAGTCAGTCCACGGCAGAGGTCGCTAGACGCCAGAAGGCGTCTACAAGACTGCAAAGCAGTCTCCGCCAGAGGTCGCCAGACGCCACAAGGGCCTCCAAGACTGCGAAGCAGTCGCCGCCAGAGGGCGACTGCGAAGCAGTCAGTCCACGGCAGAGGTCGCTAGACGCCAGAAGGCGTCTACAAGACTGCGAAGCAGTCTCCGGCAGACGTCGCCAGACGCCACAAGGGCCTCCAACACTGCGAAGCAGTCGCCGCCAGAGGGCGACTGCGAAGCAGTCAGTCCACGGCAGAGGTCGCTAGACGCCAGAAGGTGTCTACAAGACTGCGAAGCAGTCTCCGCCAGACGTCGCCAGACGCCACAAGGGCCTCCAACACTGCGAAGCAGTCGCCGCCAGAGGGCGACTGCGAAGCAGTCAGTCCACGGCAGAGGTCGCTAGATGCCAGAAGGCGTCTACAAGACTGCGAAGCAGTCTCCGCTATACGTCGCCAGACGCCACAAGGGCCTCCAAGACTGCGAAGCAGTCGCCGCCAGAGGGCGACTGCCAAGATTGCCAAGCAGTCGTTGTTGTTGGTGGTGGTGTGGGGGTGGTGGGGGTGGGTAATCCAGCTAGTATATATATATACATCCTAGATTGGTTGTTTTACTCTTGCTGTTATTCAACCAAATGCTTGTGCATGGCAGAGTTCCCACCAGTTTTAGTCTGGGCATAATCATACCTTTGGAAAAAGGGCCTACCTTAGATAATGGCAATAGTGATAACTATCGTGGCATCACACTAAGTTCAAATTTATCTAAACTTTTTGAAATGTGTATACTTGAGCATTATGGCAGCTATTTCTACACTTCTGACTTACAGTTTGGATTCAAAGAGGGGTTGGGATGTTCACATGCAATCCTTGCAGTCAGGGACGTCATTTGGGGGGGGCAAGGGGGGCATTTGCCCCCCTGATTTTTGAAAAAAAAAATTTTTAAAGCTGGAACAAGAAAAGGAGGAAGAAGAAAGGGGTAAAAAAGAAAAAATGATACTCAAATTTATGGAATTATTATATAGAGCCTACTATTAACAAAACTAGAGTCTGCATAGGTTTTTTCACAAGACCACACGTCTTTGACCAAGGGGAGGGGCACATTATGCAGTTTTCCCCCTGGAAATTTTGAAGAAACACCCAAAAGCTGTAAAATTTCTTCGCGCAGAGCGCGAAAAAAAATTTTTTACCTCTTTTTTGACGTCCTTGCCCCCCCTGAAAAAAGCTGAAATGACGTCCCTGCTTGCAGTCAGAGCAGTAGTGGACTACTTTACAAGTCATGGGTCCACTGTCAACATATGTGCATTGGACATGTCAAAAGCCTTTGACAAAGTGAATCACTATGCTTTCTTCAATAAGCTAATGGACAGACAGAAAACATCACAACTCCCATCGATATTTATCAGCTTGTGTTACATGGTCTTTAATCCACATTTTCAAATGTGGAAACAATTTTGCGTATTTACCTTACGATACCAATAAGTAATGCTTCTGGAGAACGATCGTTTCCTGTACTTAAAAGAGTGAAAAACTATATCAGAAGTTCCACTGATCAAGATCGGCTAGGTAATTTAGCTTTGCTCTGCATCGAATCTGCTGAAACAAAGAAGGCAAACTTTGACCAACAAATTGATAATATGCTAGGCTCAAATGCAGAAAGAAAGCCCTGCAGTAAGTGGTGAATAGAATTTTTTGAATTCTGCATTCGCATGTTTTTGCAATTCAAACTTTCTCTTCTGTTTCTGTTACTTTGTTTATGACTAGTTGTTAAAAAAGTAACACCAATTCTGCGATTAAATTTCAAAGATTTTTTCAAGCATTTTTTACATTATATACATGGACACATTGTGTTGCACACAAACGAGTACTGTACACTGTACACTGTGCAATTATAAATATTATTGCGTTGTTTACTAAAATCATTAAATCAAATAACTTCACATTCCTTGAAAATAGTTTCTATAACTAATTATAATTACAATGTCAAAAACATTCGCAAAAACGGCTTCAAGTTCAACTTCATGGGTTTTTGCACAGGTAGGTTTCGGACTTTCAGTCTACAAGTTCAGAAGGGCCCCCAAAAATGTTTGCGCCTAGGGCCCGATTTTCTGTAAAACGCGCTTCTGCTCACACACACACACACACACACACACACACACACACACACACACACACACACACACACACACACACACACACACACACACACACACACACACACACACACACACACACACACACACACACACACACACACACACACACACACACACACACACACACACACACACACACACACACACACACAGCCTCCTCTTGCCTCAATGTGGCTATGCCTATATATATATATATATATATATATATATATATATATATATATATATATATATATATATATAGAGAGAGAGAGAGAGAGACAGACAGACAGACAGACAGACAGACAGACAGAGACAGAGAGACAGACAGACAGACAGAGAGAGAAAGGTCTGGAAAACATCTTAAGCTCTCAAGTGGGATCCGGGGTAAAACCCTAGATCCAAATGCTTATTGCTGAAGTAAGAAATAGAATAAGTGCAATCTCTCTCTCTCTCTCTCTCTCTCTCTCTCTCTCTCTCTCTCTCTCTCTCTCTCTCTCTCTCTCTCTCTCTCTCTCTCTATATATATATATATATATATATATATATATATATATATATATATATATATATATACTGCAATTGTTCATTCCACACTTGACTATAGCAACTCATTTCTCTCAAATGTGTCCTCACAATCCAGAACTCTCTTGCCCATCCTGCACAACTCTCTCTACCCTTTGGTGTCGACAATCATCCTCAGCCCCTTATGTTGACTTTTGTTGACAACAGTTTCGAAAGTGTTAATATAATTGTATGATATTTAATCACATAAAATAACTATTTATACTGTAAAGATTTTTCAGGAATTATCAGCATTTTTCTTACTTTACTTTGCACGAGGATAGATCTGATGTTTGAATGGTTTATTCCAACAAAACATTCAACTTATTTACATCAATGAAAAACAAACCAAATGTCCATTCACTGTCAACTACAATACACAATATACATTTTAAAACCGAGTCCATTGAGACGTAACACCAGCCTCTGTTCTCTGTCCATCGAGAGCCGAACCTTCAACTTCACCAAGAAGTCAACATCAATTCCTCAAGCCTTACTCCCGCTGCGTGCACTGTAGTACCATTATTCCTATAGAGATCAAATGCACCTGTAAACTGATACAACATTAAAAAATAACTCACACAACTAGGCATGTACTCAGGTACTCAAAAGTGCCTATTTGTAGGTGTTATAGGCCTAACTGCTTATTCAAGGTCCAACAGCCATGAAATACAACAGCTATTTACCACAGATATTATGGCTATTACAAACAGGGCAATAAAAGACTACAGCCCAAGGCATGTATTTCTTCAAAGTGAATTTCAATTCCATTTCTGCTGCAGTTGACCAGGCTGGAGCTACTTCTAGCTACTTATCCCGATGCTATTTCACAGATACGCTAGCACACCTCAGAAGAATTCCCATGTTATGAAAGTTCTAAACAGTACATGGTAAGTTGTTTTAATCTCCAACAGAAAAAAACAGACGAAACAGTTGGAAATCACACTGTTGAAACGATAACCAGTTTCGTATTATACAATTCTAACACCAAAATGGATCATATTGAACATTTCTTTAAAGTAATAATATTTTGTGTTGTTTTATCGACTGTGCATAATCAGTCTATGCCATGGCACCATTTCCTGTTTGACTGCAGTAATCACATAGAAGTGCATTATAGTTTGTTCTGCAGACAACACTCTTACACTTCAATACATCAATAAATACATCTATGTCCAGCTGACAACGACATTTCTTATACAAACAGATGCATGCAACTGAAAGACACTTAGTCTGCTATAAGGCTGAACATTTCAAGGCTAACACATTGAAATTTACAATTGACTTCTCAGGTCACAGACAGGGGCGTCTACACCATAGAAACCTTGGAGCAAATGCTCCATCCAAGAAATAGGGAGGGGAGAGCTGTCAGTGTGTGTGCCACCGTTTAAGGGGGGGAAGGATCGGGAAGGGGGGAAGAAGAGGGGGAAAAGGGACGTTGCTCCAATGACTTAGGGGGGGATAGACGCCTCTGGTCACAGATACAAGCTTAACAAAATAAAATCTGCACCAACACTGAATAAACTGCTACATGTTCCATTATAAATGCCTCTTGATAAACAGCAAATACCAAAATTGCACTATAATAAGATGGAATCAACTTGGCAATCAAAGACAAAAATAGACAGCAAATGTGATGACAATACTTTGAACAATGACAGCAAAAGGATAATCAAAGAACCCTGAACCAACACATCCTTGCATAGAATAACTTCTACTACATAGTCAATATATGGATAAATACTTTTAAAAGCCATCTCTTAACTGTGCTGCACTACCAAACCAAGAAACAATCATAGCAGGAAAAGTAGCATTAAATATTTCAAGCAAAACACCTCAGGGTCACACTTACAAAAAGAAACAGCAAACTTCATGTTAACCCTACTTGGTAATTAATGTAACAGATGGAAATTTAGGGCAAAGGCCAAACAAACATACATCATTTCAGTATAGAAATTCCACAAAGGATCCTGGAAACGGCCTTATGCAGATACAACTGATCTACAATGTCACTTGAATTGTTCACAAATATAAACTAGAAAAGAAGTCAAAATTTTGACATCAATTCCAGTTATAGTTGCAACCAGTGCTTTTTTTCTAGGAAAAAAGGTCCCGGAACGGAACAATAGGTTCCGGAACGCAACAATTATTGGCGGGCTAATATCACGAGAAAAACGAGATTAGGGGTTGGTAGGGGTCTCAATAAACGCTGAAAACAGTTCAAAAACACTGAAATTAAATTATAATAGCTAAATCATTGTTTTTATTATTAAAATAAATAAATTATTTTTAGTAGCTGAAAAAAGGTGCCGGAACGCCGTACCGGCGCGTTCTGGCTGAAAAAAAGCACTGGTTGCAACCATCCAACCTAAACCCCATTCTCTGGCTCACAGCCAGTGTTTTTCTGGAAAAAAGGTTCCGGAACTGAACAATAGGTTCCAGAACTGAACAAATATGGAAGGGCTAAAATTCCGAGAAAAACGGGATTGGGTGTTGGGAGGGGTCTCAATAAACACTGAAAACAGTTCACAACACTGAAATTAAATTAAAATAACTAAATTATTGTTTTTATTATTAAAATAAATAAATTATTTTTAGTAGCTGGAAAAAGGTGCTGGAATGACATTCCGGCTGAAAAAAGCACTGCTCACAACTTTCAGTAAACAATTTGAATGCATTAACACAATTGATACAAAAGCAAGCTGATTTGTCGACACAGACAGCCATAAATAGATGGGAGTTCAGGTGTGGCGACCAATCAACTTCTTAGCGGCTAGGGATTCAAATCCTGTCGACCAGGACAGAACTATAAGCCAGTACTTCTGTTCCACTAGTGCTCCAGCACAGTCAGCTGAGGACATCAGCCGTACATCGTCTGTGGAAAGGTCTGGCAGTGGAGAAGAATAGCCACTTGCCCTTACATGCAGAGTTTGACAAAATGAAGTCATTAACACTTTATATCATTCTGCCTCTCAGGCTTCACTTAAGGGACTGACTTTTTAGTTACAATCATTCAATAAAAAACATTAATACATTAGAAAACATTAGAATAGGTCAAACACAACTTAATATTTAACCAGTTTACTGTTACATTATTTTTACCTTAAACTGGTCACATATCGAATAGAACTTTAAATTGTGAAATTAAGCAACAGTATAATGCATTGCCAACCTCTGATTACTAAACACTTCGGCCATTAGAGACATGTTAACACATCTTAAATTTGGCACAGTCAGGTGCTATGGTTGTATGTACACGTCCCTCGGGTATTAGCTGTACAGAGGCAATTCAGCATCACAGTGCTGCTTATTAGTCTTAAACAGAGGACATGTGCTGCCACCTACGGAATGCATGTAAGATTAATTTGGACGCTGTCTAATGAATACTGGCAGCAGTTACAGCAGCAAAAACAACAAACTGATCAGCACATTGTTCGTAAAAATGGCAATATGAAAATACTGAAGTGGAAGAACAAGAGGAACATTACATGTCTACTCATCATGTGGGGTGCATCATGGACAGTTGCAATGGGAACCAAACTGGCCAGTTTGTGAAAAAGCCAGACTGCATTTTCAACTATGACTTCATGTGTGGCATAGATTGAATGGACCAACTTTTGTCTTAATACACACCACTGAGAAAGCGAATGGGTGGGTCCTCAGATGATTGATATGGCTCTAGTAAATGCATACCTTCTCTACAAGAAGCTTGGAGGAACCAGGAAAAAGATTAAGTTCAGAACAAATGTTATTCAGTCTCTGCTGGCAGTGCTGGGATACCGAGATCGACCGGAGGCATCTGCCCCATCAATGGCCTTCGAGCAACACAAGGCTTTGGACGTATCCAAACTCAGTGGACAGCACTAGCTGGATGTTAACCCAGAAACTGTAACCATAGCAGGACCTAGCAGGAAGTGTTGTTTTTAGCAAGCATGGAAAGCGCAAGAAATGCATAATTTCTTTAAAACTCAGCCTGCGTTGTGAGGGGCATGTTTCAAATTGAAAGTGATCTATAGATGCCCCACAGTGTGACAGTAAGGCAAATACATAAAAGGAACACTTATTTTTGGTTTTGTGAACAAAACAATGTAAAAGAAATATTTTTTTGTTTTTGGCTTATAGTAGCCATGCCAAGCCAGAAAATGGGTCACAAGTCAAAGTGTTAATAGATCACTTTAAATGACCACGAACACCAAAATACCAGAGAATCCTAACTGTTTCCATTAGCTAGAATTACCAGTGTTGTGCAAGCTTACCAACTAATATTAAGGTCTAAGAGTCATGTAATTACAATGCAAATAGAACAGTAGTTGATGTAAAAAATGCACTGATTACTCTTTCATTGCAGGAAATCTGTGTAAACTCATAGATAGTCACGTATACCGGTATGTCACGTTTTGTTTTAATTATCTACACAGCAAACTATACCTGAAACTTCAATCACTGCCCTGAGTGAAAATTGAGAGCTCTACAATAAATAGCAGTACCAGTAAATACATTAACATACCGCTAGTATTATAACAATTAGCAGTGCTTCTTTTCAGCCGGAACAGCGTTTCGGCACCTTTTTTCAGCTACTAAAAAATAATTTATTTATTTTAATAATAAAAACAATAATTTAGTTATTTTAATTTAATTTCAGTGTTCTGAACTGTTTCCAGTGTTTACTGAGACCCATCCCAACACCAATCCCGTTTTTCTCTGGATTTTAGCCCTTCCATAATTGTTCAGTTCCGGAATCTACTGTTCAGTTCCGGAACCTTTTCTTCTAGAAAAAAGCACTGACAATTAGTAATTCTAGCTGGAGATTCTTAAAAGAATGTGAACAGCAACACTTTGATGCATGTAACTAATAATAATTTCACATTGGCTCTGCATTGGCTCACAATTTAACTAAAAGGCCATTGTGTCCAGACTATGTTTTACCAATTTCAGATGTACAATGTATACATCTAGGTTACCTGACAACTATCAAATTCCATTTGCCAAAAACACTTCATTGTCTGGATCATATCCATTCGCTGTGACTTTTGAACTATCACATGTCTCTGGCTGAACAATCATTTCCATAGTCGTAAGTTCCTTCTTTGTTTCATCATCCATACTGCCATTAGTGGAATAATCATGCAGTTTCTCACGGTGTGTGACATGGGAATCCTTACGTATTGTACATTTTTTGTCAAACTCAATCACGATGACCTCGTCAAAAAACTTTGCATGTTTGTTACCAGATGGTGAGTCTGGCTGATCTAGCTCACACTTGTCAATTGTTGCTTGTTTCTTCAAAATTGTGTGCCCAGTGACAACATAAGGCAGAGGCTTTACACCCTCAGAAATAGAATTTGATCTTTCCATAAAAGTCTCTTCAATGTAATCCTGTGAAAATCTATGAACAACATGAGGATTCTCCAGATCAGGGTTGCGGGCATCTCGTACAACACGCACAAAGCGCCGACGGCGATCATTGGAAGATTGAAGAGGCGAATTTTTTGAAGACGACTCGACTGATGCGCTGTGTGGATTGGCCTTGATATCAGTATCTGAGCCATATTTAAAAAGCAATCCCAACTTCTTTAGCTTTTGATGCTGAGCAATTTGATGCAGGTCAAACGACCGAGTTCTGAGACGGAAATCAAAACAACCGGCTGCCATCTCTTTGTCACAACGAATGCTTCACAAACAAATAAAAAGAAAAGTTACACTCTTCAAAAAACTAAGAGCATCATTAGATTAACAGTGGAAAAGTGCATTCACAGTAAATAATTTAAGAAGCGAGTAGAAGAAATCCCTTGGTATGCATGTTTATGGGCATAAAACTTTGAGTGAACACAAAAAATGCTAAAGATGTTATAGTGTTGTTACAGGAACACATTAGCACTGTGTTCAAGGGTGGATCCAGAATTTCGGAAAAAGGGGCCAAATGAGTGCAAAGCATGAATGTGCATTGAGGTCCAAAGGCACAGGCCCAAGTGGGATCCAGGCAAAAATCTATATTCAGAAGTCTCTGCCTCTGAAGTAGAGATGTAAAAAAACATGTTTTTTTTGGCGTTGAAATATTTCAATGAAATATTTCAGTTTTATTTGAAATATTTCAGTTTCCTTTGAAACATTTGAAATTAGTTTTTTTTTACATTTTACAACTAATTACAACCATAATAACAGTTTATTTATTTCTCTCATATTACATATTATATGCATTATTGTGTTAGTGATGACCATCCTCGAGATACTCAATTTATTTCTAATTACCTGTTTTTAAGAATGACTTTTATGAGAGTTACATTATATGTTGAAAAACATATTTTATTCACCAAATGTCACAAATTACAGTTTGATCTAATAAAGTAGATGTTATTGTTCATTGTTATGCTTAACATTTATTATTAATCACTTGTTTTGTCATAAATGAAATAAATGTGATTTTAGCTAAATTCTGCTAGCCTAGGAGGCTAGCCTAGGACACAGTCAATCGTATAGAATTCGAAACACTTTAGTGACTTTACAAGACAAATTATAAATCACAAATACTATGTCAACTAGACTCAATAATAATCCGGCGAACAAAATTTTACAAAAAGTTCTAAGAATACAACTTAGAACACAAACATAAATAGTACTATCAGTCAGACAGAGTAAACCATCATTAATAGTAATTATACTGCTAAAATCTGTCAGTTACAAGATTTCCTCATTGTTATTCATCATCGTCCATGTCATCATCTTTGTTGTCATCGTCAACATCATCATTGTCTCTATCATCATAACTGTCAGTGTCACTGTCATCATCATCACTGGCATCGTCACTGTCATCATAGTTTTCATGGCCTTCATCATCGACATTGTCACCGTCTTTGCCATCGACTACGATCAAATAGAGTGCAAACAATGACAAGCAAAGTAACGTCTGCTATTATAAAGTTAATATCCGATTGCAGAACAGACCATCTCTTTGGAACAGCACCATGTCATTGGAACAGCACAAACTGGTCCAACTCAAGACATTGTGTCAATTTGTGTGCATCCAATACTTCAAAACATGTTGTTTTTTTTGTTTTTTTTGGTCATTGAAATATTTAAAAAAAAACTGTCAGAAATGAAATATTTCAAATGAAATATTTCACGCTCACATCACTACTCTGAAGCCAAGAGTTTGTTTTATAAATAATGTTCTTTTTGGGGTATTTGGGGTATCCTAGTGATATTTTTCAGGTTTTCATGTTAGACGAATTCTAGTCAAGATATCACTTTTTTACATGATTTATATTCTGCAAATCTGAACATACGCCGACATTTTACGCATTTGCAGTGCATTGGCACATTTGCAGTGAATTTAATTATATCAACTTGAGCTTTATAAATCTTCTTATAATAATAATAATAATAATAATAATAATAATAATTTACACTCAACTAAGATAGCGACAATATTTAGAGCTAATTTGATTTTGGAGCTTTACTTTCATGTTTGGTTGTAGCACTACATCTGAACATCAGACTCTGAAATAATTAATGTCATAGAGCACAGGTTCTTAACCTTTTTTGTCACACGACACACCTAAACTTGAAACCAAATTTGGTGACACACCATGCAATCGTCATGTGTGAATCTCTGTCATAGAGTGATATTGTGCAGGACCCACAAATGATATTGAGGGATGGGTGCTGATGTTGCTGGCTGCCAACCGTGACCTTCTGAGCCAGCTCGCTGTCTGTGGCCTACTGTAGCATAGGGGGAGGGGTGCATGTAGGAGTGAGGCGTTGCTGTCGTGTGGAGGTGATGAAACCAGCTGGGGCAGGTAGAGCCAGGAGGGCATATCCTGGTGCTGACTGTGTGGCGCAGCACCTGTGGAGCATGAGTACTTGTGCGGCGGCCATGAAATCTCATCTACCCCATGATCTCCGTGTTGCCTGCTCCGGCTTCTCCGCCTAAATCACATTCCGCGTGGACAATGGGATTCCACCCATCGATCTTTCTCATAAATCCGACGAGTTTGGTGAAACCTCATGCATTGCAGCACCTGGTGGCAGATGTTTCAGTCCATGATCTAGTGGTTGTGATCGAGAGTTGGCTCAAGGAGCACCATACTGATCAAATGACAGTCATAGACAGATACGTCTTGTTCCGCCGCAACCGAGTGGTGAGGAGAGGAGGCAGGGTAGCCATATACAGGAAGCATGCATCTTCAGCCCGCAGAGGATGTACCCACTTGAAATGGAGATTCTGGAGACCAAAATGGTGGCTGGAGGATCCAAACACTAATTAGGTCTATCTATCATCTTCCAAAGCCATTATATATATAGCACCGATCTGATGATTTCGTGCATTGAGGATGCTCTCGACGAAATTGATTCCCTGGGAGATGATGCACACGTTATCTTGGCCGGAGACTTTAACCAGCTGCTCTTGGCTAAGATCCTTGTGAGACAATTATCGATTGAGTTTGAAGGACTGTCGCATGAGGGACAACCACTGGACCGAATCTATGCATCTGGGCAATTCTACTCATTTACGGCAGTAAGGTCTATCATCAAAACCAAGCACTTAGCCATTATTGCAACGTCAGTCATGGTCGCAAATGGCGCTAACATACAGACTAACCCAGGGAAAACAACAGATCAATTTCACCTGCGTATACCGGACAATCTGCAAAAATATCTAGTGGATCTCTCACGGGATTTTATAACTGAAAGTACTAGCCTGCCTCTGCATTTGAAAATTTCTTTGCATTTATGGCAGCAGTCTGCGACGCATTCCTTCCAGTTAAAACCATACAATGAAGACAAAGTACACGATGCCGCTAATAAAGCACCTCCTGAAAAGATGAAACAAACTGTACAGATAGGGGCATACAGAGGCCACCTCAGCCTTAGCAGTGAGGATAAATGATCTAATAATGCATAGGAATACCCAAATGTTTGAGAAGTCAAAGTGAGGCTCTCAGGAGCTATTGGACTGTGTCAACAGACTGAGGGGAGAAGGCCAGCACATGATGCTTCTAGGTTCTGGCATCAGTGCAGACTCCCTCACCAACATTACAGACAGATATCAACTGATCTGGGGTACTTCCAACCACCAAAAAATCAACCACTGTCAACACAACCAAACTGTTTCTGAAAGACTATGAAACATATCAGTTATTCCAAGGCATCTCTGTCCTACAATGCAGCTGTTTGGATTGCATTTAGATGTTGTGTTTTCTAACTGTAATTTGTAATTTCTATAATGTTGGTGTCTTAGGCAGAAGGCATCAACCGATGGTGCATCAAAACCAAGCCATAATGATAGACCATTGTGTTGGGATTCAACCTGTCATTCACTGAACAAATTCATTCACTATCTAGAGCCCAAAAAGAGGACATACTTGCATCCTGACCTAGAATTTTGGACGTAGCTCATTTCTAATGGCGACCACACTGGGCGTATATGACATAACAGAATACACAATCAATATTTAAGACAGCATTTTCAAGTTCAAACTAAAGTTTGTATACAACAAAAAACAATAGCATCAGGCCTGCCAACAGAAATTCTGGGCCCCTAGGCAGAGCAGTCATGGGCCCCAGGCAGCGCAGTCACAGGCCCCTAGGCAGAGCAGTCACGGGCCTCTAAACTTAGGCTTTATGAGAAAAGAAAAAAATTTGAAATAATAAAAGTGCAAAAGACCGCACATAATTATATTTATATATAAAACTATGATTTTATTCAGTTGTTAATTTTAAATTTATGCTAATCAAAAAGCAACTTTTCTGGATTTAGCTGCAGCAAAATTGTTTTGTAAGTTGATTGCGGGCCCGGCCCCCTAAAAATCGTTGGACCCCTGGGCATTTGCCCCTGCCTCCCCTCTCGGTGAGCCTGAATAGTACTAATATATAAACAAACAGCAAAATGTAATAATGTCAGTCACTAAATGACTGTAACTTTAGTTTTTTATTTGACTGATACAAATAAATTAACGTATGATGAGTTAGTTGCATATTTCACATGTTCATATATGTTACATGTTCATCAAGAGTTCTTTAATAACATTGACACGAATGAGATTGCTCCCTGCAGTCTGAAATATACAGCAGTGGAAAAAATTTTTTTTTAACATTAGCCTCGTGTGTAACTGAACTCAGTAGTGGGAATCAGTCATTACCCACTAGTGAAAGTTTGGATTATTGCTTTGCTCAATGCATTAATTAAATAATTATGATTCCTATGTAATGCGTAGGCGCTACATTAATAATAATAATATTTATTCTTTAATTAAGCGCCTGCAAACGTACATGTACATGTTATGCGATAAATCTTAACTACTAACAGAACAGACAGCCTGCAATACACGGCGCAAATTGCAGCCTACAAAGCATGTCCGCCTATGGGACTCGATCTTGTATCTTGTATCTGTACCTTGATACATACATACAGTACTGTTATTTGGGCTTTTTAAGGGAAGTATAGGCCTACGGGTGCGTACTGAATCCCCGAAACCCCAAAATGAACTTCGGCCAGATCTCCCAAATCAAAATCAACACTAACAAGCCTAATTAGGATGCACATACGTGACCTCCTGATATACATAGTGGGTCACACTAGGTCTATGTCATGTATCAGAGTTCAAATACTTTTCGGGATTTCGACCACGTTCTATAAAGCTGCTTTCGGCCAATTGGGCTGTTGTGCATTTTCATCATTTTGGGAATTCGGGTTTCGGGACAACCCCAAGGCCCACACACCTTCGAAGGGGCAGATTTTTATCCCCACATGTCGAAACAGATTTACGGCCCAGGACGATTTACATAACACTACTGTTACTTAAGGTTTAATAATGCGATTGCTGTGCAAGTTACATTTGCACCCCTTTAGTCTATGGTTTTACTTACTCTTCTGATGGGACTCCAAACGACTGATGATCCCTTGTACCCATGCCGCCGTTAAGACAACTAACTATTCGATCGTTTGCCTATGGCCCTAAGCTATGACACGAAACAATTTCGCGAAAATTCTTAAGCAAAACTGCACGCAACAGTGGTACGCTGTAGCTTCTAACAACAGTCTGAAGTTTGGTGAAGAAATATGATGTCTTATTAATAGCAGAGTAGGCCAACCGCCACGATCGATGTTTTCGACCTGTGTAGTCTTTTCAACAAAATGTTCATACATCTAGAATGTATGGAAACAAACTCCTGCTGCTGTTATCAAATGGCATTCACAGGAGAACGTCTGTACAAAATAAGACCACGCTGTTTACAAAATTTAATTCGAACAAAGTACTATCCTCTTTGTATTGCCTTGACACGTGACCTCATTCGTTCGTTCGCTCAACTGCGGCCTTGCATTGAGGTACAGATAAACATTGCTCGGAACCTTGACCAAGAATCAGTTCAGACACTCGTAAGCCGATTTACTTCGTCGATCGCCAGTAATGTTGGCTGCGTCCGTATGGTCGAAATTGATCCATGAAAATATTTAAGCTTACAACAAGAATATATGCGTACTGGCACTTTGCTGAAGTTTTGTCCATACGACAGCTTCTGTCTTTCTATAGGTTTCAGATTAAGATGTTTGATCTTTGCAGTTAGATTGATTCTTTAACGATTAGGCCTAGGCCTATGGGTGTTTAAAAGCTGTGTCATGTATACAGATAGGTTTAAAGTAGCCCAGTGTTGTAGTTGTCCAAAAACAACTGGGGGGGTCAAAAATTTGCAGATTACCAAATCACATAGTCACATAGACCAAACACCAGTTTTTTGCAGTAAAGTAACCCCCCAACGTATTTTTAGTTACTTAGCTGAGGGGGTTAGAAAGAGAACTAGGGGGGTTGAACCCCCCAACCCCCCCGACAACTAAAACACTGAAGTAGCCTATACAATTAGGCCTAAAAGTAGGACAAGAACTCACAATTTTACTCTTCCAGCTAAAGATAAATGTAATTTTATTCCTCGTGTTTTGTTCAAATATGCTTATTAATTAACACATCCCTTTATTCTCCATTCTATTATTATCATATGCTTCTGTAATGTGTAATCTGTTGCGTTATTGTCAACTGGATTTGTTGAATTAAACGAATATTGATTGATTGATTGATTGATTGATTGATTGATTGATTGATTGATTGAGTATTAATGGAATTACATTGCGGTTCCGGCCTAATCTGTAAGGCTTAATTAACCCTGCCAACATTTCCTTGGGCAGTAGATGGGACCCAATTGAAATGGGCTATATACGGGTCCCGTATGGTAATATGGGTCCTATGTGGGCCCTACATGTATGCATGCTGGCAGAGTTAGGTCTTTAGGCTGAGTAACTTCCCAGTCTTGTGGATATTTCGAGTCAGAGGCAGTCTTGTTGTCCTCGAGACCAAGGTCTTGGTCTCGAGTGCACTCGAGTTCGTTTTTAAAAGTCTTGGTCTTGGTCTTGAGGTTCAAGGTCTTGGTCTTGGTCTTGAGGTTCAAGGTCTTGGTCTTGGTCCTGAGGTTCAAAGTCTTGGTCTTGGTCTCGCAAGACCAAGACCAAGACCGGCTGTTTATATGAACAGTCATTAACAGAACTCAAGAATTCTGTATCAAGCCTGCTTGCATCATACGACCAATATCTATGGATGGATACAAGTCTTGTTGGTCAGGAAAACCCATTGGCAGCAGCAACAGTTATTCTGTATCAGACGGTATGATAAACTATGGGAAGATTTCAAAAGGACTCACTCTCTGTAGGCCTACATTTACATCCAGTGCTTGAACAGCTAGGCCTACTCTGTGTGTGTCAGCGACTTCAGCACCTGTAGAACGTATTTTTTCACATGGCGGAATTTTTATGAGGCCCACCAGGCACGTCTTGGTAAGAAAATTCTGAGCGAATTGGTTTTTATAAAATACAAAAGGCATTTGGTATAAGAGTTTGCATGAAGGACTTTTGAATACAAATTCGGATGTCTCTGCAGTTTGCATTTAAAGTTAATTTGCTTGAATAAAATAAAAGACTCATGTTTTCATTAAAATAGCGAATATTCCGACTTGACAATTTTTATAAGTCTTGACCTGATTTCGATTTTTTGGGTCTTGATCTTGGTCTTGGTCTTGAGGTTCAAGGTCTTGGTCTTGGTCTTGGTCTCGAGGTTCAAAGTCTTGGTCTTCGTCTTGGTCTCGAGGTTCAAGGTCTTGGTCTTGGTCTTGAGGTTCAAGGTCTTGGTCTTGGTCTTGGGCTTGAGGTTTAAGGTCTTGACAAC
Source organism: Allolobophora icterica (assembly GCA_963556255.1). Lineage (NCBI taxonomy): Eukaryota > Metazoa > Annelida > Clitellata > Crassiclitellata > Lumbricidae > Allolobophora > Allolobophora icterica. The sequence continues at coordinate 8,777,248 of OY744612.1, forward strand.
AAGACTGGTCAGAGGCGACGGGGCAGGTATACACCATCCAGCAAAGTTCGTTTGACACGGATTGGTGAGACAGGTTTCTTCGGACGTGCTAGGGCCTCATTTGGACTACTCTTTGGGAAAACCCTCTGATTTGGCGCAGCGCTCGTGAATAGGCTGGTGCCCTGCGCTTGGCCTTCGAGTGGCGCTTTAGAAGTTTGGAGATTAAGATCGATTCTTATCTGCTTGAGAAATTAGCTCTTATACAGTATGATATAGTTCTTACAAGTTACAATAATATGTGCCATCTGCGAGTCTTATTAAGATTTTACCGATAGGCTCCTAAGAATTTCGCAGATGACAAGCATATGTTTAAAAAAACTATTTCACTTCTAACGTCAGAAAACATGTAAAACTTGCAATTTGCTCTGCTCTCCCATGTTGATCGAGTGCGTGTGAACTTTGTGAGTGACTACGCTTTAACTGAGAAATGGAGCCTATTGCATTGTTTAAAACTGTATTGTTTATACTTTTCATTTTACATTGGATAAAAACTTGTAAAGGCCATCTAACCGTTCTAACGCGCAACTGTATTAATGTGAATGCGCTATATGATGATGTTATATTCCGAAGGCAGGAAATGGACGTCGTTGATTGAACGTGGCTTCGTGTATCAGAAAGGGGACTGTGTAGGGATATACGCCGCCTCCGCCTCCCGTATCGAAAAATAGTGACTGATAACTGTATGAAAGGCTCTTCGGAGTAGGCACTGTCTGTCGTCCTTCTGTCCGCTTGCCTTTGGGTTTAATTCGTTTTAAGGATACACACCAACGTTCAAAGTACGTATCACGATATTATACCTGCTTGCTTGATCAATGAAAGTGCAGCCGATTATTGCCACACAAGGCATCCAGTCTTTGGCGAAGGGCGATCGAGTACCTCAACCCTTCTATGCATCAGATAAATGGGGACGATGATGTTATTATTATCTGTAGAATTGATTACTGCAACTCAGTCCTCTTACTGCTGTTCTCCATTACGCTGCAAAGCTTATCGAGAACTTAAATCCTCGGGATCACGTCACCTCGACCCTTCGTGAACTACACTGGCTTCCCATACAAGCTCACTTCAACTTCAAAATCTGTCTTCTTATGTACCGAGTCTACACAAACTCTTCTGGGCTCCATATCATTGTTCACTTGTTACACCATGTTTTCTCTTCAGTTCAGACGATGACTACGTTCATCGTCCCAAGGTGATTTTGTTGTCATGCGATCACTCAACAAACTTGGTAACAGAGCATTTGCATTAGCTGGCCCTGCTGAATGGAACAAACTTCCAGACTTATCCGTTAATCCTCAACATTATCAATCTTTAAAACTAACCTTAAAACTGACTTGTTTAGGTTAAACCATAGTTTACATTGCTAAATTGATAGTGGTTGGAAATCCGTATTGTACATTGCTAAATTCTTTGACGTTAGGTCTGTTACCACGTATTAAAACTGTTTCATAGTAAAACTAGAAAATACTACTGAAACTAGAAGCTGGATTCATCTATGAAAATGTTTCATATGAAAAGTCAAACTAGAAGTTGGATGATCAGCAAAGACATGGCATTAATTTAGCAATGTAAAATACGGGCCTGAAAACATGTTGAATTTAGCAACGTAAAGTATGGTTTTACCCTTGTTTAATATGATTGATTCTTCTGTTATGTGCTTCTGTGCAAGATTCCTATTTTGTTTAGGCACGCTACAAATGACAGTTTAATAATAACGATAATAATATTGTGTTTACACGAGTTGATTGGATTTGCTCCGTGAACTCTTCATCATTCAGCCAGAAATACAGAGTAGCCCGTCCAAAAGCATTCGAAGTCGTGACTGCCCGACATCATGAGCGTACAAAGTTGCAACCGCCCGAAGCCGCGAACCTACAAGTCTGACTGCAATGCCCCTCTGCTGTTTACAGAGCCTAATATCAATCCGTGCTCCTTACAGAACTGTGACCTGAATGATCGCAGTGGCTCTAGAGAAGAAGCTGGGTGTGCTGGAGGAGAATCATGCACAATTTATGCCCGTCCAAGATAATTTTAACTGGTTCAAAGGACAGGTGGACAGGCGGCTGGCTAAGGGCCTGCCATTCAGGCAACCCACTTCACCCGATCATCTTTAGATATCTTAGCCGTTCTCGACCTCTGGTCATCACTCACCCCAAGTTCTCCAACCAAGCCATACCCAACACTGCACCCAGACTTTGAAACATTTGATCTTCTTACGAATCCCGTAAATTTTCGGTTTCTCCATCATCATTGCCACCCGCCCTCCATCATCCATCTCAGGCTCCTCTATTTATCACCCCCAGGTTTTCGACTTAAAGTCTCACCTTTTCAAGAATTCCTACCCTGACTCATCTGATCCTCCTTGTTTCAATTCTTCTCGACCTAAATGACATCCGCCTGAACAGCTCTGTTGATCTTAGACCTCATTTTGACTATCCTCTGGAAACCTCTGTGACTTGACGCAGCACTCTTGAATAAGCTGGTGTCTTGCACTTGACTTTCGAGTGGCACTTTAGCAGTTTGGAGTTTACGATTACTAGGGCATAGCCGATTTTAGTTTTTTTGCCGATTCCAGATACCGGATAGTATATGTCATTATTTGTGGATTCCGATTTGGATTAGTAATAAATCTATACATCTATACATTCCAGGTTAGTCATGAATCATTGGCTAATGGCTTGGCATCAGGTACAGGCAATAAGAAGGAACAACAGCCAGTCAGTCGCCCCTTCCTATACCACAATATATTTCTTCACTGATTGACTGGCCTAACGGTCACCAGCCCAGGCGGCCTGTAGCAGATACAGAGTAGGTTTTGGGAATTCATTTAAGGGCCCGGGTGTGACCTTTTGCAAAATTATAATTATTTGCGAGTAGCCTATAAATTGCCTGGTATCAGAATCTTAAACTGAATATGCTGCCAGTGCAAAGTATCCTGTATACAAGAAGCTATATGGCCAAATTTGGACCTGATTATGGCTCAGTTTTGTGTGCCATCGGTTGATGCCTTGTTACTAGGTTACTAACTGGCACTGTAGTAGTTACTAAAAATGAATAATAATAAATACTTTATTATTGGACTACATATTTATCTCAAAACTCGACTTGCTGTATCGATCAGTTCTTCTTTTCATGTTCATTTTTGTGGATACATTATGCTTGTTTGAAAGAACTTATGACATCTGTCTGTGTGTTTTAGCTGAATTGGCTACAGGGAAACTCGTCGAAGATGACAGACTCTAAATATTTCACTACCACTAAAAAGGGTAAGATTTCTACAGAAATATTTAAACTGTCGTCAACAATCATTAGACTTGTAAAGAAGCCTAACCATGTAAGGACTTATAAGAGTGGGAGTTGTTTTATTTAGTAGTTTGTCTGATCTGGAGTGATTAAAGTCCTGCCTAGGATCTCGTCTAACTCTATGACCTGTTGGATTTTGACTGGTTTTGTCCAGTGGATTATGAGCATGGGAGGCGGTTTTACTTCTTAGCAGTGAGATTGATACATTATTTCAGTGGTTTGTATTATACTACACACATGGCCCTATGAATGAGTCTACTCATGACTTGTAACTTGGAAGAGGCATGCATCAAATGGGAATATAGATACATTTCCAAAATAATGTCGATCAGACCAGGAAATTTTACCGTTAATGTTGAACCATTTGGATGCTCTGTTCAACAGTCTCAGTAATTATTTTCAGTCAGTATCTGCTAAGCAGTAGGCCGACAACTGGGTTAGAAACCTATTTGTGGGAATTTAATTCTTTGAATCGGTTCATTTTGAAAGAGTAGGAATACTTGCTGAAATTGTGATTGATGGAATGCTCAAATTGAAGCATGTAGAGCTGGACTTGGACTCATTTTGGATATTGGTCAAGAAGGAATATCCATCTGGTGCTCGGAATACTTTTCCAATTCTAATGCAGTTTTTGACTAGTTACTTTGCGAGTTCAAATTTTCTATTGTGACCATCATAAAAAACAAAAACCGAAAAAGACTCTTGTTTGCTGAGGAAAATTATTACGGGTGTGTCTCTTTACAATTCGGCCAAGAATTAAACTGTTATGCCGAAACCATCAAATTTTGCATTAGACTTGATGAAAGTTGCGTGTAGCACAGCGTTTCTATAATTCAATCTCTTCCAGAATATTTTTATTTTCTATCCATCTGTCTGCAAAATACAATAAAAATGCAGTTGTTCACAAACATTGTTTTGTGCACTACACTGGAGTGCGAAAGTATGTATTTGTAATTCAGTCATTCAAGGATTTACATTAGCGCTCCTTCAAGGGGACTACTCAGAGGCGCGATATTATTACCTGCATCAGAAGTGCAACTAACTGATATTCACAGTTTGGAATTCTAAATCTAAATATCCCAATTTGTAAGTTATAATTACATTTATTTCTTGAAATATTGGATGGGTGAAAAGTGAGCACTGGGTTCCGTGAGCAAATGAGTGCTTTGTGTGTGTAAGATTCCGTCACTACAAAAAGGTTGAAAAACGCTACAGTATGTTAATTCATTCACGCATTCATTCATTCATTTAGATAGCACCTGTTCAAGAGAACAGTTTTCAAGTGTTGGCAAGAGGTACACCTGGCATTATTTGTGTATAAGAAAAATGTTCCAGTTAATGACTCAACTACTGAAAAGGCATGATGCTGCATTGTTGAAGTACTTCCAAAAGAAACAACAAGTTCCCCTTGGTTCATGGAATCGGAAATATGCAACGAACCAAACGTGAAGCAGGGCAACAAGGCTTTCATAATTAGGCAAGCACATTGCCAGTTGACGTTGCCAGATCCACGTCAAAAGTTGCATTCGTTGTGGTGTGAAACTTGCAGCCAATTAGCTTAGGGGCTGCACGCAGCACAGATTCAAACTTGCCTTTGTGCCCCACTGGAAAGCCCACATAAATGTACTAGTTGTAATCATGTGAAATTCTTCATAATTAAATCTTCTTCTGACTCTGAATTACCAAAAGTAGTATATGCCAAACTTTATATTTTGCTATCACAGTCAATAAACTGAACGTAGAATGTGAATTGAACATGAAACAGATCTCCAACTTTTCACTTTGAATAGCTCTGCAAACATCAAATATAGACAAGCACCAATTGCAAAATCATGACGTATTATTTATCTAATTATCTATGATTTATTTGATCTATGATATCTTTACATAGGATGAATGAATACTTGTTCCCAGTTATTCAACAGCTTTAATAAGGATACTCAAAATGTTGCAAGTCTATGTAAGCACTTGCACTGAAAGTTTTTGATTGTTACAAAATTGCGGATAGAAGGTTAACCCATTCCCATCAGATCGGGTCATATCGACCCTATATGGGAGGCAGTGAAATAGAGACGAGAATATTTATAGTATAATGACATCATACTTAAAACTAGCATCAGGGATGCCTGCAGAATTTTTATATATTTTTGCATCAATTTCTTGTAGGGTTTTGGTATTTATTCTGAGAAAGAAAGACTTTAAAGTGATGGGAAAATGAATATAGATGCCGGCAGTTGTGAACAGTATTATGAACGTATTGTGAACAGTGCAGATAATAGGTTTTCATCTTTTATCGGTATCGGTGAAATTACTGATGAATTGAAGTTAAGAAATGAGCAGATAACGAAAGATATACCTTTCAGAGCCAGAAGTGTGCTGATTCAGAAAACATATCCTTTGTTATACTTAACTGTAACCCTTGTTGCACTGCTGTTGTTCTACCATGTGTACTGTAGATTTACTAAATTTTGGAGCAACAGTTCTGACAGGAATGGGTTAAATGAAAGATGAGAGAGAATGGATGGGGTGGTAAACAGTCAATAGTTTTAAAGTAGACTTTTGATCCTGGTTCAAATACTGGGTCCCTATGTGATATTGGCATTGGAGTGACATTGACTATAAATCATTCTGTACACGTTGATTATTGGTTCGCCTTCTTTGTCATTTTGTCAGATTGCTTTGTCAAAATGCAGAATTTACTACGTTTCTAGCATGTTCAGTTTACTATAGCTAAGTTTACTTACTGGAGTTTTGATGAAGTTTTCTTCTCATGCTATCTTGGCCTACTTGGGGTTCCTGATGTAGGTTATATGTGGACTATGGGCCACTTGTGCTTTTTACAGCCAGTCTTTATGGCTTGACCTGGGAGGAATGACTTGGGTCTGTGGAGTGATCTTGACCACCAGGTGCTTCAATCTACCGACCAACAGATGACAATACAATACAATGACAATATCCGAATACAATACAATTCACGTGGTGGTGCCATGGATAGCCGGATGCATGACATCTTCTACCAGTCCCAGTTAGGGATTGTCTGGCAGTGGTTGCTACCACCTGTTGCTGCTCAACATTGTGCCTAAGATGATCTGAGAGAAATAGTCAAAGTTATTTTGGTTCCAAGAACAGAAATGTGATTTTACGCACACTGACTGGCTACTATCTTATATATTCTTTGTATTTTGAGTAAAAATCTGACCTGAAACTGAATTGTTTCAGGTGAAATATTTGAGCTGAAGGCAGAGCTCAACAGTGAAAAGAAAGATAGAAAGAAAGAAGCAGTGAAGAAAGTCATTGCCAGTATGACTGTTGGTAAGGATGTGAGGTAAGAACGGCAACTTTAGGACTTTTCAGTTAAAATATGAGTCTTATTTTATTTATATCTCACCGACAGAGCTCCACTATCCATTGAAGGGACATCTTTTGATGTTGCTGAGTATTTGTGTGCTAAATGTCCCCTACTGTCTATTTGTAAAATGTGAGCATTTGTCTTACATTACTAAAAGGCTGAGAGTAACTTAGTAGAGATTGCTGTCTTCGGACAGGCTCTATTCACAGCACTTCAGTCAATCAGCTGTGTTGTATTGTGAGATCTGGAGGACTTTCAGAGACATTGTCAGGGGTTGTAATCTTTCAGGAAAAACCCAAACATGACTATTCAATTTGTTAGCTGGACAACCTGTCTTTGTTACCAATTGTTGCCGTGTTCAGTGTAAAAAGTTACTTTTCATTTTGCATAATAAGACAGAACTTCAGACACTTTGAAAGGCACGTGCACATTAGTCGCTGGCAACAGCGACGAATGATGAATACGGATAAATGTGGATTGTCTAATCTCTCCTATTATTAATTTTAATGTGTGTGTTGCTTAGTGTTACTCTCCATTTGTTGTCCTATGTAATTCCTGTATGTATTGTATGAGAATTTCCAAGGCTCAGCTGGTAGGTTTGCTACTTAACCAGTTCTACATTTCACTAAAGGTTGTGAGGTAGTTGTAAATTTGAAGCTAGTACCGACTTTTTAAATTGGAGGCATTTAAGTAAATGCTGTTTGGGAACCAACAATGTTTAGTTGGAAGTTGTGTTGTTGATTGCAGCGCTCTCTTCCCTGATGTTGTGAATTGCATGCAGACTGACAACTTAGAATTGAAAAAGCTTGTCTATCTGTATTTGATGAACTATGCTAAGAGCCAGCCTGATATGGCAATTCTGGCTGTTAACACGTTTGTTAAGGTATGTGCTATTGTTTCTCAGTTACTCTGTTTTAATTAAGACGCTTATTATTCCTCACTACCTGACTTCGAATAGGAAGCAATGGAGAATGTGTGTCATGGCGATCGCTAGAGCTCCAGGAGTTGACAGCACAAGGTGACAAGGTGATTATTCCTCAGAATGTAAAAGCAAAAAGTTGTTTGAGGTTCAACAACTACACATTCGTGCAAAGTTAGGCAATACATGTACATTATTGCTATAGCTGGTAAGCCGTGCACGCGTAACGAGCGGTTTCGACGGCGTGCCTCCCATTTGTCGCATGTTAATGGTGTTTCATTGTATTACTTTTTGAAACATCGATCACAAAAATTTTCTTTTGTGTCAGAAATACAACTGTACCAGAACATGTCTTTCAGCGTTATATATTATAATTTTATTTGCTTATTATGGTTCGCAGGAACTTATTAACCTAATTTCAATATAATTTAGTAAACCTGTAACTGCTGTTTTAACAAAGCTTAATTTGTTGCACAGTCATTTTAACTTAACTTTTATTTTAAAATATGTGCCATATGTTAGTGATCAAAGTTAAATTGTTACCCAATTTTAGCATTTTGGCCTATTTATTGAACTTGTAAATAGTATTTTAGATTGTATTTTGCTATTCTAATTTAATTTAATTGAATAACAATTTTCTGTTGATATGTTATTTAACCCAAGCAATCGATCAACCAATCACTCAACATTTTAAATGTCCTTTGCCTCTGTCTGCCTTACTGAAACTGATAAGAGTCCAATGATGTTGTTGATTGCAGGACTGTGAAGATCCGAACCCTTTGATTCGTTCATTGGCTGTTCGCACAATGGGTTGCATTCGTGTTGACAAGATAACGGAATATCTCTGCGAACCGCTGCGCAAGTGTCTGAAGGATGAGGATCCATATGTCAGAAAGACGGCTGCTGTGTGTGTCGCAAAACTGCACGATATCAACGCTCAGCTTGTGGAAGACCAGGGCTTTCTGGACAGCCTACGAGACCTTCTGTCGGATTCCAATCCTATGGTAAGATGCTGAGTTGTAAGGTATATCATGTGAAACATTCCCCTTTTTTGTTTACCATTGTGGTTGACTTGCGATTGATGGCTGTCTTGCACTTCTTCCTTCAGGCCAGGCTGCAGTACTATCTGGTGGTCCTGCCACAGTTTTTCGTTGACTTAAAACTTGCCTTTATTCCCGAGGACTTTCGCACTGGGAGCACCTCTGATTGGTGGGCACTGGGTAGAGGTGCTTTATAAGTTTCGAAATACAACCATACATTTAGTGTAGTTGAATTTCCTCTACATCACATCTAACTGAATTTAACGTTCTTTCTATCACCTCATGAAATTAAATGAAGGCCTCCTTCTCTTAATTCCACGTGTCTTGGACTGTGATCTTGGTGCTGTAGGCATGAGCTGTTTAGCAATGTTAAACTTGATTAATGCTTGGATGGTGACCATTGATTCTGTGCTGGTCGTTTGCCAAGTTCGATTATAATGCTAAATTTGACTGTACCTGGGTGTCCATGGGAAGATACCTGTCATACCAGGTATCTGTAGAGTGGAAGAATTGAAGGTGTTGTGTGTTACAATTACTGAGACACTTGCTTTGTTAAACACATTAACCGCGTCTGTTGCAGGGCAAGGCATTCTTTTATGCACTACGGGTGATGAAAGCCCACGGTCTTAAAGGCCCAAATGTCTTTGATGTTGCAAGGGCGACGACAGTGGCATGCATGCTATATGCAAGCCCCGCATGGTGGGGATTTGCATCCCAGCATGATAAAAATCAACTCCAAGCCATTATGAACAAGATGACTAGGCAGGGGTACCTGCCGGAGGGTGGGCCAACGTTTGACCAACTCTGTAGGAAAGCGGATGTCGGCCTTTTCATGGGGGTCTTAAACAACCCTGGTCATGTACTTTACAAATTGCTTCCACCCAAGAAACCTAAAAATTATGTTCTGCGACCTCGGTCTCACGATAGAGTGCTTACTCCTCTTGACAACAACATGAGGAAAAATTTCATTGGAAGAAAAATGCTATATTCATATTGATTGTGATGCTGTTGTTTTTTTAACTGTTGTATTCTGTATTGTATTATTTGATGCATGTTCACTGGAGTGCTAATCTCGCAAGCAGTTAAATAAAGAAAATACTTACTTACTTTACTTATCATCTTTGCAACATGTGGAGCTTGGTGAAAAACAGATTGACAAGGTGAGGAGAGAAAGAATGCATGTGTGAATTTTATTAGTAATATTAATATTATGTTTTATTCTTTAGGTTGTGGCAAATGCAGTTGCTGCTATATCTGAGATCATGGAGACATCTGTGACAGCAAGTCAGATCATAGATCTGAATTCACAGATCATAAACAAACTACTAACTGCACTCAATGAATGTACAGAGTAAGTATCAGGCTAATTCTGTTGATGTGCTGGTGCTGATGTTGATGCTGGTGGTGCTGGTGCTTAGAGCAAAAGACACTCTCAGAGGAGAGGTGCCAACATGAGGAGGTAGAGAGGTTCAAACGCAGAGACCAGCAGCTGTGAATAAACACAGGCTGCTAAAGGCAAATACAGGTCACGATGAGCGTAATAATGTCTAGGATAGCCATGCATCATGTGACATAAGAGCAGATATTACATTGGACAGTTTCAACCATTGGAACCAAACAGTGATAGTGATAGATTATCATTGTTTCCTGTTACTGATTTAGGCCAATTTATAGCATTCTTCAGACTTGTGTATTTTTTTAATGTTGGTATATGATGTATATGATTTGTATGACAGATTTTATGGTGCTTTCCCAAAATATTTGCCAAGTGTCACTGGCATAGGTGCTTTGTAAGTACTGGTTGATGTTTGGGTCCAAAGTGTTAACAGACAATGGGTTAAGAGGGCCATTCTGTATGATATACAGAAGCCATATTATGGCTAGAAAGCTCAATGACTTAAACTGTCTAGTGTTAATGCACTTGCGGTGTAGTCTGCTATCAGTTTTCCAATTACTTTGAAAGGCCACTCTGCTGTCTGATTGTGGGCATAAATAATTGTGATGTTATACCAGACAATTTGACACAGATTGCTATACAGCAAGTTCCTCTATGTTAATGAGTCTTGCGTGTTAGGTAGATGTATTTTGGGAGACATGGTGAAACTGCTGAATAAGTGAGTTCACTTATAAATGGCTGCATTTAAACGGGTCTGCGCTGTTGTACTTGCCACCGGAAATCTTATTCTTCTCGGAATTATAAATTTAACAAAGACAATAATTCCGAAACTACTTCTAAGAGTAATGTCATTTTAAACACCATTTTATTAAATAAACATTTGAGAATGTGAAAATCAACTCCAGACTCATTTTATCAGAGCAGGTCATATATGTCAGAGCGAGTCAACTTTGTTCATAAGTATAGTTCATATAACATTATATATCACTTGCCTACAATGCCTAGGTGATGGACTTTCTCACAATTCAGATAGCTGAGACTGACTTAACACTTTAACGACAAGCTGCATTGGTTTTGTAACACAAATATGCTAAATATAACATGTCTAGAGCATCTAAGGGCAAAATTGTTAAGCTTGGGGTTTCATTATATTCAGATCTGGCTATTTCCACAGATTCATCAGTTGCTTTATCCATGCATTGTACGTGTAGGTGCAATGAAAGATATTGTGGTTTCAGTTGAATTTGAGACCATCGTATGCATTGAAATGCAGATTTTGGATTCGTTTCTTTTCCAAAGAACTTTTTGTGATGTATCATGCACCATTTCGCCAAGGTGTAGGTGATTATTCATGCCAATCTAAGTAGGAACAAACCTGATGTTACTTTTCTCATGCAGGTGCAGTGAAAGTTACTTTGGTTTAATTAAATGTGAGACCATATGTAACACGAACTTGTTGAAATGATGACTTGGTTGATTTCACGTTCAGTTGCTATGATGTGTCTTGTGTCATTTTCACTCAACCTTAGGATAATACTTCTTACCAATCAAAGTAGAAGAAACTAATATTAGTTGTTTGTTACTATGGAACAGGTGGGGCCAAGTCTTCATATTGGATTCAGTTGCTAACTACATTCCTAAGGATGACCGTGAAGCGCAGAGCATTTGTGAACGTGTAACACCACGATTGGCACATGCCAACTCTGCTGTTGTGCTGTCAGCGATCAAGGTCAGCAGCCTTTTAATAATGCAAGTCAAACACTCGCATTTTACAGAATAGACAGTAAAATGTTGTTGTTATTGGATTTGGAAAAGTCAGCTATTAGCAGCTATTATGAATGCTTGTGACGTTCGCCTCAAGATGGTAAACTGTTCGAAGAATGGTGAGTTAATTGGTAGTTGATGATACAAAGTCTCCATATTCTTCAGTTAAAGGATGCTCTCATGAATTAGCCCTTTGCCCCATAGACAGGAAAAGGTGCAAATTATTATGAGTTATAAAATACTTATGTTTCTTTGTAATTCCAAGTCATTTGTCATCTTTTAGTAACATTTGAACCAGTTGGGAATTTAAGAAAATATATTTAATCTGAAATTACCTTTTTTGCTGGACTTTTATAGGCAGACATTTTCTTGTTTGAACTCAGGTAATAATGAAGTTGATGGAAATGATGGAACAGAATTCCGATTTCTTTGGTATGCTGGTGAAGAAATTGGCGCCACCTCTTGTTACCCTCTTATCAACAGAACCGGAAATACAATATGTTGCCCTTCGGAACATCAATCTCATTGTTCAAAAGAGGTAATTCCTGCATGAGATTTGCTTTGTTTTTGGACTTTATGATTTGAATTTGGTGTACAGCTCGCTTCTGTTTCTGTACAGATGCGAAAGTCACGAGTGTATGCATGACCCTGCCACTGGTGACGTCTTAAGTTAATCTGTTCATTGTTTTGTTTGCTGACACAGTCTCTGTTGTTAACTGATATTTAACATCATTTGAGCCAGTGTAGGCAGATGTCTTTTATGAAAAATAGGGTTTTGTGATTCTTTACTTGTGTTGCAGGTCTGATATTCTGAAGAGTGAAATGAAAGTGTTCTTTGTCAAATACAATGATCCAATTTATGTGAAACTGGAGAAGCTTGACATTATGATACGCCTGACGAACCATTCGAATATTGCTCAAGTTCTGGCTGAACTTAAAGAGTGAGTGTTGCTCATTGATATAAAATTTATCTGCTTTGAATAAATGTATCTCGGATAAAGTGATTGTCAAGTTATTTATTCATTTGTTGGGGGAGGGGTCATATTACCAAACTTGTGCTGTGCTATCTGGCTTATTGGTCAAGAGCTAGCTGTATTTTTCCTTTTATTATTTATAAGCAGATGCTTACATCATGCTAATTTATGAAGTTCACTGGAAAAGGTGAGTCTTGAAGAGTTTGTGAAATGAGATTGAGAAATAGAGGAATGCTGCAGGGCTGGTGCTAGTAAATTCAATAGGCAGAGGTCGATTGATATATGAAGACCACAGAAACCACTAGGTTTTCTGGTTAAATGGGAATAGCAGCTGGCCAGAGAAAGCTGATCTTAAGTTTGTAGGATTATTATTTTATTAATTAGCAACTTGTACAGCCCCAGTGTATAATATGCAAGACATCAACCTATGGCCAACCAAAACCATGCTGTAATCAGAATTAAATGTGAGTGGAATGCACAAGTCAGTAAGTCAGTAAGGCAGCTTGTTGCTAGATGACCACTGATTGATGGCTTGTGCATTATTAGAACGGCACCAGAGAAGTCATTACTTTAGATTAGATTGTGTGCCTCTGTGTGTGTGTGTGTGTGTGTTTGTCTGTGTGTGTGTGTGTTTTCTTTTGTGTCTGTGAGCTAGATATTTCTGTTGCACATTTGAGGTTCATTGAAAACATATTTTGCATTATATAGGTATGCGACCGAGGTGGACGTAGATTTTGTGCGTAAATCGGTGCGTGCCATTGGACGCTGTGCTATAAAAGTGGAACAGGCAGCCGAGCGATGTGTTAGCACATTGCTTGATCTCATCCAGACCAAGGTCAACTATGTTGTCCAAGAAGCCATTGTTGTGATTAAGGTAAGTCTAGTCTCTCTTGATTGGTGGCTTTGATCATCAAGCTTTCCTTACTTAAAAGCTGTTCTCTGGAGCTGTTCGATGAAGCTTATATGTATGGTTGTTAACATTGTGATTAATGCTTAAGTCAAACGTGACTTCTGCCTTTCTTTTGACCTCTGGCCATTCAAAATTTGCATTTTGTGCTGTATGTAAAGGATGATAGTCTGGTTACTGCATTGGTCCTTCTTTTACATGGAATCCCACGACACCTGAAATACAGTAATACCACCATAAAAAATTACAATTACTATAATAGCAAAGAGCTCTCATGTCCCATAGTGTAACGTAAAGCAGGGGCACATTTCCTGTGCTTTGGCCCTTGAGCAAGCAGGGATTCACAGACATACGAGCGCATGTGTGCTATGACCTGGTTTTTGTAAGTGATTGACAGACCGACGATTGGCCATGCCCCTCTAGCACCTCAACTAAGGAGACCCTGAAGACCGCTAGACAGCTATCGCCAGTGATTGACAGACACGTTGATGGACACAGGATGACCTAGTTAGAAACGGACGTCCTTGCTGGTAGGGAACACGGCCTCCTTGGATTATAAGGATGGCCAAAAAGACCTTTGGGATGTTCGACAACAATGGGAAACAGTGGACGGTCTGATAGCAATGAGAGACATCGGTATGCTTAGAAACAGCAAGGGACATCGGCTGTTCAACTACCGTGAGGAACTGCAGTAACAACACAAACGACAGGCTCGGCAAATGACACCAACCATTCGGACGAAGGGGTTGTGACAGAAGCTGCGTTGCATATTGAGCTTTATTGATGCTTTGTAAATACGCTACAATTGTTCTGCTGACATCAGAGTAAAAATGAACTTTGACACGTTGTTCTATTCCATCCAAGAAGTCTTTCAGCAGATAATTTGCTGCCATAAAGGTTTGAAACTGACCTGTTAATGTTTGTAAATTTAACACAGAGCCCAAATCAGTATATTTATTTTTAAAATCTGTCTTTGCAGGATATCTTTAGGAAGTATCCTAACAAATATGAGAGCATCATCTCAACACTTTGTGAAAATCTGGACACACTGGATGAACCTGAAGCAAGGTTATTTGTTTAGAAACTTCTTAGCCATCTGAATTTATAGTCGTAATACAAATGGAAACTTGCATATGAGTTAAAGTCTGAGGAATTCAATATTTTATGTATGTGGGTGTGTGTATGTATGTATCCAGTGATAAGTCTGTAAAGCTGCTTTAAAGAACCTCAATTTAGGCACTTTTTATACGACTGTGTATAACGGATCTAAATAAGAAGAGAATGCAACTTGTGTTGAATTTGTTAATCAAAACAATAGTGATTGAAATAGTGTTGCATGAAGGAAGAGTATTGAGGAGGCCTGACTAATTTGATGAATGGAAACAAGGCTCTCACAGATTTTTACTGGTGGCATTGTGCATTGTTCAGCAACTTTGAAAGTTTAGCTGACAACATAAGGGGTTTGAGAAGACCATAGATGCCACCATCTGCCTGGGGAGTGTAAGTCAGTGAGCAGAACTGTATGCTGTGAGAACTGTATTTGTCTGGTGTTCTTCATCTGGAATGAAATGCAGACCAAGAACTCAGAAAACAGTGTCAACTGTTGATCCTGAATGGGGCTATGTTGATTGGGTTCTATGTGCATGCAAGAGCCCACATGTGGTGATTTCTCCAGCTATTCAAGCTTCATTCAAGCTTGCTAGTGTGCTTGTCCATGACCAAGATAGCCATTTTTGTGTCTTATTTCATTTCAATAACTAGTTCATCAAATGTGTAATTTGATCAATAATTCTATCATGTTTGAACTTCTTTTGTCTTTGATTGTGTGCATTTCAGAGTATTTAGTAGATATTCTCTGGATTTGTGAGTTTATGGATGAGGTTTAGTTCATTTTTGGTAGGTTTACATAGTGAATTAATTTTAAATCTTTAATTGAACTGTGAGTCATTTGATTGCTGAATCTCTTCTGCTTTATAACAACAGGGCTTCTATGATCTGGATCATTGGCGAGTATGCAGAAAGGATAGACAATGCTGATGAGCTGCTGGAAAGCTTCTTGGAAGGCTTCCACGATGAAAACACTCAAGTTTGTGATGCATTTGGCGGCATATAAATAACTTTTTTCTGTTGAATATTTCTTGTGCTGCACATTAGCTAATGGGCAATAAGACAGTAATTGTCGTGAAAATAATTGAAAGTTATGAGTTTGCCCTCAAAAAGATTTAAATGTTCTAAATTTTTTATATGTAGTTGCTGTATAGTGGCCACTACACATAATCAGAATTGACGCAGAATCAACATAGTAATTTTCCAGTCACAAGTTATGTGTGACTCTGATATTCATTGTCCATTAGATACAGTCTTGGATGATCATGGCCCCTGACCTTTGTTATGGAAGAGATTCACATTGTTTCCAATGGATCACACAAAACCAATGCAGAGCAGCTTAAGGCACAAAAAGTAATTTGAGCAAGTGATACAAAGTAACTCCAATTTAAACTACAAAGAAAAGGGATGCAATCATATCTAAAATTAAGTAATGACAAATTTGTGATGTGAAATAATGCTATTGTTGTTATAATCGATGATATGTCTGTGACAGGTTCAGCTGCAGCTGCTGACTGCTATTGTTAAGCTGTTCCTGAAGAGACCCACAGATACACAGGAACTTGTCCAACAGGTCCTCAGTCTAGCTACACAGGTGAGTTACATCAAATTATCGATGATGATGATGACGACGACGACGATAGTGATGATGATAGCGATGATGCAAAGTTCATTTGTGGCTTTTACTTACTGTTTGTTAACCTTCCATCTAACCTCATCTAATTGGCACTTAATTACACCTATCCTATGTCATAAATAGCTGCTAGAGAAGTGTATCTTGTGTGGGAAAAGGAACATGGTTACACAGATGAAGGGGAATGGATTATACATTATACCACATTTAGCCGTCCAATGCCGTTCATGCACAATTTATGGCTGTCCAAAATGATTTCAGCCATCCAAAGGACGGCTGGACGGGTGGCTGGCTAAGGGCCTGTTTACAAGCTGTTAACTAGTCCAATAAAATGCAGATATTTTGAGACCACGCAACATAAGCTATAGAGGTGCAACTTAAAAAAATACAAGAAGTTAACAATCGATTTTTTTATCAAATTATCGAACAGGAAGTTAAAAGTAAAGTTTAGATCAGCAAAGGAAGCCAGAAATGAAGCATACTATATGACACATTTATTCTTCGATTTTGGATTCAAGAAACTATTAGATCAGTTTTGTGGGACATAAATCTAGATACTGGTCAGGGATCTTTCCCAATGAAACTCGGAGAAGTCGAAAAGCAAACACAAGGCAACCATCTTGTACCATGGTCACAATGTAATGGTGCGTGAGACCATAGGTATCATACATGTAACACATAAAATCATAAATTTATTCTGTTTAAAGTTCGTGATGACCATTTTTTAAGTGGAATCAACTTAACAAATATTAATTCCAAATATTAATTCCAGTTAGCAGCCTATCGTAATCATAATACTTTTCTATGTATGTGCGTATGTATCATTTGCTGCTGGGAAGACATGCAAAAATCTCGTTTATAATGCGCACATTTTCATGAATTTCACGTATCAGAGCTTAGTGTGCATAATACTTAGAAGCAATTAGTCAAGTTTTGTTTTCTCAAAATCAACCACACAAATTAATTGGCAGATATTCATAGAATGATCAAATTCATAAAAATGATAATTGATAAAAAATTTTGTCTAACTTTGTCTATGAAATTTTTATTGTTTATAATTTTTTTGGTCAGCTTGTTCAGTTTGCTTCTTACAAGTACAAACTCGTAAATATGACCATAAACTTGTTAGAAAAATAAATATGCAAAAGTAGTTCTAAGGGGAAAATAGCTTTTTTTTGGCGAGATTTTATGTTCTACTCCTCTTAAAATTGCCTTAAGTTTCCCTTCATCATCATCAGTCAGGCTTTGTTCCAGGTATAGTACTTGACTTCTTCAGGATCATCGTTGCCTTTGCTGTTTTGCCTTCATTCTGATTCATTGATTGATTTCTTTATTGGTGAGGCTCATGTGCTTCACCTTCAGCTTAAAACGAAAAGAGGTCTGGGTACTTTAAAGCATCGACTTTAATGCTGTGACTGGTAAGTCCTACTCTGCTTTTACTTTGAAGTGTGACAAAAATAATAGTGTTGGAGGCCTCTTCCTTGTCGGTGTGGAATCTTCTGTTGAAAGAATTAATGACCATTGATTTGCAGGACAGTGATAATCCAGATTTGCGTGATCGTGGTTACATCTACTGGCGTCTGTTGTCAACCGATCCAGCTGCGGCCAAAGAGGTGGTTCTTGCAGAGAAACCTCTCATCTCAGAGGAAACGGATCTCATTGAGCCTTCTCTGCTGGATGAACTTATCTGCCACATATCTAGCCTCTCATCAGTTTATCACAAGCCACCAAATGCATTCATTGAAGGCCGTGGCGGTGTACCAGCAAGGCGGACTCTCCTACCAAGGTTTCTTTGATCTATCACTGACGGTGCTCAATCTATATAAACTAGTTTTTTTTAGAATTAATAGCCTGTCTAAGTGTTATTATTATCATTAAAAAATTATAATGTGCACTAAGTTGTAAAGAATTGTGAATTTGAGGCTTGCTGCCAGATAATAATGTGGATAGATACCTAACTGTGTGAAAGCATGCAGAAATAGTGGGTTTGAGGTGTTTTTGAAGGAAAACAACAATTCAAACTGCAAAAAGATTGGTTGTTGATTCTGTAGCTGGGATACAGCACCGCAGAATGTAACCCACGAGTTCTGCATTGTGGCTCAGTTGAAGACGCACAGTGGCAGATCACAGACTGCATGGAGAGATATAAGGACTGTTGAAATCTTTTTCTGAATTCTACAGGAAGCCAATGCAGTTGACAGTTGACAGTAAGGTTAAGGAATTTTTGAGGAGTTGCGTGGCACTGCATGCAGAACTATGTGAGTTGGGGAATTTTGGGTGTGTTGATTAAATTCTGTTGAGCTGGGGAATTTTGGGTGTGTTGATTAAATTCTGTTGAGCTGGGGAATTTTGGGTGTGTTGATTAAATTCTGTTGAGCTGGGGAATTTTGGGTGTGTTGATTAAATTCTGTTGAGCTGGGGAATTTTGGGTGTGTTGATTAAATTCTGTTGAGCTGGGGAATTTTGGGTGTGTTGATTAAATTCTGTTGAGCTGGGGAATTTTGGGTGTGTTGATTAAATTCTGTTGAGCTGGGGAATTTTGGGTGTGTTGATTAAATTCTGTTGAGCTGGGGAATTTTGGGTGTGTTGATTAAATTCTGTTGAGCTGGGGAATTTTGGGTGTGTTGATTAAATTCTGTTGAGCTGGGGAATTTTGGGTGTGTTGATTAAATTCTGTTGAGCTAGGGAATTTTGGGTGTGTTGATTAAATTCTGTTGAGCTGGGGAATTTTGGGTGTGTTGATTAAATTCTGTTGAGCTGGGGAATTTTGGGTGTGTTGATTAAATTCTGTTGAGCTGGGGAATTTTGGGTGTGTTGATTAAATTCTGTTGAGCTGGGGAATTTTGGGTGTGTTGATTAAATTCTGTTGAGCTGGGGAATTTTGGGTGTGTTGATTAAATTCTGTTGAGCTGGGGAATTTTGGGTGTGTTGATTAAATTCTGTTGAGCTAGGGAATTTTGGGTGTGTTGATTAAATTCTGTTGAGCTGGGGAATTTTGGGTGTGTTGATTAAATTCTGTTGAGCGGAGGAATTTTGGGTGTGTTGATTAAATTCTGTTGAGCTGGGGAATTTTGGGTGTGTTGATTAAATTCTGTTGAGCTGGGGAATTTTGGGTGTGTTGATTAAATTCTGTTGAGACTCCTACCAGACTGAGTTGGGGTAATCAGTGTGGAAGCAGACAAGAGAGCAAGATGATTTGTGTCTTGTCCTTCACTAGAGTTATTTGGGTTCAAAATGTGGGGTTATTGTCCTGAGTTATTAGTGGAACATTGTTTAACGCTGTTTGGAAGTAGAATGCTAGATTGAGAAGGCAGAGAACACAGGCGTTGGCATGAGCAAAAAATAACCACTGTAGATTTTTCTGAGTTTATGATCAAACGTTGAAGCAGAGTGATGTGTACACAGAAGAGAGGCACTCCTCAAAATTTACTTTGCCAGATTACCATATTTTGTTGCATATGAGGGAGTGTGACGTTTTTCAGGGTAGGATCACCTGATGAGATGACACCAGAGCTTCCGCAACTCCAGCTGCCATCTCAGATGACAACAGTAATTCCAAACGTGGACTCCCTTATTGGCGATCTGCTTGACATGAATCCACCGCTGGCTCAGCAGCCACCACCTTCTATGATGGCTTCTTCAATGGGTCCAGGAGGCCCTGGTCAAGGATCATCAGCAATTGTGGATTTGCTGGGTGATGGACTCGACACGTTTGTACGTAAACAGCTTTCTGGTGGTTTTACATATTTAACTGTTTACCTTCACATGAGTATTATCTGCAGCCAGGCATTTGACCTCCAAAAATTTGTACTTTTTGGAAATTTGTTTTTTTCTATTCAGTACTTCTGTTTTTCCTGCAATTTAAAGAGTGCGTAAAGAGTAGATAATAACCTTGTTTAATGGTCTACCTTGCTGCCAGTTGTAAGTATAGTAACGTTAGACTATGTTAGGCTACTTTTATTAACAGGATTGCATGTTCTGGTAAATGCGATTCAGTGATAGCGTCAGATTGCTATCATGTTCATTTAAATTTACTAATGATTTATTTTGTCTTCTTTACTGTGATTGTGATTTTAATTATTATTTTCATCAAGTGTTGGAAGTAAATAAACTTTAAGCAGCTGTGATGAAAAATACAGGAAACAGGTTTGAAGTTTGGGCAATTCCAGCTGAATATAACCAGTTCTGAGCAGCATTTCCACTTAGCATTTAGTACATAATAGTAGCCTTAGATTTATGGTCTGGGATCTGTTTAGTACATAATACAGTGAAACACTGTTAATGCGAACACTAATAACATGCGAGTCCGGAATACAAGCAGTGTCACCATGCCTCCCGACGCCACGAGATTAATGCGCAGGAATCGTTGAGACATGGTAGTTAAAATAGTAAGATATTACATTATGCATGTAGAAGAAATTGTTCCTTATTTACTTGAGTCAGAAACAACAGGTGTATGTGGCATTTCCGCTCTGTTGAACTCCTTTTAGATTCTAACAGCGGGGGCAGCATCCTTCCCTGAGTCTGCCCTACATAGGCGATCTGGCATTGTCTTGGCATGCATGTGGCTATATAGGTAATCACAGCACCCGGGACCGCAATAGCCTTAATGCGGCCCTGGACCTATTGGAGTTCGACCTGGTTTTCCCAATTATGATTTTCGACTGCTATTTCTCTTGAAGCGACCATCGATTGATGTCTTCTGCATTATAATAATGGCTCTATAAAAATCATTAGATTAGATTAGCAATTGCACTCTATCTGCATGCGTGGGGAAACCTTCAACAATGTCGACCGACCAAGGTGTCGCTTATCGCCTCTGTTGACTTGTGTGGGGAACCTCATCAACCGTCTATGAGTGTGGGAAACAAAGTCGGCAGCCCGTTTGAAGCGACCTGCCCTCTATTTTGAAACATGTGGGGGCTTTAATGACAGTGTGGAGAGGGGAACAATTGTATGAATGCAGGAAGGTGTTGCCAATTCTGCTGATACAGAGTAAAGGTAACTACACATTCATGCGAAGGCAGGCAGTATATGTACATTACTGCCATACATAGCTGATAGACTCGTTAACTTGTTCATGCACGTGTAATACCCGGTGCCAAAGGCGTGCCTCCCATTGCCGCTTGTTAACGGTGTGTCACTGTAATAGATGCATGGTCTGGAGCTGTGACTTTATTGATGGTACTTCTAATGTATTGTTTTACACAGAGTTTGCCATTTTTACATCACTGTGTCTTAAAGAAAGGAGCAACTTGTAGTCCAGAAAATACGGTAACCAGAGTCAGTTTTAGTTACCATTTTTGTGTTCGTCTGTGGAATGTTGGTTTCTGTTGATGAGTTATTTGTGTCTTCTGTTAGCTTGGTCCTTCACAGCAGTCGACTGGAGGCTTGGATTTCCTGGGAGGTGGATCGCTTGCTTTGGGCGGATTGAATGATATTTTTGGTGCGACTTCATCATCAACTTTTGTGCCAGCACAGGAGGTACAAAAATTTCATGCTTACATTCTGTATGATAAAAATGTTTAGCATCTGGACATGAGCAGTGTTTACAGAAAATACACAGCTAAAGATTGTCACCAGCTATTGCTTTAACCCTTTAATGACGAGTGTGTACTAAAATGCATGGAAAACTAATCCCTTTCGCCATTAAATGATTAAACAGAGGTTATCATTTAATAGGTTTTTGATTCATTAATATTTATCTGTGAATTGAATCAATTTAATCCTCCAGAGTCTGTGAACTGGCACACAAGGATTAGCCATGTACTTCTAGCTGATGCCTATACCAAACTAAACTGACAGAGGCAGATGTGCTCAGCTTGACAAGAAGAGGAGCAGACATGGACCTGCAGATGAAGCACACAACACAACCGAACAAACCACCTCAATAAAGGTGGAAGATAGCAGAAATTGAATTGCTGTTTTTGCTGTTGTAGATTTGGCTGCAGGCAGCAAAAGGTAAAGGACTGGAGCTTTCTGGAACATTTTCACGAAGAAGTGGTCAAGTGTTCATGGAACTGACTTTGACCAACAGAGCAATCCAGCCAATGACAAACTTTGCCATTCAGTTCAATAAGAACAGGTCAGTGTAACAGAGCAATGTTTAGCATGCTGAATGCTGTTTTAGTAAATAATGTGTAATAATTGCAAGATGTGCTAGCAGTTAAAGAGGTTGATGTGATGTTATTGCTTCCCACTAGGCAGACTGATGTAATGTGTAACGGTCCCCCTATGGGCTGGGAGCGCAACTGAGTAGTTATCTCTATTATCATGCTTCATACTTCCAGTTATGCTTCGGTCGTGTAAACAGTGGCCCTACTTGTCTTCTCAGTTTTCTTATAAACACTTGAAAACTGTTCTTTTCTGCCGAGGTTGGGCTGGGAGCACATCTTGCAGAGGCGCTATATACATGCTCAGAATGAATAATATCTCTACAACAATCCAGTGTTTTCATGGCTGTCTCTTGTTTATGTATCTGAATACTTGCATTGCACCTTTAATGTACGTCACATTAACAGTGTAACATAGGTATAGTGGTTAAGCACTGATGCAGCAACTTCCAACCTTTTAATGTGAGTTGTGTCACCTGCAGAGCAGAATGCAGGAATGGTACAATGTAATTCAGCAATCCTTATCAAAGATCATTTAGGGTGGAAGGCAACTGTGTCTGGCCCACAATCATCTCGAGTGATGACTACGTCTAGACATACACCTTTTATTGATATAATGTTTTCTGTTGCCATTTTATTTTGTGTTTTTAGTTTTGGACTTGTTCCAACACAACAGCTGAATGTGTCGAGTCCACTGATGCCAAGTCAGAGCATTAACGTGTCTTTGCCATTAGGTTCATCAGGACCTGTCCAGCGAATGGATCCACTCACAAATCTACAGGTCTCATCTTAAAAACCTTAATCTAAACAGATTTTCTACTATGAAAGAGATTTCCTTTTTCCTTGCATAGGACTTTAGAACCCGAATCTGTACAAAATTCAATCACATTTTATTTGCTCTAAAAATGATGTTTTTATTATACATTGGATGCTTGTTTTAATTTATGTATGTATAATACACACATTTTTTATGTGCTAAGTCACATAAATGTATTTTAGCCTGATGACTTCAATCTGAGGCATGGTTAGTCATTTGCAAATCAGAGCATTAACCAAATGTTCGAATGCCAGTTGGAAATGGTGAGTTTTGAGGCATTTCTTCAAAGAAGGCAAAGAGTTTGAGCATCGGATAAACATTTGTAGCTGATTCTATTCCTCGATGAGGACAGCAACATGGATTACATGATAGCCCATGACAGTGTTACATTGTGGCTCAACCAAAAGATCCATACCTAAAGATTGCAGACTGTAAGGAGATATACAAGGAGCGTTTTATAGATAGACAGGCCAGTTTAAATCTTATTCTGAATTCAACAGGAAGCCAATGCAGCTGACCAAGCAGGGAGTTTCTACAAGCAGATGCATGCAGCACCATGCAAACCAGAGAATTCTGGATGCACTTTAGCCTGTTGTTGACTTCAAGGTCTGAGATACCTGCAAACACCAAGTGGGATTTTAATAGTTTATGGAGCAGTTCTTGTAAAATGATGTCGAATTATTGTGTACTTATTTTTAAGAGTTAAATTCTTGTTTTCTGTTGAAGGTTGCCATCAAGAACAGCATTGACGTGCTGTACTTTAGCTGCCTCGTCCCAATGCACATTCTGTTTGTTGAGGATGGAGAAATGGAAAAACGAACATTCTTGGCTACATGGAAAGACATTCCAGTTCAAAATGAGATCCAGTACGAGATCAAAGATGTACAGCACAATGCAGGTCTGTTAGTTTTGTTGTCTTTAAACATTTCAATGAAGTAGTGAAGAATTTAAGTCCAGAAGGTTTTGAAAATGCATTTCATAAAGAGATCTGAAGATTATTTATTGCGAGGGTGAGAATTGTTGGGGGTTCAACCCCCTACTCTTTCTTAGGACCCCCAGTTAAGACTTCATTGCACACCCTCTGGGTCGTTTCCAACCCCCCAGTTGTGCTAGTATGATTATATTGTGCATATATTTTTTGGCATTTTCTTTCACAATTCACTTTGTGGGTTACTAATAAAGTCTCTGGTTTATTGCAAGATGTGTGACCATGTGAGTTGTATACTAGTAAATTTGGTGATGTCATCACTTTAACGAGTTTAAGCTTTCTAGTGCATTTCTGAATTTTCTTAGTTTGCAAAACATTGATAAAATATTCAACTCCACGTGGATCAAAGTCTGACCCCCCCAGTCTTTTTCTACAATTCTCACACTGTTTGTTGGCTTAATTTTGGAGCAAATTTATATAACATTTTAAATACCGCTACAGCTAATACAAAGCTTAGGATGTGTTTGTGATAAACAGACCCTGATTATAAATTTTTACTCAAATACAGACACCATTTGCTAATGAAACCTTTGCTAATGAAATGCTAATCCTGAAGCAAATCGCTTACATGTATTTTAAAAGCTATGACGTAACACCAATTTTACCTGTGCAAATTACGTGGTTTATTTGAACCAGAACTGTGTGGGCAATTTTATGCATTTCTCAGTCTTTAACAATATGTTTGCTTGACTTAGGGAATCTTTTATGCTTCAACCTTTTAAATATGTCTCTTCATTTTTTACTGTTACTGCATCAATGATTAGTAGTATTTCCCAATGTATCGATATTTTGCATAAGCCTTAAGTAACTTAGAACTCAGAAGTGCAAATAGGTGTGCATGTGTGTGTGTGTGCGCGTAAGAGATATGTGTATAGTTAATATTTATATGCAATGTATACTGTGTGCAGAATAAATAATCCACAAGCAAACTCAAATAACATGGGAACTTAATTTAAAACTGAACTAAAGTTTCTTTCCTCACCTAAATACTATTACGTTTCTTTCGTTACTAATTTTACTATTAATAATTGTTATAGTTGATGAACAGTTCTTGTAAAATGATGTAGAATTATTGTGTACTTATTTTCAGTAACTTTAAACTGTAATGGCTTTCAGTAAGGCAGACAGAACTGTTGTTAAATTTTATGTCAAAATAAGAATTACGGTGTGAGATGTTTGCGTTAAGAATTTCATCATAAAGGTTGGATACTAGACGTAATCATGAAAATGATTGACAGTTGTGGAGCTAGTAATTAATGAAACATAACATAATGCCTCTTGAGAATCTCACAACGTGCTGATTATGCTAAATTACTTTTTGATGATTTGTATATGGTTCATATTTGATAGTTACTATTCGATGAATACAGGATAACAATTACAACTCAGGTCTTTAGCTTTCATTTTGAATTACTGATGTAGATTCTGCTCCTGTTCCTGCTTTGTTGGTTAAATTAGTAAGTTGATTGTTCATTCGTCATACCAGTTTTGATGTTTTATATGAGAAGGACTGCTTACAAGTATATCTTATTACTGTCAAGTTAAACTGAAAAAGAAACATTTCTGATCATTTTGTTTTTATCTGGCAGACACGGTGACCCAGAAGTTACGAAACAACAACATCTTTACAGTTGCCAAGCGCAGCGTTGATGGTCGAGACATGCTTTATCAATCAATCAAACTTACCAATGGCATCTGGGTGTTGGCAGAACTTAAAATTCAACCTGGAAATCCAAATTTTATGGTAAGTGACATCCATACAGCTATTCTAGAAACATGTTAGACTATGAGACGGTATAAAGTCAGAGCATGAAAATAAAAATCCACTAGTGCAGATATCAGTTTAGTAAGAAGCTGTTGATGTAAATTAATTTACTGTTAAGTCTACACATATAAGGCATACTATGCAAATTTTCTTTATCAAAGTCTCTTCTTTGATGGCTCTGATTGTCTTTGGGTAATACATATTTGTTGTCTTCCACAATTTGCCACAGTGGATTCATATTATGCGTGAACACTCCTCATCAATTCCAAGGTCATCATGTCTTGTCACATGGCTGCCTCACTTTTGACCCTGCACACCCTTACTGGCAAGCCTATTGCAGGCCTCCATTCAGCTGACTGCATGGCCAGCCCTGCTTGCCAGTGGCACAACTGTGCTGGCCAAACCAGCTTTCTGTTAATCCAGCCCATGTGGACACTTTGTGGCCTTTGTGATGAAGCCCTTAATATATATAATAATAATATCTTTTCTTTAATTAAGCACCTGCTAACCGCGCTGCGCTGTACAGTGAACATACAATACATATAGTAGAAATGGCAGCCACATAGGGTGCCTAACATACATGTATAGTTGTATACAGTAGAAGCACATGATAACAGTTTTACAGGAGTCGAATACAACTGTAATTAACACATTGTCAGTATCCAGAGTCTGTTAAGTGCCAGCATCTATTAGCAGACTGTAAAGTTCTATTACTAACATCCCATAATGTTAATAAAACATCTCTAGAAAAGAATAATAGCTGTCTTTCAAATCTGAGGTAAGTTAAATATTCTGCATCAGCTTCACAAGCTGAAATAATTATAAGGAATCTACTTCCCCACATTTTTACATCACATAATCTTCTAGAGAAGAGTAGACATATTGTGGTTTTGCTGGTAGTTCATTAATGGTTAATGTGGCTTTAATGTCATTTGCAAGCAAAGTTGAATCATTTTGACTTGTATGTTTAATGGATTTGTGGCATGTATGCAGTGCCTATACTTCTCAATAGCACTGCACTGTGGTATACTTCTCAATAGGACTGAGTAACCAGTTGTTTTGTGTATTTTGGGGAAGTTTTATTATGGCATAAATGGTTCTTGATTTGGAAAATTGCTAGTGTAGTTTAGTTTTTCATTGGAGTTATGAATTCATCATTGTGTATTTTAGCTGTCGCTGAAGTCAACGGCTGGTGAGGTGTACCAGGCTGTGTATCAGGTCTTCGAGAGCATTCTTCATCTGTAAAACCACTTGGATCTTACCAGAGTTCAGCAGAATTTTTTGTATTTTCAGATTCTTAATGAACAAACACAAACTTGTCAGTCTGGTTATTACCAATTAGTTGCTATGATTGACTTGGGTTCAAATTGAAACATTCATCTGCTACTGCTGCACGTGAATTAATTTTGTCTGCATCTGCCTGAGAAATGAATGTTTGTATCTGTTGGCAGTTGGTTGAAAAGGCCTGCATAGGTTATGTCATTTAGCAGCTGACCATAACTATTTGTTTTGAGATTTCTACTGTCTTATGTGCATTTATATAGCTCCCGATAAAGATAGCTGTTCAGCTTCCAGCTCCAGTAAAAGTGGAAACAGGTTTAAGTGTTGATGAAAGGTGGTGGTAGCATCTCTTGTGAGAAAGATGAGCAGATTCAGACTTAAATCACTCCAGGTAGATGATTGAAAAGCACAATGTTGCATTGTTGAGGTGTATGCAAAAGGAACAAGAAGTTCATCCCAGGTCATCAAGTGAAGTGATCTGCTGCCAGCCAAGGCTGAAACAGACAACAAAAGTTATGCCGTAAGAGGCTAGTGCATTCACCAACCGGCATCAAAATCTCAGTCTGAGGCGCTTTGAAAGACAGCCAATGCAGCACATGAGTTATTGTTAGACTTCATGATGTATAAATTCAACGTCATACAATTGAAAATTATAAATTGATTCTTTTGATATTTTTAGAATTTGTTTACCATATTTGTATATTTGTGTCCAGCATCTCAAGAATTTGAAAAAAGGTTGTAGGTTTTAAGTTGTACTTTAAATTAACTAAGGGTTTTTGTGCATCTTAGAATTGACTAGGAAATGACGACACCACTATAATTTATAATCTATAATCTTTGCTGCTTTGAACGCAATTCTTGCTTTGTAATGCATATGACCTACGTAATATTATCATCACGTGTAAAGTTTTCCAGGGTAGTACTGTGTGCAACTGCTAGGGATAACTTCACGAACTTCAAGTTTGCAAACATTAGTCAAGGCATTCACTATCTGCTATCCTGTCTAGTACAGTAGCAGCTGTCAATGATCTGCTCTGTCAAGCCCTGCAGATGCCTTTTACCAGTTCATCTCCAACAGTTGCCAATATATGCCTGCATTAACTGCCTACTATTTGTACTGCAGTCTCACAAATGTGAATATTACCATATTAATCCATTTCACTAACTACACTTTACGACGAGTTTACGTAGCACTTTCAGAACAAGCTGGAGAGATTAACACAGCATTTCCCAAAGTATGTTCTGCAGAACTTGGGGTTTCTTGAGGAAATTGGATAAAAGTGTTGTTTGGATGTGCTGTTACATAAGTACCTGATGTTAAATTTCATTATGAATGTAAATATTACATCATTTAGCAAAACAATGCACAGTATATTACGTACGCAAAAATCCGGGAAAATTTGACCCCCTCTCCCCCCCTGTTCGCAAGTGTACTTTCTTCCACACCCCCCCCCCGAAGACCAGCTGCAGAAAGTGTCTCGAAAGTCTGCACTTTAGGCCAGATTGAAGGATGAGTGAGGGCCAATATAGACAAATTATAAGTGTCTTGTTCACAGCACAGAATAACTGCACATTGCTTTTATATAATGTAATAAAATGCCATCGAACGACTATAGGACAATACAGAGTTATAAATAGGCTAATGTGGACGTCATAATTAGAAATTTATTTTTGCGTACGTACACTTTTGTCCCCCCCTCCCCCCCGTTCGCACCCGTACGCAAAATCGCCAAAATCCGACCCCCCCCTCATTGCGTACGTAATATGTGGACGGCCCCTAAGCTGGAAGAGTCGCCAGTGGCAGGCAGGGGCGTCTATCCCCCCCTAAGTCATTGGAGCAACGTCACTTTCCCCCTCTTCTTCCCCCCTTCCCGTTCCTTCCCCCCCTAAAATGGTGGCACACACACTAGCAGATCTTTCCCCCTATTTCTTGGATGGAGCATTTGCTCCAAGGTTTCTATGGTGTAGACGCCCCTGGTGGCAGGCCCAAGCACACACGTGGAACCAACCGATTCCCATCAACAGCCGACAGATGCATGGATGTTCAGAGTCTCTGAGCCAAGTTGCATCGATAGACAGCGCTCGCAGCACACTGAGCAGTCCCTCATTGGTAGATGACCTGCATCTGGCTACTCATTGAAGCGCAAGGAGTGAGGCATTTGTCGCATGTCGGTTGGTAGATTGAGGTGCTACTAGTGACTAACGGTTGAGGGCACTCCAATGACCATGTTAGCCATCCTCCGCTGGGACGAAAACACCTGGCTAAAGGCGCTGTTCATTGTCCATATGGTTGACTCGGTCAAACATCAGAAGGGATGGGCAGGGGAATAAGTTTGTTACGCCAACATGTTCGAAATTACCGAGCAAATTTTGCATTTAGACTAAATAATCCTTCAAAATGACACAGAAGTTGATAAACGACCGACATGGCCAGTGACATGCGCAGTACCATCCCCATTATGAATGACATTCACGACGTGGAAATAAATTTGGTCGGATGCTTTCCTTTTGTGACGATAATTGGATTTGAAATCTCTTTAAATAAGCCACCTAGCTAGCTTCATTACTAAAGATTATGGAAACCGTACTGACTCTCAACTGAAACGAATTTTCAGTGATCCATTTCTGGAGCAGCCTAATAAAAGAATACCGGTACCCAGCTGTGGTGACTCATGCAGTTAGTGTGCTTCTGCCATTTGCCACAACATATTTGGGCAAAACTGGATTCTTGTATTAGTCCCCGGCGCCGCCGCTGCCGCTAAGCTCTCAAGTTGAAACCAGTCGCTAAGCTATCGACTGCTTGCGACTTCGTTCACTTAATATTTTGCTTGTTGTTTTTACCACAGTTTAAAATTTTCGATTTGATGAAGACATCAGCAGCAGGACACGAGCAACAAATACAATACAATACAATATTCATTTTGTTGAGGAAAACAAGCTGACATGCCGTAACTTGGTACATTATAAGTGAGAGTATGCTCTATTCGTAAGAGTTCTTACAGAGAATATGGGGTATATAGTTGTTGTCATTTTTGGTTAAGTGAATTTGTACATTATATTACAAAGGGTGAGAATTGCCTGGATTGGGGGTTCAACCTCCTAGTCTTACTTTAGATCCCCACAGTTGTCAGTGCACAACCCCTCGGTTGTGCTGGTGTAATTAATTTAGCATTATTTGATTCTGAATCTCTGACAAAGTGAAGAAATTTCCATGGTGTATCATATATATTATGCATTCTTGAATTTTCTCAACAAAGGAACTGATTTTGATTCGAGTTTGACTTGCAAAACTGCTAGCGTTGCTGCGTTGAAATCTGCTGCTTTCAAATTTCGCTGACATCAGTTTGTAAAATATGAATAAAATATTCAACTCCACGTGGATCCAAGTCTAACCCCCAGTCTTTTTCTACAACTCTCACACTGAGAATAAGTGCCGGAGTACATGATTCTCGTTCTCTGCTACTTCCTGAAAGAGGCACGCATGAGCAGTTTCGGCCAACTGGTTGGCCGTAAGATCGGGTACTGCTATAAATCCTCCTCGCTTCATTCGATTTATCAAGCGCTCAGTTTCACATCAAATTTCACAGTCATCGGCCTGTCCCCTGTCAGCATGCCCACGTCCCATATTGGCAGGCCCGCCGAGAGGGGGGGGGCAAATGCCTAGGGGCCCAGCGACTTTTTAGGGGCCCGGGCCGGGCCCGCAATCAACTCATGAAAAATATTATATTCAGTTATACAAAGTTTATGATTTATGCCTTTTTAATATATTATCTGACGCTTAAACTTCAAGCATCTGAATAAAATCATAGTTGTATATAATATGTATAAATATAATATTGTACGGTCCTACACTCTTTTATTATTTCAATTTTTGTTTTTTTTATTTTTTCGTAAAGCCTAAAGATAGTTTAGAGGCCCATAACTGCTCTGCCTAGGGGCCTGTGACTGTTTTGCCTAGGGGCCCGGAATTTCTGTCGGCGGCCCTGCATATTGGACCCGTATAGAGCCCATATGGGTTCCATCTAATGCCAACGGAAATGATGGCACGGTCAGTACAGTATGCGGTAAAATGCATTATATTGTTAGGTAATCAGGTATGTCCAATAGACAAACCTGATTACATGAGAAGTCGATAGCAAGTCGCTAAGTCAGTCGATAAGTCTAAGCGACTTAGTCAGTCGATAAGCATGCGACTTAGTCGACTGAGTCGCTAAGTCAGTCGCTAACTCATCAAGTCAGTCGATAACTCCTTAGCGACTGACTCCGGGGACTACATGTATTTGTATTATACCGCAACAACAACGACATATCGAAATCGACTAAGTGCTGCACCTAATAAGAATCCAACCTTCTAGCATCAAACCGAACATAAAAAGAGTCACAAGAAGAAACAAAAGCACCAGGCACATTAAACCCTTACAGATTCCCTATACTGCATTGCAAGAGACTTTGTTTAAAAACTTAAAATCAGCTTGCATAAAAGAGATTTAGCTACTCAACTGTTTATTAAATCTATTTTGGTTTGCTCCACAGGAGCAGACCAAAATAAACCAGGATATATTTTGTTGGGTCGACATTCCGTAGCCAAAAAAAGATTGGGAAGCACTGGATTAACAGATTAATTGTGGTTAGGTATTTTGGTGATTACTGGAAGGTCCTGCAAGTACTATGCCCATACACATTGTATGGAACCCATATCTGGATTCAGTCTGGCCTTTGCCTCTGTCATCCTAGAAACCGATTCAGCTGGGCAACAAATGGCTGTGGATAAGGCCACATGCAAAAAAAAACAGTAACTCTGACTCAAACATTTTATTAACAGTAGTTAAATAAATCAACACATTCAAAATGTGTGGTTGTACAACAAACAAAATGCAGATTTCTTCAACAATAGAATTGTAATTAGAGATTTACTCAGTGCCACTTCAGGAAAGACTAAAGAAGCTCTATGCTAGCTATATGATATGGCTTTCTGATACTGTTAAACATTTCCTTTAAAAAATTTGGAAGAAAATATTGCATCAAAATTCTCATACTTCTAATTCACAGCTGTAAAGTACAAAAAACAGAAGTACACTGTAGTTTTGAAGAGAAACATCATAAAGTAGTGGAATGAAAGAACCAAATAAAATGTTACCAGTTTAACATCTGCATTTACTTATTACTAATGAAGTTTCATTTTCAAATGTCATGTCTGCATTTTTTGGATGACCAACTTAGATCTTGCCAGCGAATGAGTCATTTGCTCTTTGTTCGTCCCAGACAGAAACCTGTTAAACAGAACATCAGTGCACTCCATACGTGTTTACATCCAATCGTGTCTCATCATGTCTCAATCATGTGTCAATATTGAGACAAATTATATATATATATATAATTTGACAAATTATATATATATATAATATATAATTTGTCTGCTATACAACTATTTCATATTGCCCTCCTTCCAAAGTTCAGAAGTGCACACGATCATATGACAGATGATGTTGAACAAGTGAAGGTCCCTAGTCTCCCTACAAAGAAACTCTGGCAAGGCTCAAACCTATGCACCTCTGCGTTACAGGCTGAGCTCTCTAACCAATCGGCCAGTGCCACATCTTCACTTGTCAAGAT
Source organism: Allolobophora icterica (assembly GCA_963556255.1). Classification (NCBI taxonomy): domain Eukaryota; kingdom Metazoa; phylum Annelida; class Clitellata; order Crassiclitellata; family Lumbricidae; genus Allolobophora; species Allolobophora icterica. The sequence continues at coordinate 8,810,256 of OY744612.1, forward strand.
TATTGCATTAAAGTCATTAAATTTAAGCACTTTTTAGCATTAAAAATGCTGGATTTAACTTAAAATTTATAGGTTAGGATACGCTAGCCCAAAATATGGTAGTCAATATTGATTTCAACCTAAGACACCTTTGTAACCCATGTCTGGAAACATGCAACTGTCTAACATTATGTTAGACAGGGTCACATATTTGTTATTAAAATTTAAATGTGATATATCAATAATTGATATTTCAAACAAAATGGTAAAAAAAACAAATTTTGCAGAAATGTTTAGCCTGACTTCCTGAAAATATCAGGTTATGGAAAATGCTTGAAAGGTAAAAATGAGTAAATGGCAATTTAATGTAAAATTTAATGAACACTTTGACCGCTGGCCTAATTTTTGGACAGGTGCAGCTAATATTGTAGGCCTAGGGGGTGTATACTACACGCAGCCAGGGGCGTCTACTCCATAGAAACCTTAGAGCAAAATAATGCTCCATCCAAAAAATAGGGGCAAGATCTGTCAGTGTATATGTGCCATCATTATTGGGGGAAAGTAATGGGAAGGGGAAGAGGAGGGAGGGGATGTTGCTCCAATGACTTAGGGGGGATAGACGCCCCTGCACGCAGCTGGCTGTGAGGGGCAAGTATCACTAAAATGACTCGGGTTTTTGCGATTTCCATGCTTGCTACAAACAACACACCTACTGCAAGGGCCTGCTATGGCTGCAGTTGCTAGGATAACACCCGGATAGCGCTGTCCAGTGAGTCTGAATGAGTCCAAAGCCTTGTGGTGCTTGAAGGCTATTTTGGCTTCTTAGCAAAGACCGAATAATGTTCTGAACCAAGTCTGGCGCCTAGTTCCTTCAAGCTGCTTGTAGAGAAGATATGCATTTGCTATAGCCAATTCAGTCACCTTTAGGATCACTATTCTGTATCACTTCAATGACTTTCTAAGTAATAGTGTGTACATGTAATAAGTAAGTTGGGCCATTCGGTCTAGCCCACACGCGGTCATTAGGGCCTGTAATCGTAATGGAGTCCGACTGTTTCACAAACTGGTCACATCGGTTCCTTTTCGTACAAAATCTTCACAGTTTCCTGTACACCACACCTTTTTCTTTTCAAGTAATTCATTTCAATTTATTATATTAACTGCAAAACGTTTACACCAAGATGGACGGATGGCTGACAAGTCTGAGATCAACAAAAACGCGTCATTCTTTCCGTTTTTATTCATTAGACAATGCCAAAAATATTTTAAAAATGCATTCAGTAGGTGGTAGTACATGTCCACTATTACTAATAAGCGGCAGGAAATATTACTGGGACGCTGAACTGACTATGATCGGCCGATACCTAAGGTGCCGATACCCTCGCGCCTGAGCTAACCAAATTTCGGACGTGTTAACACGTCCCTCGCAGTCAACGTGTTAAGATAATTCCCAATTGTAGAAGTGGCAAGTTACGTAGGTTCGTGCGATCAGGCCCTAGTCTCAATTTCCGATGCATACTAATGTGGTCGCCACTTTTTTGCTACCCAACAACATAGCTACTATATTTTGCCAGAGTCATAGTGATGGTAGCAGATTTACTGTCAGCAATAAAATCTAATAAAACCATCTGAGACCTGGAATCAAGACCCACAGGTGTTCGTCAAAGCAGGCCACTCTTACTAGAATCTACACGAGTCTTAGACTTTTAGGAGATCTAGTCTGAAAAACTACATTGGTGCAAGAATGTTGTAATGGTCAACCTAGGAAATTCTTAACAGATTTAGGATCGCAGGGAACTGAGAACCAAAGTAGGCAATTTAACTAACCCACTCTTTGGGGCAAATTGAAGTGAAGACTCTCTTGAAGTATTCACATGGCGCATATGTTTCGCCCTTCAGCTTTTGACAACGGTAGTAGTCCACGTAATTCTGCCAACAGTTCCTAAACATTGAAGAAACTAACTCTTGACATCAAAACCAAAACTAGACATTAGTACAACTAATTATTTACTGTAGTGGCAGTAAAAGTTCTGACAAGTATTAACTCTTAATGTCAGTAATAGCAGCTCAAACATTAGGAATAACAATTCAGATAGTGTTGTACATATGTATCACAGGAAAGTGGGGGCAATTATACGGCAACTGGAAAACTAGTCTCAGCATAAATGTACAACACAAGTTAAATACACAAGTTATACAGTTATCTACAACATTTTTTGCAAGCTTAGTGATGGCACTTGTCACTGAGCTTGCTCCCTCTGTACTATGCAGTACGGCTCAGCCAATCTCTAGGAAGTTGGCAGAGCTATACTGCAACCCAGTAGGTCATCATATCTAGATACCTATCATCAGATTATCATTGGAGCATACAGGGTACACTGGTCTGCATTATAACCTACAAAGGAACCTACAAGCTGTGTAGATGTATTCTGCACCCAGAAATATTCATGTCTCTCTAGTCAAGTGCTTGACATTTTAGCTACAGACAATAAATTAGTTTTGAAGGTAAACTACTTTTTAAGCAAATATTTTGGGAATATTTCATCTGTCAATCTTAGACTGCCAACTTCATTATTATAAATTGCATTCGTTGCTTTGGGACCATACAATCCATTCAGCAGGAGGATAGCCTTGATTCTATCACATGCACAGGCTGCAGCAAACTCCATATTTACTATAAAAATATAAGAATATACAGTCGACACCACTTAAGTGCATAGCCTTGGGACTGCCCTGAACCTATGCACATAACCGACTTATGCACATAAGAGAAGTTCACGTGTGCTGTGTAAAATTAGCTAAATGTACTGGTATTTAATAACAGAGATGGAGCCTACAATGCCTTCAGTAACTATAAACAGTTACAGTAAATCTAGCGTTAAAATAGAAGTGCCAAATACACTGTACATGCAGTCCAACTTCTTACAATGCTAAAATGTCAAAGTCTTACAGAAGTGCCCAGCCATTTGTACAACTTTAACGAGTGTCACGCAAGCTACAGGAAAGGACAGTGTGCACACTCTGGATTGTCGACCAGTAACAATGTTACGTCACCAGCCTGCAAGTCCCAATATACTGCAACTCTTTGATAACTCATTTGTTGTGTTTCGGAATTGAGGAAAACATCGAAGATATGATACCAACATCTTTACTGCCCCGAGTTCTTCTAAATCAGGGGATTAGAAGAACTATGGGGTTGAAAGCCCCCAACACTTGCCAAATAAAACACTGGTAATCAGTTTCCTAATGCAAATTTGTCCCCAATAATTCCTCTACAATAATTAGAAAATTTTAGATGCAGGTTGTCTTGAATTTGAGCCGCTTCTGAATAGATTTCATCAACTACTAGCTCCACAATTGTTGGTCACTAATTTTGAAACTGACCAACAACAATTGACCCTTCTACTGGTTATCATAAATCAACAGATTGAGAAAACTTCAAACTCCGAGTCCCAGATTTTCTCAGCACCAAAAAACGAGTAGAAAAAAATGTCAAAAGATGCTTGCGGAAATGTAAAACTGGGATAGATCATTTGGTGATCATCAAAGCCTTGTTCTGCAGTCATTGGCTCATTGCCATCTTAAACAACATTCCTGATAATGATCTCTCCAGAAGGTGTTGACTAGCTATTGACTGTGGATGAGTTTTCTTTGGTCAGGGTCTGCTATTTTCTGTCAACAAAGACCTTCAACTCTACAACATTCATATTTGACTAAGTGCATTCTCCTTCAAATCAAACACCAAGTAGTGCATATAACAAGGCACGTCACTATATGCTTCAAGCCATTCCAGATGCAAATATACAAATTTTGGATGTGCCATCACTTGATGTTATAGAAGGTGCTATAGAAGTTGTTAATTTATACATTTATTTAGTACCATGTAACTGCTAAGAATTAAGCAAAGCAATAGCGCATTAAATAACGAAAAGTAAAACCTAGTTTGGTTCTGGTTAGGAAATCTGGTGTCAAATGGTGCCGTAGACAGCTTGTCAATGCTAGCAGTCTTCTCACATGACTTCTCCAAAGACTTAGCGGGCATTTTCTGGTCTTTCTGAAAAGTTCAGTAATCCAATGACAACAACACGTTTCTCAGTTATTCATCATGACATAAAAGTTTCAATTAATATAGGAATCCGTCTTGCAACTCTTATCATACTCAAAAGATAGTAAAATAGTACTTACTTTGCGAAACTGATACACGAGTTTTTTATTTTCTATTCTAAGATACACTGGAATAAATGTCGAAAATGTCTTGTACTGTCTTGGACCTCGTGTCTCGGTCTCTGTCTTGGTACCCCACTGTCTTGGTCTCGGTCTTGGAACTCAACTGTCTTCGTCTAGTCTTGGTCTTGAAGTTTTAAGTCTTGCATACAACACTGGTCTATGTCTATATAGCCTTCTTTGTATTGGCCAGGCTGCTTGGTGCAGCTGCCTGTATTGGTGTACATGCCTGCAGAATGCAGGGAGCCAGCCAGCTGGGCTCGGCAGCCACAGCTGGCAGGGGGGGCAGGCTTCGCCCGCTTTAGCCTAGAGCCCACAGTTACAGGACAGACGGAATAACAAACAGATGGGACTTCGGATATTATGTTGGTATATTGTAAGAATGTAATCTTTCTGAATTTTTTGCGTTCCACTTAGCGACACCTGGCGTACCACCATTTCAAAACTGCTGATCTATGTCAACTCAGCATCATCTGTTACTCGATCTCCCTCATGTGGTCACTACTGTGATCTGTACTAAGGTCAACTTTGGCAACACCATCTATGCTGGTCTGTCCTCACTAAACCTTTTCAAGCTACAGTCAATATTTAAAGCCTTATTGGTGGTCTCCCAAAATTTGGCCACACATCTGCCTTCATTCGGGACTACACTGCCTTCCTGTGCCCCAGCGCATCCAGTTCAAAATTTTAACTCTTGACTGTCTTATTCGGGTAGCTCCTTCATACCTTAGGACCTTTTGTATTTAAGAATAGTTTCTTCGCTTCCTAGTTGCTCCACTCTCCGCTTGGCCGCCCAGAGCCTTCTGGTTGTCCCCCACATGCTCAATCTAGAAGCTTTGCTTATGTTGGCCCCTCTAGTTGGAACCGCCTTCCACAGTAACTGCAGCTTGAGCTTCTCAGTCTTTCTCTTCCCGTGTTTTGGAAAAGCGTGAAGTCCATTTTATTTGTTAGCGATAGCACTGACTTGGGTTGGGAGTGCCTCTGAATCGTTGAGTGACGCTTCATAAATGCTCAATATTTTATAATTACAGATGATTCTGAGCATTCTTCATTTTCGACGGCAGATCTCGATCTCGTGCTTACTGGCCTTAATGTGGTTTCAGTTTCACTATGCATCATACGCGCAATTTGTGGGGGTACGAGGGGTACCCAACATATCCCCACTTTTTGGACTCGGGGTACCGTACCCCCACTTTTTCAATAATGCCAATCAATATATTGTCATTGTGCCTTCCCAGAGCCTCAGCGTTGCCTCGCGTATGTAAGAAATTGGCACCCCCTCCTTTTAGACCAAAGTTACGCCCCTATGCGTTTCCTATGCTTTACTACGCGCGACGGTCAGCTGTGTGTCAGGTTCTCAATTAGCTAAGTACTCGAATCATCAACCCACTCCGTGTACAAGTACGACAAACGAATCATTTCGTTTGTCGTACTTGTACACCCTACACCGACACAGTTAGGCTCTGTTGCTATTATTTCATTTATGATTTATGATCTAACATGACGTTAATTATTACTGTTATATTTTTCTTTCCTCTTCAATGTGTAAAATTGTATGTAAAGCGCTGTGCGTTTGCTAGCGTTTATTAAAGAATATACTTACTTACTTAGACTCAAATTCACTGCAAAGCAATCAATTTTAAACTCAGTTGTGCGTTCAAAAACTAGATAACATGTTCAACAGTTTATTTAGCGTAGATACCCCGGCACTTATTTGTTCTGTGTTTCACCTGTTTTTTAACTCTAGAACAAACGCAGACTTTTACAGAGAGATTTCCTCGATATTAATTGGACAACAATCACACTACAGACAGCACTCCGACGCCGATACGTGCGACACAGCACGCACGGAATGACCTTCTTCGCTAAACCACAGATTATTTATTTCTACTCAGCTATATTCTGTTCAATAAAAACTAGCGCCACCATGCGATGGCTTACGGAGAGGTAGAATGGCGCTATAATAATAATAATAATAATAATAATAATAATAATAATAATAATAATAATAATAATAATAATAATAATAATAATAATAATCTTTATTAATTCAAACTGACAAGTACGCAGTAAGATTACAATAATAATAATAATAATAATAATAATAATAATAATAATAATAATAATAATAATAATAATAATAATAATAATAATAATAATAATAATAATAATAATAATAATAATATTGCATTCGAAACTCTGGGCCCCATCAACAGTTCTGGCTGTGAATTCATTACAGAGTTAGGCCGGCGACTGACAACAATGTCGGGTGACCCACTCGAGACAATTCACTTGTTCCAGCGCCTCTCTATATGCACTCAACGATTTAACGCCGTCGCTTTTCGAGGCACATTTGCACAGTTAATCGTGGACGAGGACCGCTAATCTCTGGATCTTAACACTTCTAAGACAGTTTCAAAGTGTCTGATGGTTCATTTTAAATAATAAAATTTGTTTATAATAATAGGGCCTAATAATAATAATAATAATAATAATAATAATAATAATAATAATAATAATAATAATAATAATAATAATAATAATAATAATAATAATAATAATAATATTCTTTATTATTTCAAACCAACAAACGCAGTAAGATTACATGAAACATGAAATTACAAATTTAATTAAACACACGGTTTGGCAGCCATGCAAGGCGCCGCCCTAGAGGGGTTTACAGGAGTCGATCCGCGTACCTTATGCTCTCCTGCCCACAGGGGCTTCTATCGATCCCTATTCAGGGTGGGCGCAAGTTGAGCCCAGTGAAAAACAGGGGGGGAAGTATTTCTTTTCAATTTTTTTCACACTCCATACAAGTTACAGTCTTGCAGAGTCTTTGCTCACAGTTCTGTGCAGGGCCTACTACGTAGAAGGGGGTTGGGGGGGGGAGAAAGCAGACTGCTTCCAATTTGTGCCAGAGGAAAAGTCCCCCGCCCCCAGTGAAATGAATGTTTCTGTTCCACGGACAGTACTGACTCAGGCCAGCAAAATGCTTTATCCTGCAACATCCAAGGATTGAACATTGTAGATTAAACATTGCTATTGGCCATTATTGGCTATGTTGCGAAGGCCTTCGAACGGCATTTTTCAACTTCGTATTTTGATGTATTACTATTATGGGTCATGCAATAGTTGCTTACAGTTTCTTAGCAGTGTTATAGATTGTCAGTATTATATGTATCAGCATTATGGGCCATGCAATATTTGCTTAGATTCAGGGGCTTAACTTTGGTTTAAAGAGTGGGGGTACCAATTTCTTCTCCACTTTCGCTTTTCGCATGGAGACCATTTCAGACATATTACCCTGCCAGTATTCTCATTAATTTTTGTGTCAGTAAAACAAGCCATCTTTTAATTGCAGTAATAATAAAATATTGATTGGCATTATTTAAAGAGGGGTACGGTCCCCCGTCCAAAAAGTGGGGGTACGGTTACCCCTCGTACCTCCCACAAATTACGCCTATGCTTAGTCTACGGTGTCTAAGCAGTGTTATAGTGTATCATTATTAAGCCTACGTACTTGTTTTTCTTTAGCTATGACCACTATGTTCCGCTATTTTTCTGTTGATGTAGGATGCAAAAGTTTCAAAAATTGAAAAAAGCGTTCATAATTCTGTTGATTAGGAAAAACTAGTTGGTCAATGCTACAATTATTGTCGTGTAGTGCAGTGAAAATGGGATTATCGGGTCTTGAAATATTCCAGCAAAAATAACTCTCGGCTGGGTAACACTGCAATAGGCAGGGATGGAGCCTGTTGCTACTACATTACACCAGAAATATGCATTCAAAATGCAGTCTTTAAAATCCCCATATATTTGCTAAGCAGTGTCTCATATTACCCAGTATTTCAACATGCGTCCCATATTTTGGAAATTTTGTATATATTACATATATATTACAGCCTGTCCCATAACATTTTTACAGTGCACTGGGAGCCCTACAGAAATTAATTCAACAGTTTAGTTGACCTACAATGTATAGTTTTCCAAAACCAGTTTTCTTTCTTTAAAAAATGCGCTAAAACTCACCTACGGCAATGTAGATTGTAGAAATCCAGAAAATTTTCGGGAAGGACCCCAGACCCCTACGCTTCAAGGGGAAGGCAGGGAATGGTACAGGAGTGGTAGAGGGGAGGGGATAAGGGGTGAGGGTTGGGGTTGGGAGGGATAGGGGAAGAAGGGAAGGCGAGGTATGAAAGGGCTTTATAGTAAGGGGAATTGCTTCCAGCTTACAGGGGGTTCTATAAAAGGGGGGAAGGGGAAGGATTGAGCCCGGTTGTTTAGGGGGGATAGAAGCCACTGCCTGCCCATGAGTGTTACCACTACTCTATCCCCCTCGTATATATATATATATATATATATATATATATATATATATCCAGACATACATACTGTCGCAAAAACACCTTTTCTATAGGGGCGCGGCGGTGTGGGAATTTTGCTCTCCCTCTCTCTCTACCAGGATAGCCTACTAAGGCAAAGCTGCGCGCCCGTAGTCAAGAGTTGCGGTTTCGATGATGATTCCGGGTCCGGCCTTCACTGTAGACGGAGGACTTATAACGCCTATCGACTCCTATAACTAGGCCTAGCTTTAATTACTTTACTAGAGAAAACGACGAAGACCTTGAATATATGATTTTACGTCTTTTGGTAGTAGGCCTAGGCTATATTTTCACAATCCTTCGTGAAACACAAAATTTCAAACCTTCAACAATTTAGCACAGATATATCTCTCAACAATACAATAGGCCTACTCACAGCCGAACCTTTCTTCAATCCGGTAATTGAAGCTTTGATCACCACATTTCGTTGCAGTTTTAAATAAAATCACCAGACATTGATGTAATTGAAAAGCACGGGGAAGTATACACAGCATTTTATTTGGCTATTATCAGCAATTATTATGACTATGGGCGGCGCCCTAGATCAAGACTGTTTCAAAGACTGCCTCGATCCGTCCCCTTTCATGTAGGCCTAATAAGTTTATATAACACAAATTATCATTTCAAGTGGCGATCAGAAAATTGGAGCTTAATGCATGTGTAGGGCCTATAGTTACTGTCAACTGGTGCAATTAACCTCTTTAACAGGTAGGCCTAAACGAAGTGCCAAAGTGCCAGCGGCAGCGTGTGTGTCTTTATAATATTCGACATAATAGGCCTATGCTGCCATTGCTATGCACAGCCACTGAAGTTCTTTTACATTGTCTGTAAATACAAAACCTAAAACCCAATTATTAGCAAAAGAAATAAGTTTGTGAACCCCTTTAAGTACTCACAGTTCTTCATGCAGATAATGTCGACAAAATAGCGTCACGTGATTTACCATAGTAAATTCACTGGTGCTGCACTCATTTAAAACTTCTCCGAATTAAGATGTTGCAAAGCCCCACCATGCAGAGGAAGCATACAGCAAGCGAGCGACCGTGGTCGCACGCACTACATCGATCGTAAAGCCGAGGGCCAAATAGCCCATGGGCAGTCAGTAGGCCTATTCGCAGGGCATACATAGATTGTCTCGCCTTGCTACATATAATTAAGGGCTATATTATGCGTCTCAAAGTTAAGGTGTCTGTGATTGTTACCCCCAAAACCTTCATGGAATTTACTTTGGTCACACTCGGAATGGGTGGTGGTGTTATACCCTCAATCCCTCGCCTCCCCCTAACGATCATCTCTTGCATCTTTTTAGGGTTAACTTTTAAATTGCATGTCTTCGCCCAGTTTATTACATGCTCTAGCTCGGCAGGGACAGTGGCGCTAATTTACTGTATGAATAGCCAAGGACCAATCCTTGGTATGCATGCAAACCATGCATGTAGGTATCTGAGGTGATTATTTATCTGCATGTAAGCGAGTTCCGCTTCTGGTCGAAATCTGTTTCAACTTTCATTTTCAATCTTTGACTAAGGAGCCTGTTCCAATACTGCTCCGTACATGTTCGGAGTAGGGCCTATACCCCGTTGTTTCAATTTGCTAATCCGAATTTTGATCGATTAGCAGTTTAACAAATCGTGCCAATCTCTCAATACATTTCACGCTGCAAAGTATAGGCCTATACGCCTACATCTTGTTCGGAGACTCGGGACTCTGGTCGTAGGCCTAATCATAATTTTGAATAAGCAAGAAAACTACGATGCGGGAACCAAAGGTACGATGAAGATCATTGGTACAACCATTCGAAGTGCTATTCAACTCAAAAAGGGAACTCCAATACCAGCTTTAGCTTTTTATTGATTCATGTTTCTTTTAAATAAATTATGTCTCTGGTTGCTTTATGCTTATTTTCAGTGGTGTAGTCCTAAAAAATGAAGTGGGGGAACGCCTGGAAATTGAAGTAGCAACTGTAGCAAAAAGTGCAATCTTTGGTAGGTAAGTATGGAAAAAAGTGGGGGAACAGCGTTCCCCCGCCCCACTACACCACTGCTTATTTTACAAATTTATATTCTGGTCAGAGCGTCTCATTTGAGGCGAGCGATCGATCGTTCTTGGTCGGTCGCCATCAAGCTCCCGGCGAACGATAAATCGCTCGCCTAGCCGAAGGCGACCCACCGTCGGTCGTCGCTCGATGAATTTGAGTTTCTACTCTAAGACGATAGAAGAACCTGGAGCCAGACCACTATTTTATTTGCCTAATTTACATTACTTTAATTTATTTACTTGAAGCAGCTGTGAAATGCGTGTCGTGACCTGTCCTAATTAGGCCTACTGCTGATCACTCCAATTTCGCGCAAATACGATTGGCCATAACACGGCCGACACCTCACGCGGCACGCCGCGTGACATCATTCGTAACGTCACAAATTTCGGAAATTATTTTAAACAATGGCGGCGAAGGCGAACAAGTCAAATGTACTGTTGAGCATGTATCTGCAACATGTCGTGGAATTAGGCGACTCGTTCGATGTCGATGTAGTCGAGATAGAAAACCGTCGGACTGTGAACACAATTTACTGCAAGTTCTGAAGAAAGCATGCCGAAAAAATTCGACTGTACTGCCGGCTGAAAGGCCAAGTCAAAATGAGCGTTCAACTTATTCTGAAGGCTCAACCAACGTTGTGAAATCAGCCGTCACGCGTCATTTTAAGTCAACTGTAGGTTTCTAGTGAATGTTCATTCATTCGTTCGTTCTGGGAATTTACATAGCGCCTCTTCAGGAGACCTACTCAGATAACGGAAATGAACAGAGATAGGCCTACTAGATGAGTACTATATGCAGCTACACAAAAAAATTGCGAATACAATACACAAAATACACTGAACACAAAAGCTCCCGAGATCGACCGCGCATCGCTCGCCTACTTGATCCAGAGCAATCGATTTTCAACCCTCCTAGGGGTCATCCATAAAGGACGTCCGCAATGGGGGAGGGAGAGAGTCATTGAAATGCGGACAAATGCGGACAAGGGAGGGTTATGACCAGTGCGGACGTCCGCATCTAAACTTTTAAATTTGATAGTTTTTTAAACACCACATTGCTTCAACCTTCCCCGAAAGATGAAAAGGTCGATGAAGTGATTGCCTGAAACCACTTGCATGGTATAACCTTTACTGAGACTTTAAAGGAGGCTTTTATTACAGCACATCCTGCGATATGAAACCCGAACTGTCACTTAAATGTGCACAGGTACTGTGGAATAATTGTAAAAATTATGATGTGGACATTACAAATTGGCTTCGACGTGCGGACGTCCACAGAGGGAGGGTAATGTCAAATGCGGACACATGCAGACAAGGGGGAGGGAAGGGTCCAAAGAAAGTCATATTTTGCGGACGTCCTTTATGGACGACCCCCTACTATTTTCAAACGATACGCTCGGATTCTGGTGTGTGCAAATCTATGCTTTCCCAGGATCTGGCTACCTTAATCCTCTCTTTTCCTATCCTTCTTATGTCTCGATTCGTATGAAGTAAGTATATTCTTTATTACTACCCACTGCACATACAGCACTTTGGTTTACATAGTTTATACAATATAGAGCATTCTTGTCAAAAAAAATTTCTCACAGATTGTTTGCCCTAGGTCATGCAGTCTCGGCCTCATGGTATAGTGCTGTGTAGTCAGTGGTGGGAGGTGATGGTTACGCACATGGCCCTGGTCATGCAGTACCGCAGCGAAGAGGCCCCGGTCTGCCAGGCTACAAAGTTGCTCGAAGGGGCTCAACTTCTCTCGTTATATAACTTGTGTCCCACCTCATGCTCGCAGCGCCGTTGCTCTCTCCGCTCAGCTGTGCAAGCTGAACTTATTGTTCCCGCGCATCGACAGCCATACGGCAGCGCCGTGCCTTCTCTGTGGCTGCCCCCGTGACCGGGAATGGGCTCCCCACCAAGCTCCGTCAAATACCAATTGGTCATTTCACCCTGTTTCTTACTGTCCTCAAAACTGCGTTGTTCGACCATGGTTGGTTTGGGAATGCTCCTGAGTAGGCAAACTTGAAGAAAACTGCTTGAACAGTCGCACAATGTCATTTAAATTTGTATTTAAGTTTGAGCTTTAAAATAAAAAGAAATGAACAACTTCTGCCTGCCTTTAAACCATTCAAAAAATTCTCATCTGTGACGTCATAGAAGCTAGCACGGGCGTGCGACGTCCGTTGCCCGGTTGCGCACAGCTTATCATAGGGAACATAGTCTGTTACATATGTCACTGGCTTCAAATAGCCCGATACGTATTAAAGGAAGGCTGGTTGTCTGCAGTCAGAATACAAGGTCTGGATAACAGCGGACACCTTTACTAGGGCAAGTTAACATATATGCGGTTACTCACAATTATTACCTTTGCCTGACGCGGCTATATCAAACTATCTCCTATTATCCCTTATCACCACACAGATAAGTTAGCCCAGAAAAATCCAGGTTAGCCTAATCTAGGCCTTTGTGAAGGTGCACACACCGCCAAATGCCTACACAATTTAAGGGGAGGACAAGGTAATGCAACACACACCCTTACATACACCTTATCAAGTAGGTGTATGTTGGTAACACCCGACGCGTACAATGGGAAAAAAACTATGCCATTTTCATGAAAGCATTTTACAAACAGCTTCACGCTTCAGTTTGAACTGAATGTCATTTATCAGGATTTCGAGTCCTGATAAATGACAACTAAACGCTAAACTGTGCAATTAAACATAAGATGCATAAACTCTACCATGTAAGAAAATTTGGTTAAATGTGAATCAAATTGTTTAGAAACAGGCCATGTATGCCATGTATTTTTGTATGTGAACTTTTACTTGTCACTCGTATCAATGTCTGGCAACTTATATCCTGAAACAAGCCTGCTTGAATTTGAGGTGGTGTCATTCACTCATAAATAAGAAACGGAAAGCTTTGAATCCTGAATTTGCAGCACAACATAAAATGAAATGGAAACATCAGGGAAAAAGTTTCACATGAAACACATATAAAGTATCTAATCATTGCTCTTTGTGACAGAATAAGAGTCACAAATCAGACTGTAATGCTAAAAGTGTTTCAGTCAAAGGAGCAAATGCTCATTAGCATCTAGGCATGTCCTAAGACACTTTACATAGTACTTTGCAGTAGCTCAGAAAAGCACTTGCTGTTACTGAATATCCAACGAGATTCATAAAAGTGAACTCTTCTTTAAACCACAACACACATTAACTGTTAGACGGCAAGGCGCACAGTCGTCAGGCAAAGCTATTTACATATTCAAGATCATTCACGAAACTTGTGCTTTTGAAAAAAGGCAAATTTCGTCAAGACAGACTTTAATGATAAAAGAAATCACACAGAGAACATTTGCATAAAATTGACGGTGGTGTATATGTATAGTAAAATTACTACGACCACATTGTAGGATCAACTACGACTGAAAAACCCAGACTGAATCACTCAGAAACAGCAACATTATGTAGGCAATGTTTAAGTTTAAGCCATAACTTACTTCACAACACACAATTGCAATAAACCAAATGACTCATTATGGCAAACAGCTGTTAAGATGGTCATGTGTCCATGACCTTTTCTCCTAATCATCTGCTGGCACGTAGCATAAATGCCCAAATATGAAATTGTCTATTACTTAAATAGACACATACGAAAATGTTCTCACACTCTTTGGCCTATCAACGAAATGGGACCATTGCAAAAAGCAGGCCAATAGTCGAAAGAAGTCTTTGGGCTGAAGCAATAAACTGGCTCCAAGAGAATGAAGACAGTTATATTAAGCTCTGAAGAAAACTTTATGCACGTCATTAGGAGAATTATTCTCTTCACAAACTGTTCTTCGGCACATAGAACCATCAGCTTAGGACTTGAATCAAACTCATGTACTACAAAGTAAAGAAAAATCATCGCAGCTAAATGAGAAACATGGTTTTCAGTATAAAACTACTTTAAAAGTAACAAACCTCCATCACTTACACAGCAACTCAAAGCACGTGTCCATCATTATTTTTAGAATATACATGCATGTACTTTTACTTCATATCCTAGTTAAAATTATGCATTTAAATCACAAGCAATTCTTCTTCTCCTTCAGGCTTGGATTAGTCCCTCGCTGGGGAGGGGTCAGCCAAATCACAACCAACTCAATTAGGGCATAACCGGGTAGACATTTTCCACCGAGTACCGAATCCGAGTATTTGGATGTACTATTTGCCGGATCCGGGTACGAACCGAGTACCATTTGTTCCATATGCAAAGCTTCACATTTTCATGTAATAAAAAAATTATCGAAAACATTTTTGTACTTGTAATAGGCTAACTGACTAATACACTTTAAATTTTAGAAATAAATAATCAATGAAATGGACTTGACATCTGTTGTGGACTTCAGGTGTTGGTGTTTTTTGTACTTGTTTTCTTCAAAATGAAATGCTAGATGAAGCTAAAAGCTAATATTATGAGCCTACAAAATTCCGGCATGTCAGGCAGACAAGCAACTATTTGCGTGTACAGTATTTGCCGAGGCATATAGTGCCGAAAAACGGAATATTCAGCCAAGGCAAATGTCCGAGGCGATTTCCGGTTATGCCCTAAATTGAATCGTACCAATCAGAGTTCCACCATTATCTACATGGCAATCAACATCATGCACATACAACTGACAATGCCAACTCTGGCTATCATTTTCCTAAATAAAAGTTCAGTGCAAATTATAGGTGTTATTCATAAAAAATAAACAGAAGCCAGTAACTAAATTCTTTAGGCTTCAACCAATAAAAACGTGTTGGTTGCAGCTGCATTTGTTTATCAGCTGAAGCCTAAAGAAGTGGCTGCAGGTTTAAATGCACTGAATGTTGCATGGCCAAACAACAGCAGTGCGAACTCAAATAGCACTAGGAAGTGCATGTAAAAATTAAAGCAACATTGGCCGACAAATCATCTGATCTTAACTACACCACCATCTTTTCCTTCGTCGATAAATTTTTTTGGTGATGCAGATCCCGAGAAATGTTCTCATAAGCACTTTGTACTGAACCAAGTCTAACAGGACATCATCGTGATTCCTCTGTGTGTGTGTGTGTGTGTGTGTGTGTGTGTGTGTGTGTGTGTGTGTGTGTGTGTGTGTGTGTGTGTGTGTGTGTGTGTGTGTGTGTGTGTGTGTGTGTGTGTGTGTGTGTGTGTGTGTGTGTGTGTGTGTGTGTGTGTGTGTGTGTGTGTTCCTCCAAGAACTATTTTGTACAACAACAGTGGATGAACTACTGCAGTGTTAAATGTCAGAATTTGTGCACGTTATTAGATATAAAATATAACTCATCACAACAGCAGAGCAGAGAACAATTCTGAAACAACAGGTTCAACTCAACAGAAGTTACAGGAGATATTTGATAAAAGATAATTCCTCCGAGGCAAAAAAATTAATTTGATTTTATACATGAAGAAAGTTAAAGACAACAGCCACTCACAAAACAAATATACCTTGCCAGTTACAATAGTTGTACGTAACTGATGCAAAGATGAGGTACAATTAGACACTTGTACGCAACAACCTAAAGAAACTACACAAATTGTGCAGTCACACAAGCAGTCAACGACAAAGCAGACAGACATATTACTTCACTTCAAACTTTCTTAATTTACACTCGGATTATTGTAATTTAATTTGGTAATTTAAATATTCCACATACACGTAGGGTAGGAAGACTTTTACCCTTCTCAGCCAGCCTGACCTGGAGCGATGAGAGCTGTTATCAAAAAGATTCAAACCAAGTCAAGAAATTATAAACAGCCAACAAGGAACTTGAAGCCATAGCAGCAAAGCGTCACTCAATCTGCAGAACAACTCAACTTTCCCGCTCTTCACACAGAAATGTGAAGATACATAAAACAGATCGATCTGCAGTAAAGCAAGCACAAGAAAACAAGTCAATAATCAGCTTCTAAACAATCACATAAATGACATCAAATGGCTTCTGCTCAAGGAAAGAAGATGAACGGACTGATGTAACGAAACAGTTAGGAGGCAGAAATACAGAAGAGTCAGAATCAAAGTAAAAGCCTGGAGAGGAGTTCAGCATTTTGCTGAGGGAAGAAATTTCCTGCACAGAACACTCACCTCTGCCTAGCTTTATAAAGTTTGTTAAAACTGTTTTCTACTCTACAACACAGAATGTCAAAAGCACATACATAGACAAATGGCAGACTATACGTACTTTGTACAACAGTGAATATATAATCAAAATCTGGCGTTAAGCCTTACTATCTTCATACATTCCATGCACAAACCCTGTTTCAAATATTATGACAATTTCACAGAAGCTAAATAAGATACCATCTGTACCCAGTCAGAAGAATGATTCATACACAATGGGAAAATCAGCAACTCTTCTTTACTGGTTCAGTGAGTAAATGGGTAGGAAAGCAAAGGACATTTATGTAATTGATTGTCCTGATATGACAAAATAATCAGATCTGGCTTCTCGATAAACTTGAGAAAAAGTTTGCAAAATCAGCTTATCAAATCGGTGAATCCAAGTCAATGAAGTTATAAAATTTCCTTGGCAAACTGTTTAAAATCTAGCTGTTTCTAAAATGCACAACACAGTTCATACAGATTTACCAGAGTTTCAATTGTAACAGGAAATTTATAATTAAATAATGTATCGGTCATAATCAGGTCACATTTTGAGAAGACAGCAAGAAGCTGCAGCCCACATACGTTCACATACCATGTGAATTAAATAGACTCCACTGCATGTCAGCAGACACAGTGCACCACAAAACAATAAATAACGATTCATTTCTTCTTAATATCGAATATAAATACTTTAAATTCTCTTCAACCCTAATTTCTAAGCTGACTACTTTTTAGAACAGCTAGATTAAATAAGTGCAAGAAAGGATGACATCACCAGATTACAAGCCGTTTATCTTTACAATGGCAAAAGGAAACTCTGTGAAGACCCTGGCAGGAAAACATTGGAGCCTTTAAAACATTGAAATTTCGTTAATTTGGAAGCTAGACTCGAATGCCTTAAAACACTGCATGTGATCTCTACATGTACAATTTATCAAATCTAATTAACTCTTCCTAGGCGACGCCCAGTTAGCGACATTCCCAGACCTTCACTGTCTGATCGACACTTCCGCTGATGATGTAGGGAGACATCTTATGAAAATCTACAAACATCATGCAACAAAACTTTATACACAAATCTCTAATTTAAAAATATTATAGCATCACACACATACATTCAGCGTTCATTTCTGCAGTGTCTTATCATTTTTGAAATCATTTACTTTAAGAGAATTTCTTATTCATGAATCAAAGAGAAAGTTCTCAATTTTTAGTTTGAAATAAATTAATTAAAATCATGTTACTTTTGTTTAGTAACAATGATGCACAGTTGCACACACATGACTGCATTATGTGTTTATTTGCACAGGCACTGTTGTTTCTTTCATTACGACAATTTATATAGCATCTTGGTAGCAAGCTACTTGTAAGATGCTTTAAACACACACACACACGCACGCACGCACGCACGCACACTGTCTACTGTCAGCGTAAATGCTAATGCTCAGAGTTACCTAGCAAGTACAGTTTTCATTTTTATTTTTTTTAATAAATGCCTTTGGCTTCCTGAACATGTGCAGGAAGACTCTCTCCAGGCATACGGGCCAGTGACCCAAAAGGCCTGATTGCCCATTTTAGTTTTTGTTGAAGGCGCGAATACATCAGTGAACTTTGATGATCGAAGCAACAACCTGAAAGGATCGTCTGATAGTGGCCTCATGTTGTCTGCGAGGTAGTTTTGCATGACTTAGAATATAGACATGGTCATCAATAGAGATGACACCAAGAGGGAGTGACCAACACTTGCTGTGGACCAGGAACTGACCTTAGCACGTGGATCCTGAACATTCCTTTCTCATCTCTAGCAGATCCATTACTCGTTTTCAGCCAAAACTCCTCCTACCTTCTGCATGCATTCGTATGCAGAAGGGTAGACTGCAGCAATGTCATTTCAGTGGGCCTCAATCAACCAACTTCAGTCAGATTCCAACGTTTGAGCACAAATACTTCAACGCCCATGCACAGTGCAATGAGTTTAAGATCTTTACATTGAAGCACAACTGCCTGGCCAGTTGTGCTCCATCCTATCTAGGTAACTACACATTTCAATGCGATCTGTACCTTGCTGCTATCTTTACACTCCGTAGTGCAAGGTAACCAGGTTGTTCCCATATCCCATGATGCAGCATGGTGGTGTCATGTGGTCAGCCATTCTTTCTGGAAAACGCTTCCATGTAGCCTGCAACATGAACTCCCTATGCCTATTTGTCACCAGTGGTTGTTAAAGAAACGGCTTGCTTTGTCAGGTTGGCAGCAATCTCCTTCAAGAGATGCTATATAAATGTGTAATTAACATTATAAATGCAGATAAATTATTATTTGTATTATGGTATAATTTACATTTCTATCTGTCTTCTGTGTTAGACGCTGTAGCACAGGCTGATTCTGCCATGTTTCAGTAATTCATGGTTTGGTCAAATGGCGCTTGGGACTGTGGTGCTGGTGCTCAGGTGCAAAAACAACCAACAACAACCACCTAACAACAGAAGATCCATTAATTCTGGTATGTTGTGTTCATTGTAGACTTACTTACCCACAGAGGTCACAAAGTGCTGATGAGCCTCCACAGTCTTATTGTTGCGCCTGTTCTTGATGTCCCACACTCTGACAGTCTTGTCATCAGATGCACTCAGAAGGTATTTACCACTTGGGTGGAACACCAAGCCTCTCACCCAGTTATCATGGCCAATCTGCCACAATGAAATTTCATCAATGTCTGCATTAAAAATATATTTTTAGCTGTTCATAAATTCAATAAAGTGCCAGCAACTGTTAAAAAACAGACAGTATTCACATACTTCAGAGGACATGAGAGCACATGTTAGTTGTTTGTTTAGCTCAGTGAGCCACATGATGCAACCATTATTATTTATTATAAATTAATCACTTCTAATGTGCTGGCATGTAATGCACAAGGCATCAACCAATGGTGCACCACAACCTAGCTGTAAAGCGTTCACTGTGAAGTTAACCTAATTACACTTCACAGGTAAACCTTTACTTTCAAATAATAGCCAGGCCTAAGGCATTTAACTCTTGCTGGCTGATGAGCATTTAATAGACTCAATATATGTGATGCTGCATACGAAAAGGGACCACCAGGCGGAATTTATTTACTGAGATACAGGCCTTTGAACATGGTCACCCATCAAAGTATCGAAATTGGGTTTTCACTGGTATTTATTATTATTATTATTATTACAAACATTTTTAACGCGCGCAAAGTCACACAGGAATGCGAATCTGAGGCGCGGTTAGTCAGCCGCCAGGTGAAGAGCAATTAGATATCCATATGTTTGAACGCCAGCGAGAAGTAATGAGTTTTGAGGCGTTTCTTGAAGGACGAATAAGAGGTCGAGCAACGGATAAGCATTGGAAGTCGGTTCCATTCCTTGGGGGCTGCAGCACAAAATGCACGAGAGCCCATGGCAGTGCTGCATCTAGGCTCAACCAAAAGACCCATAACCGAAGACCATAGACTGCGTGGCGGGATGTATGGAGAGAGTAGTGGTTGAAGGTAGGTAGGAGTGCACATTCTGAGGGTTTTAAATGTCAAGCAGGCCAGTTTAAATCTTATTCTGAATTTTACAGGAAGCCAATGCAGCTGATGGAGCAGAGTTAATGAGTTTGAACGAGAAGATGCACGCAACAGCACGCGAGCCAGGGAATGTTGGATGCGTTGAAGCCTGTTGACTTGAAGATCTGAAATGCCTGTAAACTCAGAGTTGGCATAATCGAGGCGAGAGCAGACAAGAGAACAGGCTATGGTCTGTGACATGTCTTTGGTAAGAGCAGATCTTATGTGACGAATTGCCCTGATATGATAGAAACAAGATTTGCAAAGGCTTGTTATGTGAGATTGGAATGTGAGATTACTGTCCAAAGTGACCTATTTGATAGATTGCACTTCTATCAATCTCTTTTATCAATCTGTCTATCAATCTAGCACAACAGTTTCGTGAAAATACCGTGGGCATTGCAAACTTTAAATGAGTTTTACCGAAAATCACATATTTCAGGTACATCACGTTCTAACTTCTACAGATAAAGCCATAATACTCCCACTATACAACATTATACACCATTGTTTTCAGAATATTTTGCTGATCATGGTGGTATGAATAACTCCAAAACTGCCATGTGGTCCCTTTTCATATGCGGCGTCACGTATTACCACAATTTTCCGGACTGTAAGTTGCTGCACTGATTCATCTGTTTAATATCTATCAGTCAATATACTATCTGTGGACCCCTTCAACTATATGAGGTATTGTAAAATCATTAAAAAAACAACAAAGGCTGTAATCTTTAATTTCAAAATTGCTAAAACTACCATAAAACCATAACAAATACCAAATTTGAAAAATTTTTATTTCAAAAGTGAGTAAAATTTAATTTCAACACACTGCGACGTATGTATTGATTTAAAAAAATTCCACTTTTGCATGACATTGCCTTGTACAAAGGAGCGATTTATAGCCTGGGAAAGACGTTAGACTTCAACCGAACTTACCAGGGTGAAAAGACACAGTCCAATGCTCACATCCCAAAACTTTATGGTTTTGTCACGAGAACCAGAAACCAGGAAAGGTCCAGCATGTTGTGCCTTCTTCCCCTGAAACAGATTTTAACCTGAAATTAGTTGACCTCAGTAAGTCATCAACACCAAATGCATCACTCTGGCCACTCAAAATGAAAAAGTTCTACTACATCATCACACTTGAGCTCCAGGACCAGCTTAAGTGGCACACGACTGGCAAGTTTGTCTAATTCAGACTTTACCTTCTCTGATTAAAAGTCATTGCTTAATTGCACAATCTCACAGATCGTCATCAGACCGCCGCTATCTGATATTCCTAACCAACTGTAGCTGTTATCATCAAAATCTAAGAGTGAAAATGCGTACTTAGGCCCTTCAGGTTGTGTATGGAAAAGCCTTGTCGTATGTATTCTAAAGGCCAGTAGTGTTCACACTTTCAAAAAAACAATTGAAATTCTATTTAATATGTAATTCTTAGCATTAGTGCTCACACTTGACACTCTAAAGCACATTAACTAGCAGTAGCTCACTACCTAAGATACTATATAAAAATGTTACATTACGTTTCGTTTCTGATATTAGTGACTGCAGTTATTCTTCTAGCCCAGCAGAGTGATTACAGACAAAGAATATATGTTGCCTGCAGATCAGAAGCAGCAAATCAACTAGAAATGCATGAATTAGAGTTGAATCACAGACACATCAGCCAACCTCTAGAGGCAAAAATTCTTAACCTTTCTCCAAACCATTTATCACAGGTTATGCAGACATTAAATGATCCTTACAATTGTCTTTGCAATTCCTTTAAATATCTGTCAAATCACTGGTATGGATATTAAATGTGCTATTATTAATCACAGCAAATCTTTAATCTCTTTTTTTTCTAATAAGAATTGCCAAATTCGCAATACTTATTTGTAGCAGCAATGAAACACACAGTCACTCTTTCCATTTAATCTAAATTATCTAAAACGGTTAGCAAAGACTATAAGAACAGTTAAGAGACAGATATGGAGCGTGACTTACATCGTTGCCAAGAGCCTCATTGATGTACGGGTGTGCGGCTTCAGAGGCCCAAGCGATGCACTCGATGACATGCTCATGCTCGCGTAACTCCACCTTACATTCACCGTTAGCAACGACCCACACACGAACAGTCTGGTCATTGGAGCAGCTGGCAAGCAATGATCCATCTGCAATGACTTTCACCATCCTTACCCACTCACGATGACCAGTAAATGTCTTGACGCAATACCTAGCACAAGATCCAGTAAACTGATAAAAGATATTCTTATAAATAAACCAACCTGCATTTTAAGGTTAAAAAATGTAAATGATGCTGAAGTTCGTAACCTTTGCAAGGATGCTTGATATGACTTGCAGGAAAATGATCAATAATCATTATCAGTGGCTGACCAACTTTGCATTGTTGTTCATAGAAAAGGAGACTGCTGTTAATTGAAACTGACGACGCCTTGAAATCTCCTTTGGTATTAGTGGCTCTCCACTTCGCTGGTCGTACCTAACTGACCGTTCACAGATGGTCATTCTCGGTGACTCTCGCTCCTCCTGGGTATCTGTCAAACTCGGGGTTCCAAAAGGTTCCGTGCTGGGTCTCCTTCTCTATATTTTGTCTACCACTGATATTCCTCGTCTATTTGCTAAACACTCTGCTGTAGGGCACCTGTATGCTGACAATGTCCAGGCCTTGGTTCATGGTCTTCCTGCTCATCAACTAGCCCTCTGTCAACCTACTGAGTCACTTTCTCCACTGGTGCATGTCCTCGAATTGCCTCTCTCTTCATTCTCTAAAGACTCAGCTGATCTGGTATACTCGCCAGCAGCTCCTCGAGCTTGATTATGCAACTCTTGCCGAGCGGTTTCTCCTCTTCTCTTTCTCGACAGGTGTTCGTAATTTGGGTGTCATTCTTGACAGTACTCTCTTATTTGCTAACCACATCTCAAACCTCTCTCACTCTAGTCTTATCATCTGAGACGTCTTCATGCTACACAGCGTTTGGTTCCTTCCTCCACTTTCTCTTTTATTTGCTCACGCATTGATTACTGTAATTGGTCTGCCGAAATCTTGTCTGTCTCCACTTCAGTAGGTGTTAAACGCAGCTGCTCACCTGATTGCCCGCCTTCCACACTACACTCATATCTCGACTTTTATGTCTGAGCACTAACATTGGCTTCTGCTCACTGCGCGTATCCCGTTTAAAATCCTTTTCCTCACCTCTCGAGCATTCCACGGCCAAGCTCCTCATTATCTTTGTGATCTTATCTGTTGACCTCTTTCGACTGCCTCTGGCCCCCGTCCTCTCTGACGTGTTGGTCCCTCAAAAGCGGACTTCTATGGCTCTGGAATGATCTTCCTTCCATGACTCATTCTCAGATCCTAACTGGGGGCATTGCTTCTACTTCTCGCTGTCTTAAGACTTTTCTTTTCTCACGGAGCTCTTCGCACTGGGAGCGCCTCTGATTAGGTTGTACTGCAAGAGGCGCTTTAGAAGCTCATAAATACAATACAATGATGTTAATTGAAAAGGAGACTGTTGAAACAAATGACATAATTTGTAACTTTAAGCAGTAAAAGTGTGAGCAAAATTACATAATTAGGACACGTGGACATTGACAACACAAGGTCATGCAACATTAGATATCAATCATTCAATCAATCAATCAACAGAGCATTTATATAGTGCCCGTTCAAGGAACTATTCAGAGGCGCTCTCAGCCCAACCCCGGCAAAAGAGAACAGTCTTTAAAAAAGAGAAGAAAGCAGTGGTATATGTTTGATTAAATACAAATTTGGATTCTAAATGTTTAAAATGTCTAATGATGTGCTCACAGTTAAGATAACCCATGGACACCTTCAAAATACCTGCACCCCTGAGGACTTTCTCTTACAGTGGTGCTATACAAATTTACATTTACAATGCTATTAACACGTTTTTCCTTGTCAATGACTGTTTTTAAAAACTAGCAAAGGCATCACTATAAATGTAACTGGAACAAGGCAATGGGCTGGACCTCCCCTGTTCCAGGTAGAATTTTACCTATGTATGCCTCTGTGCATGCATTCATAATTCTGTACAGTTGACTGCATTCCTTTTCAGCTTAGTCCACCTATAAACTCTACATAACTGAAGAATAAAGCAAATGGCTCACCCAGTGGCCACTGCCCACATCTTCATTGTTTTGTCTCGAGACGCAGAAATGATGAAATCCCCATTTGGAAGAAACATGACACTCGATACGTTGTGATCATGACCTGCAATTCACACAACAATTGCTGTCATGAATCATATGTGGACTTTCTCAGAAGTATGGTGCTTTAGTGAAGGCAAACTTTGAAATACAATTTTTGTATCACCTTTTCTGAGATGTGTTGTAAATTCACATTCCAAAAATCCTTAGAAAAGAGAAACTCTCAAAGATGTTTAGTCATGTAAACCTCTCTTTTCCTTTGAATGCCATCTGATGTCACAGCGATTAAATTTCTGTGTTTACCACTGATTCACACAAACAAAATTATTGAATCATAATTGCTGCTTGAAGTTAGGGAACCAGCATCCTTCTTGTAAATGAGCTCATAGTAAACACTTCATCTAGTGGTTGCACAAGTTCTTCCATTCTACCCTTCTTCCAGTGGTTATTATTATTATTAATCAGTAACTATCAACAGCGCTCGTGCCTAATGCACAAGGCATCAACCTATGACTCAACAAAACAAAATCTTCCATCACTAGGTATCGCGAGAACTTAGGTTTGAAGACTGGGTCTCTGTTGAATCCAAACTGTCAATTTAAACATCCTCCAAATTCCCATCATTATTGTTGCTGTTGAACATTCGCTCATATCCTGGATCTGGAGGATCTCTACCTTTTCTCTTTTCCACATGATAGTTGTATGCCTTTTCCACATGCTTATATGACGTTCCAAGTGAGCAAATCACAAAGCTGTTCTTTCTTGTTTCTGTAATAAGCGCCAACAATATTTGCTGCAGTCTTTTCTGGATCAGTACTAATGTCAACGTGTTTGCCTTTTCTGAATCCTAATGGTTCTTAAGGTTATACATACATCAATATATATTGTTGTCTAGCAGTAAGAACAATACCAATACGTTCAGCCAAAATATCACTTACATATAATTATAACTGAATGCCTACATGTCAGCCACATGGGATGACTACACCAGCAAAACTTTTGACGAGAAACATGTAAACATAACTGGTTCAAAACTAACAAGTCATCCTCAAAAAAATACTACAAACCCCAACTAGTCAAGAAACTGGCAAAAACTAAGATGTCACAAAGGACCAAACACTAGAACTCAATCTAACTTTAAATTAAACACAGACTCTTTATGGTTGAGATTTCCAGTCAAATGTTTACATGGCTTACAACTTATACAAATCGATGCCCCATTTCATTTCAATACTACAAACCTAATACAACAACATAGGTACATAAGGTCCTCTACAAACAAATCTATTTATGACACAATTGCCAGTTGTATTCAATCATTCCCAATATGCTGTTTAATGCATTGTAACTGTTGTTACTGAGTAAGGTGTGTCATCTAGATTTGATTATAAGAAACGAATACACACACATATACATAATCTGTTCAGACAAAACAAGCAAATGCGTTGTTGAATCGAACTGAAGAACATTCTTAATTTTAATGGCTTTAAAATTCTTAATTTTAATGGCTTTCATACCATAAATTTATACTTTTAAAACAGTTTGACAGTTGTCTACATTTTTGTTGTCTACGCCCTCCCTCCCTCCTCCCTCCCTCTTGTGTAGATGACAGCAAGGACACTGCAAGAGCACACATGAAGATAACCGACCTAAACACATACATGTAACACAACAATCCTAAGCCTTTCAGCACAGACCACACACCCAGCTGAAACAAACTAAATTCATATAAGAATTTGTGTTATAATGAATCTACCAACATAATTTCCAATGTCCCGCAACTTTTCGGCTATAGACGAAAGCTCTCGCCCTCCCTCCCTCCCTCTCGGCTACAGACGAAAGCGGCAGCCGAAGGCCGCCAGCACCCGGTCTCTCGGGCGTACAGAGGTCAGGTAAGATGAAAGCCGGGGAAGCCTGCACCCCCAGCTCCCGGGCATAGTACAGGGTAGGGGTCAGCAGGGTAGCCATTTTCCACAGAGTACCGAATCTGAGTATTTGGATGTACTATTTGCCGGATGCGGGTAGGAACCGAGTACCATTTGTTGCATATGCGAAGCTTCACAGTTTCATATAATGAAAAATTATCGAAATAAATTTCTGTACTTGTTATAACTGACTAATAGTTTGAATTTTAGAAATAATTAATCAATGAAATGGATTTGACTTCCGTTGTGGACTTCAGGTGTTGGTGTTTTTGTACTTTTCTTCTTCAAAATGAATATTCCAGATGAAGCTCAAAGCTGATATTATGAGCCTACAAATTCCTGCATGTGAGGCTGACAAGCAACTATTTGTGTGTACAGTATTTGCCGAGGCGAATACCTCCGAATAATGCCAAAAAACGGGATATTCGGCCGAGGCAAATGTCCGAGGCAATTTCCGGCTGACCCCTAGTACAGGGGTCCAGATAAGGTGGCCAAAGCCCATAGCCCGGTGTCTCTTTCTCTCCAAGGGAAGTTGTACGTTGACAATGAAACTGTTGTTGTCTTTCAAGTGACAAGTACTTAATATACAAGGACAATTGCTGCCCAACGATAAGCATTAAACATTTATCAAAAATGTTGTCATCAAACAAATTATTGAAATGATAACAATATAGCTTACGTTGTTTTACATTTTCACTGTCAAGCATATTAAAGTTTCTAAACTAAATTTACATACCGTGATTTTTCACGGGTTACAGCTAGTTGCTTTATAAGGACAACGATTCTTAGGTGTAAATTGTCATGCATGGCTGTGAAGGTTTAAATGCCATCATCCACATGTTAATGGACTTATTGCATTTATAGAGCACTCCTTCAAGATAACCACCCAGAAGGAAATGATTGATGACCTAACATAGATCAAATAAGGATCTTACCATGCATCGTTCTAACACACTCGTATGTCTGGAAGTCCCATAATTTCACCATCATGTCTGCTGAACAAGACACTAAAATAAAAACACACAGAAACACAAGATGAAAATTATGATAATCGGAATGTATGTTTATATCTAACATAGCGCCTTACAACTTATTTGCTACTTCACAAAAGCGCTACCTCTGCTAAAGTCAACAAGAATAAACGTTTGTCAGGAGAAAGATCACTTCTAGATAACTAGACATCACCAGTAGGACTAAAACTGCCTTAGCACCGCATCGGGCGTTTGCTGTTGTGGGTCCCACGATCTGGAACAGCTTTCCCCCTGCTCAGGGCCAAACTAATGACTGGCTTCTCCTCATCGGTCTCGCATTCCCTAAAGACATTTCTTTTTTCCCGGGGCATCCGTACTAAGATTGCCTCTGAACAGTTATTCTACGAGAAGCGCTTATAAATTTCTAGATATGATACGATACCAGTAGCAGCTCCCATACACATGTGAAGCCCAACGAAGGGAGTCCATCCATCAAGAGTTGACAAGTGACCTCATGTTCATACTTCCTGAATATTGAAGCATTGAGAAAAGAACAATGACAGGCAACACACACACACACACACACACACACACACCTACACACACACCTACACACACACCTACACACACACCTACACACACACCTACACACACACCTACACACACACACACACACACACACACACACACACACACACACACACACACACACACACACACACACACACACACACACACACACACACACACACACACACACACACACACACACACACACACACACACACACACACACACACACACACACACACACACACACACACACACACACACACACACAAGCAGTCCCTCATAGATGGTAGGAGAAGCAGGACCCAGACCCCTATCAGGAATTTTGTTGGTCAGAGACAGGAATTCATTGGCAGCTGCTGAAGAATGGTTATCATGCCTATTAATTTAATAATGCAAAACTATTGTATCATAAAAGATCATTAGAACCATAGATCTGCACAAAACTGATGATCAAAATAAGTCCATAAAAAGAAAGAAAATTCAAGTTCTTAGTAAGTAGAATCTCACTCTAGTAATCAGCAGAAGTTGCATCAAATACAAACTCAGTGACAAATGCCAGAGTTGTATCAGTGGGTCAATTAACAACTGACTAGAAAAGTTTAGCCTATACTCTGCCCTCCTTATGTTGAAGAAACCGATTACATGAAATCAGGTACAGACAAAACTTCTAGACTTCATTCATGTCTAACTGGCTTGGTGATGATAAGTACAGCCATTCTTTAAATATAGATTCAAAATACTGTGATTTTAACAAAATGCACCAGACACCTGCTAACATAAAAATTTCACCCAAGTAAATTGTCCTACCCAACCATTTTCCAGTGTGATCAAAAGCCAGATCCTGAACAGAATCCGTGTGACCCTTCAAAGTTCTTTCGTAGTCACCGGTTTCATAATCCCAAATCTAAAATGTGGGAAAGAAAACCTTACATGAATAATCATTGTTAAAATGTATTTCATTTAATTTTTACCAGCACCATTAAGATCTGGTTGCACATATACGCCAGAGCCTCGCTCATGTTGATTTTCAGCCTAACATGAATTCTCATAAAAACACGTTTTATTCTATTGCTACCAATGTAGTGTTTGAACTGTGCAAAGGTGGTATCGTTCAGAGTGTAAATAAAAATGCAGCAACTGTTTTAATATTGGAGATAGCTCCAATGACCTAGTTTTGAAATGTGCAAAGGTTCTATCGGCCAATAATAAATTTTTCAGCTTTTAAATTTTCTATTACATTGTTCAAATAAATCAATGCAATTTACACAAATTATTATTTATTAATTTATAATAAATATTTTCTTTAAAAGGTAATTTTTAATTAGGGACCTGCGAATCACAAATTTCCGTCGAATCGAATCTCGAATCGAATCGGGGGTTAAGATTCGAATTCGAATCGAATCTCGAATCGAATCAGCGGGTGCCAAAACCATGTTTTGATATTCAAATTATGTGTAGCCTATGTGATAGCACAGGCGTACCACCGTATCAATAGGCCTATCTCAATAACATTTCTGCAGTTTAAAATCAATTAAACTAAACATTAAGCTAATTAACAGAATAAATCACAAATAAATATAATTTATGAGTTAAGTAAGTATTTTCTTTATTGTACCAATTGCATAACCACACTTTGGTGTGCATTCATCTAAGCCAGGCATGGGCAACTTCTTTTAGGCCTAATAGAGGGCCGCCCAAAGATTTTAAGGGCAGCTCTGGGCCGTATGCCAATCGCAGGCTAATTTTTGCAGATTAATCTGCCCCAGAAAATGAGAAAATATTAATTTCGGTTAAACTTCAAGTTTAAATAAATGAAAATAATTTTTATGATGAAAACATTATTATCCTAATGCCTACAGTTCTACACTACAATAAAAAAAACAAAATATGTTTCAACTTTCTTCAGTTTTAAAAATACATAAAACTGTTAGTCTGTACAATGCATCCAGTTACTAGATGTGCAATAGGTAATATAGGCCCTATAATAATGATTAAGGTGAGATCTGACACTGCACCGGATTCAACAATTAGTTTACAACAAAGGGCTAATCATTTTTCCGACAAAGATTCGAAATTTTTCGAATCGTGACATCATTTTCGAATCGAATCGAATACCGCCACCCGATTCGTTTTCGAATCGAATATCGAAGCTTCGCAGGTCCCTATTTTTAATTGCAAATTTAAGCTGTTATAAAACTATATCTCCCGGTCAGTAAAAATTTTGAAATATGCAAAGGTGCTATCGTCTTTCACAAGCATAAGAGGTCATTGGTCACAAGCTGTTATTTTGCATATTTTCAGGTTTTTTCTAAATTTACAACATTCCAACTAGGAAAATAATTTATTATCCAATTGACTATAAATCACAATGATATAGCAATTATTGGATTTGTAGCAACTATCGAAAGTTTAGATTTGCTCTCCTGAAAAATTACCAAAATGGAGATAGCACCTTTGCACTCTAAGCAGACGATGTACAAAGTGGTTTTGGTATAATGCACTATAAGAATAGCAACCAATAAAACCCAAAAAATTGAAACTTGTCATTAAATAGCAATGGTACAACCAAGCCTAAAGGACAATCCATTTCATCCAGGGAGTTGTAACTATTCTTAACTTATGTATGCAATACATTGTTATTGACAATTAAGCATTGCATTATAAAAATATCAATCAGTAAATAATATTTTCAAATGAGTGGCACAATGACTGCATCCTGAGACCTCCAAAAACGTGTCCCATTTTATGCTGATGCATGAATAGATACAAACAAAGCAGAGATCTGCTAAATATTAGTCTAATATTAAACAGAATCCCATTTACTTTAATAGTTGCATCTTCACTTGCTGAAGCAAGTACGCTGAAAACCGGATGAAATACGACACGTGTGACCGTGCTTCGATGCCCAGTAAGACAGTACTTTTCTGGTGGTCGTGGGATCCACTCTGCAGGATTTCTCTTCTCCTTTGTTGGACCACCGGAATGAATTTCCTTCTCCGTCTCTACCAGACGCGACTCAAGATCCATCACCTGTCACAGATTTCATCCACACTTCAGTGGACATTACAAACAAATGTGTAGTTTACCCTTGTCATCTTAGGAAAAATTTGAACAAACACTAACAGTGCACAGTATTCTTTTGGTTTTTATCTGGATTGTTATCTTTGGGGATGGTTTTCATTCAAATAAATGTCTGAAGCCCGAACAGAATTAACTGAATTTCTCACACTATTTTACTTCACGATGAAACTCAGTATTTATCCTTAAGTCTGCCAATATTTTGTAACCACATTTTGTGGCAAGAAGAGTTGACATTTGGATAACTGTTTGTGCTGTCTATAAAGCAAATTCCCACTCTATTCTATAATTATCATTTACAAGGCTATTTCTGTAGTGGAAAAATGCTTCAGACATAGAGGTGCTTGATTTCTGAATGTTGTCCAAACTCGTCTGGTTGAACTCTTGCAAAACCTAGTTCATCCAGCTTGGTAGCTGTGGACAGATTCCCAAACTCGACTTGCCTAATCTGAACCATTGCTTCCATGATGCCTCTTTCTCAACTACTGTGCACAGTCTGAGGTTACCTTTGACCAGGGATCGATGGCACTGACAACTGAAACCATCCAAGACATAATGGTACAGGTCTTCACAGTTATTCAAGCATTTACAATTATTGATTAATAATTACTAATTACATTATTTCTGCCCTTCGAGGAATGCTCATTTTATGCAATACTCCTATACAAGTATATTTTTTTTAGATTCTCCCAAGAGAAACAGAAATCCTAAACAGCAGACAGCCATTTACATATGCAAACTACACACATATACTATCGCTATTTTTAAGTATCATTGTTATTACTACTAGAGTATTTGCCCGTCCTATGATGGGTTGAAAAAGAAAATGAATGGATTGATAGGTAGAGAAAAGAATTTGTTTATTGGAATGCTTGATTATAAGTGACATTGCCAGTGAAAATTCGAGCATCATTTAATAAATGACCTTGACGGTCGATTTTCTTGATGAGTACTTTGAGGTTGTCTCTCTTTCACGAACACGACAATGGAACACAAAGCTGGCCATGTGAAAATATGGGTTTGGTGAAAAAAGTCCCATGTGGTTGAAGGTTTGTCCTTGCGACTATAACTCGCTTTTATAATTCGGCCTCTCAGGCATGATTAGCAGTGCCCGTGTGCAGCATCAGTTGGGAGGTCTACGAATGGCCTCTCAGGCATGGTTTGCAGCACCCGTGTGCCTGTTTGGGTTTGCCCGATGCAGGCCTTAGGCAGCGTCAGTTACATTGCATACATTCCACAGCAAAACGCCTGTGTGCCTCAATGCAGGCCTTAGGAATTATCAGCCACATGCCATACATTCCAGAACGTTCATCGTAGGACACACAGATCTGGGAAACTATATAAGAGATTACTGCATAAACATTTTTGTTTTCAGTCCTTATAGACTGAGCTGTCAA
The DNA here is from genome assembly GCA_963556255.1 of Allolobophora icterica. NCBI lineage: Eukaryota > Metazoa > Annelida > Clitellata > Crassiclitellata > Lumbricidae > Allolobophora > Allolobophora icterica. The sequence goes on from OY744612.1 coordinate 8,842,705, forward strand.
TACTCACTAAGTCACTTGGATATGATTGTTACTGCAACTACTTCCTCTGCCAAAAAATCCCCCAATAAATTTAAATTAACATATTTATCATGTGCTTCTACTGCATACATGTATGTAAGGCGCCCTGTGTGGCTGCCGTTTCTACTATATGTATGTTCACTGTACAGCACAGTGCGGTTAGCAGGCGCTTAAATAAAGAAAAGATTATTATTATTATTATTTCACTTTAAATTAGGTCACCTTCTTCTGCAGTCTTATTACAGAGGTCCATTTCTTCTCCAGTAGTCCAGCAAATTTGTTTTCAATCTCTCCAGGCTGTGCACAGATCAAACAGACCATTTAACAGTAGGAATAAGTCTCTGTGCATGCCTTTCATTCACAGGAGAATACAGTGCTTTTTAAAAGATCAACACACTGCCCAACTCATTTTTTTTCTATTGAGTACGCAGGAATAAGCTGGTTCTCACGATTTAACTTTTCAGTGATTATCAGTTAATGACCAAAGCATGGATAAAACATGAATAAAACATATGGAAAAGTAAAAGCTAACAAACATTATTTACTGCACCCCTGTATAGTGCAAATGCATAACCTAGCAATTCTAATAAGATACAAATTCAGACAATATAACACTACACGTAAACAGTAGCTACACGTAAAACAGCAGAAATACAGGACTATTATTCGGTGATGATCTGATGGTACCAAAGCATGGTAACCATGAAATAAGCATATGAAAAAGGAAAAACTCTATGATTTTGTTATCAAACATTATTCATTGCATTTTCAAATACTGAACACCTTAGCAATACTAAAGAAAGATACAAACTCAAACAATTAAAAATAGTAGCTACATGATAAACAGCAGAAATACAGGATTACAGGAACTTTTGCTACATTAACTACTTCAACAACAGTTGCTGTCTTAGTCAAATTTCTCTATATTGTCAGTGCAACAAAGTAACTCATATTCACTTACTATACTGAATAGTAACAGCACAATTGCAAATCTTAGACACTTCATCAGCATTTGATGTATTTTTACTGTTTCCAAACTTCCGTTTACAAAACTACTGATAAGCAGGTATTATTTCACAATAAATTACATCAAATGCAGGATAATGAAATCAGTGAACTCTTTAGAGAATTCATTGAAACTCCTATCAGTTGTTGAAGTGTTTCTCAGTTGGCACTGTATAAATACCACATTACAGAAACTAATGATAGTAAAAACAATACGAAGCCAATTATACACCAACCATATCTGCTTCTTTCTGAAATTCTGCTAATGTCTTAACAAAGCCATTGCTTGCCAGATAGTCAGCAACTGCTTTGTTCCTACAAACACACAAAAGCACTTAACACAGCTTCACAAAATAGTATTCATAGTATTCAATTCAATTCAACAAGGAAAGGTTTCCAGTAGTTTCAAGTTAATGCAACCATAGCCAGGAATACTAACCCCGTTAAAACAACTGATGGAATATTGGAGAGCTCCAGTAAAAACTCCCTCAAACCAGGGAATGCTGATGTCAGGTATGGTAGGTACCAGGTATGCCAACTAAAACGATGCAACCTTCAGTTAGACCTGAACTATATTAAAGAACAGACAAAAGACAAATAACTTTGCAGGAATTCCAAAGCTTGTGACCAGCCCACGAGAACGCCCAAGAGCTCAGCTGAACACAGACCAATGTGAAAAATCACTGATTTTTTCCATTTAGATTCACAATATCAAACAACCATGATGAAGAGCACAGATTAAATTTGGTGTATGATTTGCAATAGTATTCTGGCAGGTCTGCCTCGGTATCTGTATGGAAAAATTCACTGTGTTCTACAAACTGCTCACAACTCGTGCTCTGCTTGCCGAGTTTCATCGTTGTATATGAACCAATAATACAGCAACTACACTGGCTGCCTTTCCCACAAAAAATTAACTACAAGCTGGCTGTGCTTGCCTACAACTGCCAGTATAGACTGGCCCCTTCCTATCTGTCCAGGTTCTGCGTGCCAGTCGCTGCCATCTCCGGTCGATCCTCCCTGCATTCGGCAATCTCTGGAAACCTAATAGTCCCGAGGTTCCACACTGCATTTGATGGTCAGGGCTTTTCCTGATCTGGCTCTGCTGTCTAGAATGCCTTACCAACTGTCATCAAGGAAATTGCTCTCCCAACAACTAGTTTTAAAAAGATGCTTAAAGCCTTTTTCCTTTATGGACCAAATTAATGACTTGTCTAGATTATCATACATGGCTATCATTCCTGATTCCTGCCTTAAAGAGTGATAGTCTGGATCCGGATGTCCCTACGAATTACAGACCGATAGCAAATGTCACCTTTCTCTCTAAAATCATCTAAAAAGTCGTCGCTATGCAGCTCGTCGCTTACTTAGAGAAGAATAATCTTCTGCCGTCAAGTCAATCGGGTTTCAGGAGATTCCATTCAACTGAGACACTCCTGCTTCGGCTTCTCTCAGACATCTACGGAGCGATTGACAGGGCCCAACTCACACTACTAGCACTCTTTGACGTCAGTGCTGCATTCGACACTGTAGACCATGAGATCTTGCTAGAACGGTTGCGTGTTTCGTTTGGCCTTTCTGGAGACTTTTATGAATGGATAAACTCATTCCTTTATGAACGTTCCCTCTGTGTGATCCATGGCACCACTAGGTCTTCATGGGTCCCTGCACGGTACGGGTTGCCCCAAGGCTCCGTCCTAGGACCCATTTTATACATCATCTACACCTCTGGTCTTTCGACGCTTCTGGCTGCACATGCAGTTCTCAGTCAGCAATATGCTGATGATGTCCAAGCATACATGCATTGCCTCTCTACCAATGCCATTCCAACAGTCCGGGTTATGAGTGGGACTTTAGATGCCATGGAAGCGTGGATGTCGTCAAATCGACTACGCTTGAACCCGTCCAAAAGCAAATTTATTTGGCTAGGCACGCGACAGCAACTCGCTAAACTTGACCTCACTGCTCTTGCAATTGAATTCCCCAACTATACCTTCTCAACTCTTGTCCGTGATCTTGGTGTTTGGCTCGACCAGGAGCTTACTTTTGCTCCACAAATACACCGTCTTACTAGGGACTGCTACTACCAGCTGCGCCAGCTTCGCACTGTTACTCGTTCGCTAACGCCCAGTGCCACTGCTACACTGGTTCACTCCTTCGTCACAGCGCGCCTTGATTACTGCTCATCGCTTTATTTTGGTCTTCCATCTAGTCGTATAGTGTGTTTACAGCGAGTTCTGCGCTCTGCAGCCCGTCTCATTGGGCATATTCCTAAACATGGCCAAGTCTCTAGATATATGCTGGAGGTCCTTCACTGGCTTCCTATGCGCTTACGCATAGAATATAGGATCGCTGCCTTAGTATGGCGATGTTGTCAGGGCCCTGCCCCTGCTTACCTGCGAGAGCTATGCTGCGCAGTTTCAGGTGTCCAAGGCCGACGTTCCCTCCGCTCAGCGGGAAAAGGGGTACTTTTAGTTCCATTTGCTCGTTCCGCGACTATGCAAAGTCGAGCTTTTTCAGTGGTGGGCCCGGTAGTCTGGAATAGACTTCCCTTAGAGCTCCGCATGTGCCCTGGGGTCACCCCTGGCATATTTCTTGCAAAACTTAAAACTGTCTTATATGTCTTAAAATTTGATGACCATGTTTCATTTATTTTGAAGATATGCAGCCAACGCCTATACCCCCTAAAAGTCCTCCGATCTCAAGGAATGCCTCCCAGCAAACTAAAGAACATTTTTCAAGCCCTTGTAGTCTCCCGACTAACGTATGCCATACCATCTTGGGGGGGATTCCTGTCGGCTGAACTGGGTGGAAAAATTGAATCTTTTTTGCGCAGGGCTGGGCGCAGTAACCTCTTTAGTGGTGATGGTTTAACTTTAGAGAAGATTTGTGAAAAAATTGAATTATTATTATTATTATTAATGAGCTTTTATATAGCGCCCCTTCAAGGTTATCTACTCAGGAGCGCTCCTAGTCCAACCACGGCTAAAGAGAGTAGTTTTTAAGTTTGCAAGAAACAAGGTAGAGTGAGTCATAGGGACCAGGCGAAGTGCAACAGTTCTTCAAAAGCATCCAGTCACCCCAACACTGTCTTCACCAATTACTGCCTGCAGAGCACCTTCATAAATTCAACTTAAGAAAAAGGGGACATGCTTTTGAATTACCGCACTTTAATACACTGCTACATAAGAAATCCTTCATCATTCGCTCACTGTACAAGTATAAAAACTGGGTTAATGCTGGTTCTAGTACCTGTTCTGATATCCAAACTGGCTCTTTTTGTAGACCATAGTAATGCTTATGTTCCTTAGAATGTAAGGCTTAGATCATAACTTTAGTTATAGATAGGCCTATGTATGTAAATAAGACACTATCGTTTATTGTTTATAATACTGTATAATGTATATGTATGTAAATAAGACATTATATAGAATTGCTTGTGTTTAAACTGTCTTACAGTGTTACTGATATTGTGATCCTTTTGTATGTATTGTTGTAAAGTATGAGCGTTTGTCTTATACTAATAAAAGATTACTTACTTACTTACTTACTTATGAACGTGCTGGTGTCGGGAGCGCCTCTGAGTAGTTCCCTTGAAGAGGCGCTATATAAATCTTCGAATGAATGAATGAATGAATTCAGGGTTGTTGCATGTGTCTTTGAGTCTGTGCTAATTGCACACGTTAAACATGTCTGTTTAATAATAATAATAAGACTCTCGTAGTGTCAAATGCAGGAATGCCATCTGCTTTTCCTCAACCTTATCATGCTAAATTGTTCACTTTGTTACAATAATAATAATAATAATAATAATAATAATAATAATAATAATAATTATTGCTTTTTTGTCTTCCCCTTCAGGCGATACTGCTGAACCTGCGGTCCCCTCTGGTGCTGGGATACCTTGACGACCTCACTTTGGGGGGTGGGACAGCCGGGGTGGCTGCCGACGTTGAAACCATCGAGCGCGAAGGCAGAGAACTAGGTTATCGCTGAACCATGCAAAATGCGAGGTGATATCCCGCTCTGATGACCCAGTCTCCCATGAACCACTCCGTCGCTTTTCAATGACTAAACCAGAAAGGGCCACCCTTCTGGGCGCTCCACTCTCCACCTCGGAGGCCCTCTCGACCTGTCTTGAATCCCGTTGCTCCGAATTATCCTTGGCCCTGTCCAGACTGGTAAGCATCACTAAACACGATGCCCTTATCCTACTCAGGTGCTCGCTTAGCTCTCCTAAATTGATGCATACGCTTCGCTGTGGCCCTTGCTCGGGACATCCTCTTCTCGAACAATATGACTCTCTGTTGAGAGATGGTCTCTGCTCAATCCTGAATCTTCCTTTGTCGGATGACCAGTGGCAGTGATGTTATCGTTAACGAAAACGAAATAAAAACGAAAAAGAAAAGTCAATCGTTAACGAAAACTAAAACTAAAACGAAAAAGATTTTAGAAATGGAAACGAAATAAAAACGAAAACGAAAAAGATTTTGGAAACGAAAACTAAATAAAAACGAAAAAGAATCGATGTAAAACTAATAAAAACTAAAACGAAAATGATTTTTGGAACGAAAAGTATTGAAAATCCAACCATGTATTTTATTAAAAACAAGATTCGAAAATCAAAATCCAACCAAGGCGGCCCATCTCTTTTATTAAATTATCGGCGCGGCAGTTGAACGGCACATGTCTACATATCTAAAATTATTCCTCTTTGCGGTCTACAATTTCTCTCAAACTGTGGGTGCATGTTTACGAAATTTGTTATTAATAATGAGTCTAGTAAAGCTTTTTTCCGGTAGGATACGCGAAAGTATTGTATGGGATTACTTTATATATGAAGAAGATAACGACAAAAGCCGATGTACAGTTCTGAATGACAAAGGAGAGCCGTGCGGTGTTCGCATAGCTGGTACGTATACCTACGCAATTTACGCATCATACTCGCTACTTTTTCAGCATCCGTCTTTTGGCTACACACCCTTACTTTAGTATGTGAAAATATAGTAATCACAATAAGAAACATATTTTTTAATTTTTATTGCAGGTAAAAATCCAACAAATCTTAAATCGCACATAGGTCATAACCATGCCGAGCCAGTCTTGTTGTCAAGACCTTAAACCTCAAGACCAAGACCAAGACCAAGACCTTGAACCTCAAGACCAAGACCAAGACCAAGACCTTGAACCTCAAGACCAAGACCAAGACCAAGACTTTTAAAAACGAACTCGAGTGCACTCGAGACCAAGACCTTGGTCTCGAGGACAACAAGACTGGTTCACACACTCTTAAATTCAAAGGAAGGTAGAAACAAGAGAACACAGTCTAAGCGTAAAGTGAAGGATAGGGAGAGCCGGTCAGTACAGACTCTGGATGCCTGCATTTCAAGAAAAGAACCTCATACACCTACTGATTCTACACAATATATAAAGCGATTAGAGTCTATAACCAACTTTATCATAACCATAACCATAACCACCAGTTTATTGGTCCATCAACACGTTTACAGTACACGTTATACATAAATCGTCTTACACTATGAATGCTCGGATGGGCACAATTGGGGCACCTGAACGGACTTAAGTCCCGCTAATAAGGGTCTCAAGTAATTTCTTCTTCATCAAAGGTAAGGTAACCGACTTTTTCAGAACTTAAATTCAAAGTAAAATTATGTGAAAAACGAAAACGAAAACTAAAATCATTTGAAAAACGAAAACTAAAATGATTTGGTTTTGAGAAACTGAAACTAAACTAAAACTAAAATGATTTCAGGAATAGAAACGAAATAGAAACGAAAATGATTGAAAACTAAAAAACTAAAACTAAAACTAAATAGAAATGATTGACACCTGACAGAAATAGAAACTAAAACTAAAATGATTTTAGGAACGAAAATAACACTGACCAGTGGTTGTAGGCCTCTCTTCCTGTCAAAGCTGGCGGCTTGGGTATCCGTAGGGTTACTTCGCTTGCGCTCCCTGCCTTTTTGGCTTCCGCTGCAAGTACCCTCACCCTCCAGTCCTCCATGCTTAGTAATACTGCCATTGACACAGATACTCAGTTTATCACCTCGGTTGAGCAATGGTGCTCCAACTTCTCTGCACCACACCCGGACGGGGAGCTGGCTCACAAGCAGTCAGCTTGGGACAGACCTGTCATTCAAAAGACAGCGTCCGAGCTCGCACGCGTCTACACCAGCGCCTACCACCAAGCACGTCTGAAAGCAGTCTCCGCACCACATGCGGGTGACTGGCTGTTTGTTCTGCCCATCAGCACGTGCGGTCTTAGGTTGGATGACGAGGCAGTTCGGATAGCCGTTGGCCTTCGTCTTGGCACTATCATATGCCATCCACACGACTGCCCATGCGGCACTCTGGTGACCGCTGAGGGCTCGCATGGCATGTCTTGCCGTCTCGGCCCGGGCCGACATGCCCGACATGCGGTCCTTAATGACCTCATCTGCAGAAGCCTCGTTCAGGCGGGCATTCCGGCAGTGAAGGAACCCCCAGGCCTCTCCAGGTCGGATGGCAAACGACCAGATGGCCTTACTCTAATACCATGGCGTTCCGGTCGCTGTTTGACCTGGGACGTCACAGTGGCTGATACTGTAGCACCTTCCTACCTGCCCACAACCGCCATACGAGCGGGGGGTGCGGCAGACCTGGCTGAGTCCAGGAAAAACTCGAAATACGCTCAGTTGATGCAATCCTACCATTTTGTCCCATTGGCCTTTGAGACCCTGGGACCAGTCAACTCCAAGGGACTGGCATTTCTCACCGACCTAGGGCGTCTCCTGCACCAGACTTCGGGAGACCCAAGAGAAAACAGTTATTTGTTCCAACGTATATCCATAGCTATTCAGCGTTTCAACGCAGTTGCCTTCCACAGCACTTTCGTTGTTCCAGATCTTGACCAGGACGGCCACTCCAGAGTCAACATATTTAATTAGTATCTGACACCTGAGGGATCCTATATACCTCGGGTAAAAAAAAAAAAAAAAAAAAAATAATAATAATAATAATATGTCTTCCAGTATTGTCAACAGCTATTATGGTTTGAACATCCCATACTCAGACTTTCAGAAAGAAGCACCTGCATTTGGTCAAAGAGTGAACAATCACTACTTAGTATACCTCCAGTAAATAATAATATACTAAGACGGCGAAATGAAACAGGAACCGAGTCTTACAGTTCTTCTCTTTGTCTCTGTGAAAGCACCATCGTCCTTGCTAACAGATGAAATGCCGAATATGCTGAAGAATCCAAGAAGACGGACAGTGGACCAAGGGTTCTGGTTCGAAATGGTCTGATTAAGCCACTACGTCTCTAGAATCTGTCACACACTCGTCTTCCATTCATCTGCAACAGTCAAAAATATGAAATTTCTCAACCTGTGAACAAGAAAAATATACATGCACAGTAAATGGAAATCTTACATGCAAAGCAAATGGATAAGATCTGCCTTCTTACCAAGTGATGCTTTAGCAATTCTCAACAGCATTAAAAAAATGTCATCTCAAGCAAGAAGTATATAGATCCCTTCCATATATACAGCCCAACCACAGAAAGGTCAGCTTCCATGACACATTGTTAACGAAAAGCTAGTGCATTCACTTAAGCACTAACTTGCACCAGTGAATGCACGTGCATATGTAGCAATATCCAGTGTATATCCCGTTCCTTATACTTCTAACTAAGGCAATCTGTTGCTCTGTTTCATCCTTGACCTTCATCTCAATTGTTTATGCATTTGTCTGTTCTCGATTTGACTACTGTAATTCTCTCCTCATTGGTCTTCCCAAGGTCTGTCTATCTCCTCTCCAGTCGGTACTCAATGCTGTTTCTAGACTCATTGCTCACCTTCCTCAGTTCTCCCATATCTCCACATTCATGGTTTCACAAATTAATTGGCTCCCTCTCTCGGCCTGTATTCAATTCAAAGTCCTCATTGTTGTGTTTAAGGCTAAACTGGGTCTTGCTCTGGAGTATTTATGAGACTTAATTCTTTGGCCCCATTCTGCTGCTTCGCTCTGCCCTCTTCATTCTTCTGACCGCCTTGACCTTCTGGTTCCCCATGTCAGGGCTACAATAGCTCAATCCAAATCCTCTGCTTCCATTGGTTGCTCCTTATGGAATGGACTTCCTTTACTTTAAACAATCTTTTTCTTGTGATAGCTTTTAGTTATATAGCATAAATTCTTCAGATTTTAGTACTGCTCACGGGAACAACACTCTATTTCTACAGCAATCTAGGCTATTCTTGTTCATATAAGAAATTAAAACGGAAGCTTGTCAAAAGGCCATTAGACAATAGTATTCGTAAAGTAGCTGCCAAGTACAGTCAAAGACTAAAAAGAAAAGGCAAGACAAACAAGTCGATCATAGTGTTATGCTTACATGGACTCTCAAAGCTGACCTAAAACCTGTCATTTATCAGTGAACAATTTGATATATAAAAAATTCCATAAGTACTGCCTTTTTAAACGAGACTATAAATGCGTTCATTTTCAACAAATTGCTGTTTTGCAAAACAACTGTAAAATCATCGTCATCAGCTAATCAACAGACGACCGTCAGCAGACTGAATACGAACGCAATGGCTGCCGCTTGAAACGCCTGCAGCGACTAATCACCTAAATAATTGCTATGAATTACCAAATTTACACAAAACTAACACCATATGAAAGTAGAAACTATCTAAATAATCTATTGGCTAAAACTTCGGATTCAAACTTTACGAAATTCAGAGCAAAGACCCGAAATATCGCACAACCTTTCATTCATTATTATGCATTTTCATTGAAAACTTCCCAGAACCCCGAGCGCGCGTGATGTTTTTGTCACGTGGGTCATTGCCACTGAGACAAGGACTGCAACAGAAATGAGGGTACGTTTTTAGTCTACATTTTGAAACTCTCTGGACGGGCGAAGTAACGAAGAAGAAACGGGAAAAGAAGATGAGGCGTCAAAGTATCAGAAGAAACGTCAAAAGAATTATAATCAAAATAATAATAATAATAATAATAATAATAATAATAATAATAATAATAATAATAATAATAATAATATTGGGATGGTCATATTGGGATGGTCCTCTCGTGAAGAGAGTGGTGGACTCATTGGACGCCTCTCTGGTCGACGCTTACCACCAAGCAAGATTCAAAGCAACCTCAGCACCACACGCCAGCGACTGGCTGTTCGCACTACCGATGTCATCATGCGGGCTACGATTGGATGACGAGGCGGTAAGAATTGCAGTAGGCCTCAGACTGGGGACGAATATATGCGAACCGCACGCATGTCCCTGTGGAGCAATGGTGACGGCGGACGGGTCACACGGGATGTCGTGCAACCTAGGACCTGGCAGAATCGCCAGACATGCGGCTTTGAATGATTTGATAAGCCGAGGCCTATCTCGAGCGGGCGTCCCTAATATCAAGGAACCACCTGGGCTGTCGAGGACGGACGGGAGACGACCGGACGGACTTACGCTGATACCATGGCGCAGAGGACGAAGTCTTGTATGGGACGTCACCGTAACTGACACTGTGGCGCCCTCTTACCTTCATGCAACGTCCGCAACATCAGGAGCAGCAGCGGAACTAGCGGCCACGAGAAAGAACAACAAGTACAGCCAGATCAGCGCAGACCACTTTTTTTGTCCCTCTAGCTTTCGAGACCTTAGGCCCTATCAATGACGACGGAATGGCCCTTATAAAAGACTTGGGGAGATACTTAGCTTTAACCACCGGAGACCCTAGGGAGACTTGTTATCTACTCCAGCGGTTGTCAATCACCATACAACGCTTCAATGCTGTTGCCTTCATAGGAACTTTCATGCGGCCAGAACTTGTCGAATGATGTTTTAAAAAAATAAATATATATATATGATAAAAAAATATAAAAAAAAAAAAAAAAAAAAATAATAATAATAATAATAATAATAATAATACATAATAATAATAATGATAATAATAATAATAATATTTAGTAATTCAAACCGACAAGTACGCAGTAAGATTACATTGAAACATGAGAGTACAATCAAGATCTTAATTAAACCTGGCCCCAGATTAAACACAATTTTTGGCAGCCACAAGGCGCGGTTTTGGAGAGGTTGCGGGTATCGAACCGCGATCTAGTGCTTCCTGGCCACGAGTGTCACTATTCATCTATCCCACTCCCCAAAAGAAGAAGAAGAAGAAGAAGAAGAAGAAGAAGAAGAAGAAGAAGAAGAAGAAGAAGAAGAAGAAGAAGAAGAAGAAGAAGAAGAAGAAGAAGAAGAAGAAGAAGAAGAAGAAGAAGAAGAAGAAGAAGAAGAAGAAGAAGAAGAAGAAGAAGAAGAAGAAGAAGAAGAAGAAGAAGAAGAAGAAGAAGAAGAAGAACCAAGAGGCGGCCATTAACATGAAGTATTAGGCCTAGCTAGGCCTACTTCACTTTTTTTTTGCCTCGATCAGCATTTGAGGGTGGGTGAATTTAGTCCTCTATCTTGAGGTCTGATCTTCCAAACTGGCAGTAATCGACGTTCGGAGTTCTCAATATAGCTGAGTTCGTTAGAGGTCGCTTATGGAGCCGATATCTAGAAAACAAATTTCTGCTGTGGTGGATATGTGAACCCCCAACCTCTTCGTAAACAATTCAATAAGCGCAGCAACATAGGCAACTTTTAACCAGATCCGAATCATGGACCTGTCAGTCAGCTGCAGTGGCGGCGATCTTGTTTGAAAGGTGGGGGGGACATTCTTGAACTGATCTGGTCAAAAAAGAGTTTTGAACTGATCTGGTCCAAAAAAAGGTTAAAAAAATTTTTCGCGCTCACGCGCGAACAAATTTCATAACTCTACCACGAAAAAATGATGACCTTTTTTTGGGGTTTCTTCAAAATTTGGGGGGTCCGATGCATGGCGTGTCCCCCCCACTCTTAAAGGTGGGGGGGTCTTGTCCCCCTCGACCCCCCCGGAATCGCCGCCCATGGTCAGCTGTGCCACTGAAGGTCTCGAGACGCATATATGCCTAGAGACCATTTGGTTCGATATAAATATATATATATGTATATATATATATATATATATATATACAGACTTGTTGTCCTCGAGACCAAGGTCTTGGTCTCGAGTGCACTCAAGTTCGTTTTTAAAAGTCTTGGTCTTGGTCTTGGTCTTGAGACCAAAAGTCTTGGTCTTAGTCTTGAGGTTTAAAGTCTTGGTCTTGAGGTTCAAAGTCTTGGTCTTGGTTTTGCAAGACCAAGACCAAGACCGGCTGTCAATATGAACAGTCATTTAACAAAACTTAAGAATTAAAAAATATCAAGCCTATTTGCATCATAGCCTACGGACGGATACAAGTTTTGTTGGTCAGGAAAACCCATCAGCAGCAGCAACTAAGTTATGCTGTATCTGGAAGCTCTGCCGAGATTTTTTCTGAGCCAGACGGTCTGATAAACCATGGGAGGATTTTAAAAAAGGCTCACGATTTGTACATTTAAATCCAGTGCTTGAAAAGCTACTGTGTGTGCCAGCGACTTCAGTACCTATGGAAAGTATTTTTTCACATGGCGAAATATTTATGAGGCCCCACAAGTCACGTCTTGGTCAGAAAATTCTGAGCGAATTGGTTTTTATAAAATGCAAAAGGAATTTGGAATAACATTTTGCATTAAGGACTTTTGTAAATACGAATTCAGAATTCTCTGCAGTCTGCATTTAAAGTTAATTTGCTTGAATAAAAAAATACTCACGTTTTCATTAAAAGAGTGAGTAGTCCGACTTGACAATTTTTTAAGGAATGTGATTTTTTTGGGTCTTGGTCTCGGTCTTGGTCTTGAGGTTCAAGGTCTTGGTCTTGGTCTTCGTCTCGAGGTTCAAAGTCTTGGTCTTGGTCTCGAGGTTCAAAGTCTTGGTCTTGGTCTTGAGGTTTAAGGTCTTGACAACAAGACTGTATATATATATATATATATATATATATATATATATATATATATATATATATATATATATATATATATATATATATATATATATATATATATATATATATATATGGATGTCTTCCAACCGCCTTCGCTTGAATCCCACTAAGACTCAATATATCTGGCTGGGCACCCCTAGGCAGCTTGCTAAGATTGATCATGCTTGTCTTACTTCTGAGTTCCCCTATATCGTCTTTTCCACCTCCGTCAGAGATCTTGGCGTCATCTTGGATTCAGAACTCACCCTCTCTCCGCATATCTTGCAGCTGAGCCGGGCTTGCTACTTTCAGCTACGACAGCTTCGCGTTGTTTCCCGCTCTCTTTCCCCCCAATCTGCTGCTACTCTCGTTCATGCATTCATTACCTGTCGGCTTGACTACTGCTGCTCCCTCTATATTGGGCTTCCCCTCACTCGACTGAACTGTCTGGAACGCGTATTGCGTTCTGCTGCGCGTTTGATTGGGAGCATACCTAAATTTGGCCATGTTTCTGAATACATGCGTGATGTCCTCCACTGGTTACCACTCTCGCAACGCATTGTCTACCGGGTTGCCTCCATTGTCTGGAAATGTCAGCTTGGCTGTGCTCCCTTCTATCTGCGTGAGCTCTGTTCTCGTGCCTCTGTTCCACCTGGTCACCGCTCTCTTCGCTCTACCACCCGTGGTGATCTCTCTGTTCCTTTTGCACGCACCGCTACTATGCAGCACCGTGCTTTCTCCGTCGTTGGTCCCAAAATTTGGAATGGGCTTCCTTCTGAGCTGTGGTCTCTTCCTCGAAACTCATCCACCGCTTTCTTCTCTGCTCTAAAGACTTTTCTCTTTCGCCGGGGTTGGGCTGGGAGCGCCTCTGAATAGATTCCTTGAAGGGGCGCTATATAAATGTTTGATTGATATATATATATATATATATATATATATATATATATATATATATATATATATATATATATATATATATATATATATAAAGAAGAAACTCTGTCTGTCCCTGTGTAGCACGCGATCTTAGACCGGAATGCATTTCGACAGCTTTCGAGCTTTTCACTTAAAACGTCACTGCTGTCTCGGGTGGGCATTACAAACCCAGTGTGAGGCTTCGCGTCCACCTTTTGACCGCTTCTATGGTGTCCCGGGCAAAAAACTCTCCAAAATCCGACTTTTTACACATTCGAGTCGACCTATTTTCAGTCACCAGATGGCGCCACCCGAGAAGATTATTCTCTGTCACCAGGACGGATTTCTAAAGATTCGCCAGATGACGCAGCCGTAGGGATTTCATTTTAACTGGTGGTGGTGGTGGTGTTCTACAGGTACGGATTCGCTAGAGGGATTGAAACTTTCACTCAACTAAACCGGGAGTGGTGGTGGTGGTGATGGTGGTGGTGGCGCTACAGGGATTGAAACTTATAACCCCGGGCAACGCCGGGTAAACCAGCTAGTATATATATATATATATATATATATATATATATATATATATATATATATATATATATATATATATATATATATATATATATATATATATATATGCAGGAGTTGTAGTCACGTACCGTGGGTTAATGCGTTTATCCTCAGTTATGGAGAAATACTTTAGGAATTGAACATAGTGTTTGAGCAGTCTATAGTTGTCCTCGAGACCACGCTCTTGGTCTCGAGTGCACTCGAGTTCGTTTTTAAAGTATTGGTCTTGAGGTTCAAAGTCTTGGTCTTGGTCTTGCAAGACCAAGACCAAGTCTCAACAGGCATTTGGAATAACATTTTGCATGAAGGACATTTGTGAATGCAAATTTGGAATTCTCTGCAGTCTGCATTTAGAGTTGTTTTACTTGAATAAAATAAGACTCATGTTTCCATTAAAATAGCGAGTAGTCTGACTTGACAATTTTTTGTAAGTCTGGATGTGATTGTGATTTTTGGGTCTTGGTCATGGTCTTGGTCTTGAGGTTCAAAGTCTTGGTCTTCATGTTCAAAGTCTTGGTCTTCAGGTTCAAAGTCTTGGTCTTCAGGTTCAAAGTCTTGGCCTTGGTCTTGAGGTTTATGGTCTTCACAAGAAGACTGTGTTTAAGCTTATATTAAAGCACTAGCTGGTTTACCCGGCGTTGCCCGTGGGTATAAGTTTCAATCCCTGTAGCGAATAAGCAACAAATTTAGGTCTAAGTTTAAATCCGTGTAGCGAATATAAGGAAGAAATTTAGGCGACCTGTGGCGGAGACTGCTTCGCAGTGTAGGCGTGGACTGACTGCTTCGCAGTCGCCCTGTGGCGACGACTGCTTCGCAGTCTCCCGTGGACTGACTGCTTCGCAGTCGCCCTGTGGCGACGACTGCTTCGCAGTCTCCCATGGACTGACTGCTTCGCAGTCGAAGAGGGTGAACCGGGCATTGGCGTGTTAAAGAAAACGCCAGAAATCTAGCCCTCACTGCCGGTCTGTAGTCGGCCTCGCCCTTAGTAAAGCAGACTGGTTGTTTGATATACTGTGAATAATTTAGATCTTTGTCTTTGAACATACATGTGTTAAAATTTTGCTGTAAAACGATGAATATACTTCGAATCGATCGTCATTAATTTTGTGCGAAAGTAAACAACTTAATATGCGCATTATTAATGACGTTGGGGAATACCGGCGCCATAAATAGAACCGCTTGGCAGTGGAATAGGCGAGCTTGCGCGTGATGGGCGGTCGGGTGGGTAGAGTTTTGGGGCATTTTCACCATGGTAGGGGTGAAAACGGGGGACGCGAACCCCTCCACTGGGTGTCCGAAGCCGAGGCCGACACAGCAGTCAAGGTTTCGAGTGAAAAGGTGAGAAATTGTAGAAGTTAAGCCCGGTCAAACAGACACACAGACACACAGACAGACAGACAGACAGACAGACAGACAGACAGACACACACACACACACACACACACACAGAATTCTCGCTTTATTAATATAGATTAGATGTAGGTCTGATTCAGTCACCCAGGTAATACGGGCCAGGGCAATATGAGCAGGGGACCCAGCCACGGCATGGTTGGGCTCTGGCAATGTTCAACCTGCACAAATGGTAAACGCAGCTAATTTTGATGCACGCCAACATTAAATAGTAAATTAGTAACATTGATTTTCGCAATTACCATAACTGATCGAATTTGTTCTGATACTGTCAAGGTGTAGTTCGTATAACATCACAGGCAGATCATCTGTCTTCATGAATATGCAATTTTTTGTATTTACCTTGTTTTGTTGTTTGAGTGCTACCATTGTATATACCATTGCAATAAAAGACTGGTATATTATAATAAAATACGATTTTTTTGGTTTACATAAACATCCATTTACGACCAATGCATGTGACCGAATTATGTTATGTTTGACTGTATTATGTTTTATTGGTCATCATGGAGCAATAAAGGATTTGAATCTGAATTGACCTATAGAGAAAGGTCTATCAAAGGCCATGATTCAGAATTATAGTCTAGAGCTGTTATTAGGCCTATATGTATTATGACTAGTCAGACAAACGATATGAAACAAATATCAATGATGAATATGAACAAAAGGTTTCAACTGTAAATGGATACTGTACACAGTGTACAGTGTACAGGTATCATTTGATTTGCCACTGAGTGACCATGTAAGTCTTTTATTACACAGACACAGATTGTGTAGCAATTGTAATCACATACATTTGTATAGCACTGCTTCAGGAGAAGCTTCTTCTTAGACTCCTTTCTTAGCTTTCAACAAAACTCACCCAGGAATTTGGCTTGCACAATGATTCTGCGTAGTAGGACCATTGACTGATGCCTTGACTCCCTTGAGAATTATGACAGTGGCACTACAGAAGTTGCTAGATTAAATTAGATTTACAGGAAGCTCCTCAGAGGTCCTACCAACCAACCTGACTACACAAGACTGCTATCAAACAAAATGGTCTCAAGTGCTTATGGTAAATAGATAGAGGAAGACAAAGGAGCTCAACTGCTGCATGTTATTAGGCAACTTATTCCAGAAAGATGATGGACTAGATGATGGACTGCAGAAGTTTGGGCTGGCTGAGGGGACAACTCTAGGTTACCGTGCACAGCAGAGCGAAGGGATTTGTGGCCAGGCATGGCCGAGACCAAGACCTTAAGATAAGATGGAGTGCAGCCTGCAAGACAGTTGCACATAACCACTAAGGTCTTAAACTCCACATATTTTTGCATTATGCAGTGCAGTTCCTCCTGAGCTGGATATATGCACAAGCCTTGATATATCACAAACCGACAGAGTTGCAGCAGTTAATTCAGATTGCAGTTAATTAATGCAGCAACAGTTATGACTCCATAAACAGCATTGCCATAATCAACCAAGGTACAAGTAAATGCATGCAGCTGCGTTGTGGCACCTAATTATGTACAAGATTGTACATACTGCCAAGTGCAAATGACCTTGCTCAGATCATTGTTCCTTATTGTAAAATATTTCCACACTGGATTTCACTAAATGTAAATTTTTCAGAACACTTAATACACTGTAAATGTTGACTTTAATAAATATCGAACACGTTTAAGATTGATTTACCTCACATGTATGAAACCTAAGTTAAAAAGAGAGTTTAGATCACAATGGAAACTACACAGTGAAGCATTCATTTTATATAACAAATTTATAGATAATATATAATCTCAGCAGCCTACTGCCCCGAAATATCTCTCGAACTATCTGCGAAAACCGCTATCTGCATCTTCTTCTCACTAAGCAAAGAGCACACTGTTCAAAGCTGATACACATCCTCTTCACATGCTCTGAAAAGTCAATTCTTGGTCTCGGGTTACACACAGATCATATACAGTATTGGAAAGAGAAACCAGGGAACCAATGCTGAACATAAGGCAAATCAATTTTCTAGATTTGCCCATGGATATTTATCAAAACCAACTGGTTATCCTGGGATTCAGTTGCAGGCAACTGTATGGCAAACAAGCATGAAGCATTTTCAATATCTGAAGCATTTTTCCAGTAAGGAGATTCACAAACATGTCTCAGTCTCATCAGCATACTGATCAGCAACAACCCCAGAAGGAACTGCTGCTTGGAAATTGATTTTGGACTTCATGCTTAGAACAAGAGCAGGCAGAAAAAGCAGAGTAAAATCAGAGAATACAAGATGTTTGTTCAGGAAGTAAAAATTGAAGATAAAAGTAGTTCAGTTTGACAGGCGCTCTCAGGGATGGAAATAATAATGTTTAAAAGTATTTTCAGTACAAGTATAAATACTTGATCACAAAGTATTTAAAATACAAATAGAATCACTTTTTTATATGAGTACTAGCTGGTTTACCCGGCGTTGCCCGGGTTTCTGAGGTTTTGGGCCGGGACACCATGGTAGCGGTCAAAACGGGGGACACGAAGCTGCTTAACCCGGCGTTTTGGGTGTTTCAATCCCACTAGCGAATAAGCAACAAAACACTACTTAACCCGGCGTTGGCCGGGTTTAGTTCAGTGAAAGTTTCAATCCCTCTAGCGAATCCGTACTCTAGCTGCTTAACCCGGCGGCGCCATCTGGCGAGTGAAAATAGGTTGAGTGTAAGTTTTTTACCAGCTAAAAATGCATTGCCCGGGTAGGTTTTGGCCCGGGACACCATGGTAGTGGTGAAAAGGGGGGACGCGAAGCCGACCACTGGGTGTGTAATGCCCACCCCGAGACAGTAGTGAAGGTTTGGAGTGAAAAGGTCCAAAGCTGTAGAAATGCATCGCGGTCAAAGATCACTGTGACAGACAGACAGAGTCTTCTCTTTATTTATATAGATTTTACATACAAGTATAAAATAATTGTTTTTGGAAAGTATTTTAAATACTAAGTACAAAATACTTAAGTTGAAGTTTACCCCAAGCAATAACCAAATCAAATGATGTGCAGAGGAAGTCTGAATAGCAACAAAACGTTTTCTCCAGCTATTATTTATAAGAAAGTCCATAAGACCACAATGCACATTATGAATAAACAATAATTAAAAAATCAAATAGATGCACATGCAATTGCCAATAGAAAACAAATTTAACTGCAAATGTAAAGTAAAAGTTTGGCAGGGAGTGAGCTCACCCCTTGAAAGAACTTTCAGAAACTGACAGTACTTGACTGGCATCTTTAATTGTTACTGGTAATCTTGTATGTGATATTTAACAATTAAATTAAAGCTGTCTGATGTCAGTTGGTAAAACAACATTCAGTCAACACTCTTCTACAGTAACTGTCATTAAACTGTACTAATAGGAATAATAATCGTTCTTTGCTGTTGATGGCTAGAAAGAGATTTCAAAGGAGAAACGGTAGTACTTCTTCCAGCCTGGATATCCTCACGCCTTCTTTTTTCCTCTTCTTTATTCTTTCTTTTTTCTTCTGCAAGTTTATGCCTTCGCCTTAATGAAATTATAGCACAGAAATTGGAATCAAATCACTTAATGTTTGTAAGCATCACTTAAGCATAAAATAATACTTATCAGTGTGATTTAATGTCTGTAATGTAAGTTAATGCATGAGCAGTGATGGGCACTACACTTTTTTTAGTTAAATTAAAACTATTTTCCAACTAAAAAATAATAGTTAAACTAAAGTTGGCAACTGATTTTGGAAATTAGTTAACTAAACTAAAAAAAGTAGTTAAACTTTTTCCAACTCTTTTTCCAACTTTCTGCAACAAACATTTTCACAATAACAGAGGTTAAGTGAACTGTAACAATGCAGAGTGTCAATGACAATTTCACCTTCAAACTATGCAATGTGTACTGTTCTAGCATATATTTTAAGATTGATCATGCTTGTCTTACTTCAGAGTTCCCCCATATAGTCTTTTCCACCTCTGTCAGAAATCTTGGCGTCATCTTGGATTCAGAACTCACCCTCTTCCGCATATCTTGCAGGTGAGCTGCGCTTGCTACTTTCAGCTACGACAGCTTCGCGTTGTTTCCCGCTCTCTTTCCCCCAATCTGCTACTACTCTCGTTCATGCATTCATTACCTGTCAGCTTGACTACTGCTGCTCCCTCTATATTGGGCTTCCCCTCACTCGACTGAACTGTCTTGAACACGTACTGCGTTCCGCTGCTCGTTTGATTGGGCGCATTCCTAAATTTGGCCATGTCTCTGAATACATGCGTGATGTCCTCCACTGGTTACCACTCTCGCAATGCATTGTCTACCGGGTTGCCTCCATTGTCTGGAAATGTCAGCTTGGCTGTGCTCCCTTCTATCTGCGTGAGCTCTGTTCTCGTGCCTCTGTTCCACCTGGTCACCGCTCTCTTCGCTCTACCACCCGTGGTGATCTCTCTGTTCCTTTTGCACGCACCGCTACTATGCAGCAGCGCGCTTTCTCCGTCGTTGGTCCCACAATTTGGAATGGGCTTCCTTCTGAGCTGTGGTCTCTTCCTCGAAACTCATATACCGCTTTCTTCTCTGCTCTTAAGACTGTTCTCTTTCGCCGGGGTTGGGCTGGGAGCGCCTCTGAATAGATTCCTTGAAGGTGCGCTATATAAATGTTTGATTGATTGATTGATATAGTTACAGTTACCTACTGTAAGTAGTGTATGAATTTGAAAACACAGGCTGTTAATGCTAAAACCAATCAATAAGCTTCGTGTTGAGCTGTTGACAGTGTTCAATGTTCATTGCGGAAAATAGTTGAAAATTGCTGATTTTTTAGTTAAATTTTTAGTTAGCAACTAAACATTTTAGTTAAACTATGGGTTTAACTAAACTACTTTTTTTAGTTAAACTTCATCCTTAACTAACAAAATTTAGTTAAACTAAAAGCTAGCAACTTTTTAGTTAACTATTGCCCATCACTGTGCATGAGAGAAGTGAAGGCATGATCCATGTACTGCAACTGCTGCTGGGAGAAGGGCAGAAGGAAAGAAGTGTTCATGGAGAGTGACTGCAGGTGGAGGTAAACCCACAGCACCAGACAGACCGGATTGTTTGATTGATTGACTGAGATAGTCAACTGATAAAGGAGTGAGATGGTCAGAAGCAGGACTCGAAGCATTGAAATTGGCATCAGTAATGCTGTTGAAAACAGTGCTGGTATCACTATAGCCAATCATTTGTAAAAGCTGTATTGGCATTAACAGTACAATTTTCAAGTATTTAACTGTGAGCTGCATTGGTTTCCCAGTCACTTTAGTACACTTTCGTCGTTAAAGTGCTAACAGATGCTTTGCAGCCAATGAGTGAGTGCATGATCTGTCAGCCAGGCAGTAAGCTAAATAAAGAGAGCTCGAAACTTACCTCATATACACAACAGTGAATGCTATAAGGATTATCAGGAGAAGTGTCACTGTGATACCAAAGGCCAAAACTATAGCCAATTTTGTTGCTTGTTCTTTAGCTTCTTCACTCGCCCCTGGTAACACACAAAACAAGACTTCTCAATGCTCAGTTTTCAAGAAACAAAGATAGTTTATTTTGATGACATCAAAAGAATGCTCCTAAGGTACTGATTTTTAAATGATGCCATGTGCCTGGTGCAAAGGAAATCAGATATCTATGCATTGTGTGAATCAAAAAGCCATCATGAACAGCTTGAGTTGAGATCGGACATAGCTAATTAAGTTGTGCATTTAGAAAACTGGCCAAAAAAGGCAAGTAACCCAAATACATACATACATATTCTGCTGCAACACTGTTTATACTCATCGTAAATTGTAGTTATTCACATGAATTTGGTAATATGACAAATGTATCTGACTGTAATCCAGTTTCTATACTTTCTAATCTCACATACATATTTATCTAGGAGCCTGCAGGTCTATAAGCTGTATTCCTATCCTGTTTAAACTGGTCAGTACAATCACCTGGCCAATGTGTGGCTAATTATAAATTATATTATCAGAGGAATGTATTAGTGCCTAATTATTTATATCATCAGAGGAAAGTAGGAGGGTGGGGTAGTTGGCAAATGCAGTGTGCTATGCAAAGGTATGCTGTGTAGGATGGTTCTCCATAGAGCTATATAAGTGGTAACCATTGAGGGAGAGAAATGGGACATGAAGTCCTAGCTTGCATCATCATTAGAATTAACTTCAACAATGACAATGTGTTGCCTCTCTCTCTCTCTCTCTCTCTCTCTCTCTCTCTCTCTCTCTCTCTCTCTCCTCTCTCTCTCTCTCTCCTCTCTCTCTCTCTCTCTCTCTCTCTCTCTCTCTCTCTCTCGTCTCTCTCTCTCTCTCTCTCTCTCTTCTCTCTCTCTCTCTCTCTCTCTCACTCACTCTCTCTCTCTCTCTCTCTCTCTCTATCTATCGACAGCAACCATTTCACATTCAGCCCCTCCACTGCAGCTATATGAACTGTGACAATAACTGACATAAACTTAATCTCAGTTATTAGGAGCACAATAAACTTACATCCTTTGTATTTAAGGAATCCATTCCACATTAGAGGTAAACGAGTTTAGCTGGATGATAAAATTCATTCAAGTAACACATCCAACTCATGTAGGGAGTTAATTTCGTGAAAATATCAATTGGCTCAAGCTATGACATGTCTGCTAATTGCTGTAAGGAAGTTGAGAATGCTACTTAGCAATGCTAACATTTAAAAATTTAGAATTTTGCATGATATTTAGAATTTAGAATTCACAAGATTTAGAAGAATACAGATAACTTTGTCTGCTTACGGCAAAACACTCGAAATGAGTGAAATATTGTAGACATGGCTCGGCATTCCATGAATTCAGATTACAGACACAAGTTATGTTACAACCAACCATCATAGAAAAACAACTTACAGAGATCTGGGTCAAAGTATACGCTCTCGCATCTTTCTCCTTGCCATTCCGATGTGCAACTGAAATGTAAGAAGTAGTCAGACTAAATATATGTCTCTATGTATGTCTGCATGTATCTATGTATCAATAGACATTTATTGTGGGAAGAAAGGTGAATGCTAGACACCAGGGCACTGCCTAATTTTTAGCAACAGGCAAGTGTATTGTTCTGGCACAGTTTCAACTTTGCAGTTCAACAGATTGTGTGCTCAAGGAAACCACAACTTTATAACAGCACAGCATGGAAAATTTCAAGCAGAGAATAGAAACTGAGAATCCAGAGGTTAGGTTATAGGCATGGGCGGTGATCATGGGGGGTCAAGGGGGACAAGACTCCCCACCTTTAACAGTGGGGGACATGCCATTTTTTTATATTTATTCCGGATATTTCTATAGCGCCTCTCGAAGTCAACTACTACTCAGAGGCGCTCCCCGACTACAGCATTGGTATACTGTGCCGGAATTTTCACGCCGAAGCGCCACGAGCAATTGCGAGTGAAGCACTTGCCCAAGGTCCGTACACAGCGGCTAGAGTGGGATTCGAACCTGCAACCCTCTGGTCACAAGGCGCCGAACTTACCACTGAGCCACCACGCCCCACAATGTGGGGGGTCCGATGCCATGCATCGGACTCCCCACATTTTTGAAGAAACATCAAATATTTTTACCTTTTTATTGACCAGATCAGTTCACAGCGATAAATTTTTTTACCTCTTTTTTTACTAGATCAGTTCAAAACTGTTTTTTGACCAGATCAGTTCAAAAATGTTCCCCTCACCTGTCAAACAAGATTGCTGCCACTGGTTATATGGATAATATGAGACAGTAGCAGCAGCAACAGCAGCAGCAGTCAGAGCGTTTGCAAGTCACAAGAGATGAAGTTTCGCACTGAATGAGATCAAGTACTCTTGATGGAGATCAAGTACTCTTGAGCATTTCAGAAACGTAAATTTAGCAACCTATATATATGACTCGTTTACTGGGTTGTGGGCAAAAGCATCAGCTATTGCAGACTTGATTTGATATAGCGCAGGTGAATAAGCCTCATGTGGCTTCTGTGTGGTGCTGGGAAATTTAGAAGATTTAAAATTATAATTACTACTACAGTAGTAGTAGCAGCAGTAGTAGTAGTAGTAGCAGTAGTAGTAGTAACAGCAGCAGGAGTATGCATGTGTGAAAATGAGCAGAACAGAGGCCTATAATAATGAGAACTGCCAGGCCCGGCCCTAGGCTGTGCTGGGCCCAAGGCAGCAAGCGATGAGCGGGGCCCGAAGCAAAAATGGCATTGCAGGGTTTATTTCCTGCGAATACGGTATTGGCAATACCATACGTACTAAAACAATGCAAAAATCGAAATTAAATGGGTTAACACAAAATACTAATCAGGCTCTTAATACTAGCATTTTACTATGAAAGCAAAGCTATGTTTTATTTAATTGTTTGAACATCTGACAACTAAACAGGATGTTATTAATTTAACTATTTTAGCATGCTTCTAATTGAAAGTTGTTAGTCACTATAGCCAATAGCGTGGGTTCTATCTTCTTAGATGTGTCTATTCACAAGCAAATCTTGCGAGCTTTGATGGATGCAAAATCCGCAACGATTTAACTAGGCCTATAGTCCAGATCGTTAACAATATCATTCTCAATTGACAAAATAGCTAAGTTAGTGAGCCGTTCTTGAGGCATCGTTTATCGCATGTAGGTTTTGATAAGTTTTAGGTTGGAGAAGCTTCTTTCTCCAGAAACTACAGCGACAGAAACAGTCAGAAGTATTCGAAGTGCAATGTAATGCTCAAACTTCTAAAGCGCCACTCGAAGGCCAAGCGCAGGGCATCAACCCATTCACGATGAGTGTGTTATAGGAAAGTTACTGTATCGCTTGTTTATTGTAAGAAATTGCAAAATCTTAACAGGATCGTTGTAGATCTCTGCAAAAATTAAGCTTATATAACTCCTCAGCAAGCATGAAACCATCAAGATTCCTAGTTTCGCCGGCTGTAAGTTTTTTCCTCAGATTCATACTGCAAATCAGTAGGTCAGTTTTTTTAACTCGTGAAATTTGTAAAGAAATCCAACTAAACGCCTCATAATGCATTCTCTATTGTTCAAAGCGGCTTCCATCGACATGATTGCCATAGGCCTATAAACTGGTTGAAGTAATTTATGCGAAATATTTCTTGTGCATCTGAAAATCCTTCATCCTCAGCTTCATATGTAAATAGCTTTTTCCTTTTGCGCACTTTCGTCTCTTTGAAAACTGGTTCTACTACTATGTCTGTGCCAATTTCCTTCGCACTTACTATTGCCATTTCATTTCAAGACCGCCCTCTCTGTAAAATTTCAACCATTTGCAAGTATCTTCCATGCTGTTAATGGCAGTTGCTATAGGTTGACTGAGATGTTTTGATTGCCAGTATTTTGCGTTGTCAGTGTTCAGTATCATCACAGGGAAAAAATTATAGCCAGCAGCGCGGGGCCCCTGAAAGCGCGGGGCCCAAGGCGGCTGCCTCGTTCGCCTTGCCCTAGGGCCGGGCCTGAGAACTGCACCAATGATATATCAAGAGTCATTGGTTTAAACCTGAAGGGGCAACAGTGTGTGGAGAAACAAAATGGTTTGGCCTATACGCACATAAAGGTCAATCCTAAAAATGATAAACATACAGCGAATGTAAAAGACAGAGCTACCTGTCTTCCTGGCTTCTGCTGCAGGAACCTGGTTCCTCAAAACACCATGCTATGCAATCTGCCAGTCACTGCTGACATACAGTTTGAAATAATGGTATGCCAAAAGTGCCGTCCTACATCCTGATGATTGTTTTGCCCAAAATAAATCCTTCTGGAACAGGCAAATAATAGGAAAGGTTGCAATCAGCCTTGTTGCCTCAAAAACTGACAGATGCCATCTCATAAGCAGTTTTTGCTACACAAGCAGGCACTTGCTTTTGCTTTACCTATCAGTGCCAGTGGCTCGATGGCAAAAAAGCCACAAAATAGCCGTGATTCTCTGCCTTGAAGCTCGTATAAAGTGAGCCACATTAATGTCTCTCTCTCCTACCGTTGGGTACTGCAGACAGTTTGCATGGGTTTTCTTTTTCATGCACTTTGGTTGTGTTGCCAGACATATGGTTCTTAAACGCCTCATTTATCACAGTCTTATCTATGCTACAATTCTTAGTTACAGAGCCATTTAGTCGACCAAGAACCAAAGGTAAGTGGTAGGAGTCCCCTAGCATATCTCACAGACCTTGGGCATTGTCTCTTCGTG
Organism: Allolobophora icterica; assembly: GCA_963556255.1. Taxonomy (NCBI): domain Eukaryota; kingdom Metazoa; phylum Annelida; class Clitellata; order Crassiclitellata; family Lumbricidae; genus Allolobophora; species Allolobophora icterica. The sequence goes on from OY744612.1 coordinate 8,868,753, forward strand.
TATTCCCGATGACTCAACAGAAACAAGCTATTTACTTTCAACATCTAACTACTACTACATCAGTCAAATACTTTATGCTGTCATTTTCAGAAGTCCCTTCGCAATGCCCTATACAGACGAGTCATAGCTATATTGCTAATATATTATCTTATCTCTGGATGATACATAGCTCTTAATTTAATGTAGCTCTTTGGTGCACAATACCTTAAGGTAAACAGCACACCAAGTAATACTTGTAACATCTGAAATTCCTACATCCATATTTCTCAAGCACTGTCAAACCTTAGCCCATGCACTGAACCTAAAAGTTCCTTCTATGATTGTGACCTGCACTGGACATGACGTGAGTTCTTGTGGAGTTCTATTACAAAGCACGTTCCTCCGTTGAGGCAACCAGCATACGTCTCTTCCTCTGGGCCACACTCCAAGCGATGGCTCAACTGTTGTGTTGTTGTGGATGTCAGATCTACAGCCACAGATGCAACACCATCATCATCCGTCTGGCCCTTTCGTCGCCAGCATCCACCTACAAGTAAGCAGATACAGTATTTGCATGTATTTGATAAGCAATAAGAGATTACTAATTCTCTTTCAAACTGAATTTGTAACAGGATCAACACTCTTGTTTGATTTTGAGTTGATTCCATTTAGATGCATGACCTGGGTAGGACACAGGACCATGATTTGACCTTCTCTGAGCATGCGAAGAACATGTTTTACCACCTGTGCCAGATCCACACTATACACCATTCATTGTTTGCCAAACTGGCTTCTACCCCAACGCATGGATTATGGCAATATGGGTCTCCCTTTTCTTCAGAGTAATCAACTTCAATCCATTTCAACTCTGCAGCTTAGCTAAATGATGAATTCCAAAGTTTTGTCATGCATCTGACCATATGCAGGATGAGCTGCATTGGTTGCTCATGCAGAAACACAATGAGTTTAAGATCCATATGCTGATGAGTAACTGCCTGGCTGTTTGTGCTCCATTGTGTCTTAGAGAGCTGTGTGTTCCAAAGTCATCATTAGAACACAGATTTCTTTGTTCTGCAACGCAGAGTAATCTGGTTCTCCCCCACCGTGTACTCGCATCATGCAACAGAGAAGTTTTGCCATAGTTGGTCTCTTATTCTGGAACAGCCTTCCATGCAATCTGTGACATTAGCTTCTTCTCCTTTCTATGCCTTTACGTTGCAAGTGGTTGAAGACCATTCCATTCTTGCATAGTGAGAGGTCAGAAGCACCTCTGATGAGGAGGCACTGTAGATATAGACACTCTTATATCACACAATGCATATTACATAATAGTACTCGTATGAATTTCTATTAATACAGTCTAAAGATCGTCACTTTTCTTGCGCAGGGCATCTAGCACTGATCGAGCATTGAAGCATCTCTGTGTTCCTCTTAAACATGACTAGCCACAGATATGACAGATCTCTTGAAACACGATTAAATGTTTCTTGAGCTCTTTTCAACATATGTGATGTAATTTTCCAAAACCAGGCGGAAGTCGGCAAAACCTATTACGAGTAATCTCTCAAAATAGCGCTTCATCTTGATTTTTAGCGAAAAGCGTTTTATATCATAATTGCATTGTTTAATATTTGAAGAATATAATTCTGCAGTCTTTATGATTATTTATTGGTTGTTTCCATAAAAATTCGAATAACATTGCAAAGTTGTAAAAGAATATGTTTTCATTTTCGGGTCAATTTCATTGTTTTGCGCGTAGCGGTTATAAATAGCGATTGAGAAATACCCATGATGTCATACATCTTCTGAAAGCCTGGAATTCCCTTTAACCGACTGGCCGACTTTCGTGGCTGAATAATTAATTCCTGTGCCATAAATAGCAAAGAAACTCAAGTCCCCCAAATCTTCTTTCCCGTTGGTTGGTATGACGTGATCATTTAAATGCCGAATGCTAGAGTCCTGATTGGACAACACAAGGTCGCGCACTGCATCTCGGGCTATTTTTATCTGCGTGAGTGCAATGCTAGAGTCCTGATTGGGCAAAACAAGGTCGCGCGCTGCATCTCGGGCTATTTTTTTCTGCGTGGAGTGGAATGAAAGCTTAGTCAGTTACCAAAAGTTTCTTAATTATTAAATAAAAACAAAAAATAATAACATAATTTAATATTGTAATATTGGCAGATATGTGTGTTTATAACCTGTGAAAATTTCAGCTTTTAAGCTCAAGCAATACCTATCGTAATCAAGGACTTTATAACAGATTACATGCGTTTTTGTTTTTGGCATTTTTCTCTAAATAATTTCTCATGAAGGGCATGGTTTCCAAACCGCATATCTTCGTAACGGTTAGACCCATGCGAAAAACCCTTAGCATCATGGAAAGATCTTGAAAAGATCTACAAATATATATTAAAACCTAGTTTTTGTAAATTTTTACGAACCGCCTGGTTTTGGGATCCTGCATCACATATCATTTTGAATTTTTATGGAAGGTTTATCTAGAAGAGCAGCTCAATATGTGTGGTGAGGCATGAAGCAGTCAAGCAGTGGATATAAAGAGCCAGTGCTAAAAGTGATCTTGCCCTGGCTACCTTTGCAGCAGTCAACCCTGATGCATATGAATACACCAGAGTCTGTAAGAAAGGAGTCGAGACATACTATGAGAAGCATTAGTAAAGAGTGGTTGATGGAAGAAGTCACCAAGCAGCAGAAGCTAATGTCACAGTAAATCCACGGAGGGGAGGGAACCAGTGCATAAACCCTATACACAAAATATTTTAAAAGCAATGTTGTTGGTGATGACAAAGACATTAGATGGAGTCAGAAAAGAAGAAAGAGCAGAATGAGCGAAAGACTAACGCTAGAACAAACAACAGAGTTGGAGAGAACTAGACAAGAACAATTGCTGGTGCCGAGAACAGCAACTTGAAGCCCAAAGACAACAAACTTAAGCGGTAGAGAAAACAAAACAACTGAGGTAGAGGCAACAAAATGGAGATGCAGAGGTAGTACACCGAGTTAGAAAGACAATCTGATTAGAGGCCAAGTGCAAGAAACAGGAAATGAAAGAGACACAGATGCTGCTCAATATATAGTTGGAATTCCTCTGTACTTAGAAACAGTGGAGAATTGCTTTCAACATTTTGCATTCAAAAACAATTTTGAGTTCAATTGTGTTACTTGTACTGATTGTGTCAAAGAACACATCTTGAAAGAGTTTAATTAACATTAAGACAGTACAGAGCAAGGTATGTGAGGCAAAGAAATTGCCATGTTTGGTTAGATTTAGTCCAAGACTGCCATAGTCAGAAAACCTCAGAAAATGAAGTAAGATAGCTGGAAGATGCAGGAATTGTCCACTAAAATATAGAGCAGAGCATAAAGATGATATTTGAGACCAGTTTGACTGAAGAAAGTACTTAGTGGAGTGGCGTACAGTGGACCAGAGTCCTCAGAAACACTACAGCCTGGCGAGTGGAATTGAGGAGCCTCACATTGATCCTCCAATCCAGACAGTCTGAGAGCGGGAAGTAAGGTACGATTGGCACCAGCTAAGCGCCAGACCTGATACTCAAAGCCAGTGCTCGTGGCAATGGAGCAAGATAGCGAAGTCGACAGTGTCAAGTGCAGCACATATGTCAAGAACACCAAGTGCAGCTAATTTACGACTGTCTGTAAGCCAATCAGATCATTGGGGATGGAGAGAAGAGCCATCTCAATGTAAGGAATTTCCAACATGCTGACTGAAAAAAGAGAAATGTTTGAAGACAGGTCTTCAGTTGCTTTCTAATGACACATTCAAGATTTTGACACACAAAATTGAAGTTTTAAATTGGCCAATAGTCTGACATAGGGTCAGTATCCAGGGAGAGCTTTTGTAACAAAGGATAGACTTTTGTAATGCCTGTGTGTTCCAATGGAGTACCTTACTGATGGCCTTCCAATGAGACACATGACCAGTTTTCTAGTATTAGACTTTTGTAATGCCTGTATCGAATAGCACTTTTTACTATTAAGCCATATACGAATAATTGGCCACATTATTCGGCCGAATAAGAATACAAATACGAATAGTAGGTGACAACAGAGCGGGGCATAAGTAAAAACTAGACTCAAGTACATTATTTAAAAAATGTTTAATTTAACTCACTTTTCGTACAATAGTTGCCTTTAATTCTGAATTTCTATACGTGGCATTACAGAAGAAAGTAATTGTTCTTCTTACTGAAAGTTATGCAAGTTTACTTGCAGAAAGACGTTCCAAATGTTTTCAGTTGGACTTTCCACTGGAGATTGAGCACGAAAACCTCTTCAACACGTTTGTATTTTAAATGATTATTTAATTATTATTATTATTATTAATATTCTTTATTGAAAAACCAAAAGCGAACCGCACATTGGTGAACAAGTATAGAAAAAAATATAAAACATAGAAGTAATAAGAACATAATAATGACTAGAGTATTTACCCGTCATGTTATGACGGCAGTGTATATAGGCCTATGTGTATCTTTGGTTAAAATGCTCTGATCGCCGTCATCAAGACCGCAGTATTGACGTCACAAACGGTTTCTGTTTCACAATAGAACAGAAACCGTTTGTGACGTAGCGTTTATTGACAGACACACGCTCTATGTATAGATGTTGTGAAACTTTTAGAAAGGCCAGTACCATGTGAAATTATTACCTTGTACATACTGCCAAGTGCAAATGACCTACTCAGATCATTGTTCCTTATTGTAAAATATTTCCACACTGGATTTCACTAAATGTAAATTTTTCAGAACACTTAATACACTGTAAATGTTGACTTTAATAAATTTATATCGAACACGTTTAAGATTGATTTACCTCACATGTATGAAACCTAAGTTAAAAAGAGAGTTTAGATCACAATGGAAACTACACAGTGAAGCATTCATTTTATATAACAAATTTATAGATAATATATAATCTCAGCAGCCTACTGCCCCGAAATATCTCTCGAACTATCTGCGAAAACCGCTATCTGCATCTTCTTCTCACTCATTGGGCTCTGTAAATCGGCTTGATCTCTTTGTTCCCAGGGCTAAAACTGCCTTGGCCCAGCATTGGGCGTTTGCTGTAGTGGGTCCCACGATCTGGAATGACCTTCCTCCTGTGTTCAGGGCCAAACTAATGACTGGCTTTTCCTCATTGGTCTCGCGTTCCCTAAAGGCATTTCTGTTTCCCCGGGGCTTCTGTGCCGAGAGCGCCTCTGAATAGTTATTCTGCGAGAGGCGCTTTATAAATTTCTAGATACAATACAATATAATACAATACAATACAATATATATGCTAAAATTTATGTAGCGCTTTACTATTCATATTTGGTTTAAATATTTGATCGAATACAAATACACTATTTGGAGCACTGTTTAGTCCAAAGCAAATCAAACATGAACATTCGGTACAGTTCTAGTTTGTAAGGTTCCTACTGCTAATTTTACCGTCACCACCTAGGGAATGGAAGGCTGAGCATACCTTGTGGGGCTAGCGGGTATCGAACCTGCGTCTTTTGATCTTCATGCCAGCATGTTACCATTCAACCATCTCCCGCCACACTTAAATGGACACCAAGTGCCATTTGTGTTATATTTCTCACCAATAGTTTAATTTTTTATTATAGCAAGCAACCAGATAGTCAAATTATCGTTACTGGAAGCTATTATACCACGCATTCAAACAATGGCAGTTGGAGTTCTAATTGACAGCCACCTCCCACTAACTCAACAGGTCAAAACAGAGCTCAAAACCACTTCTATGTGAGCGAGTCAATGGGCGTTGTTACACAGCTTTACTTCTCCTGTGAACCATTGCAAACTGCTGAACTGAAACACAGAGTCTTGTTGCATATCAAATGCAGAGTGGAAATCATCTAACCGCAGTGCCGGCCCTACGCACAGACAAAGCAGGCAGTTGCCTGGGCACCAAATCCTAGGGGGGCACCATTTTCACAAAAAAGGTGTTTTAACAGTTTTATGTTTTCACTTTTTAGCCATTTTCGCTTATGAAATTTTTTTAAAATAATTATTGATTGCACTGCACCTTTTCATAACTGTCAGCTTCACCCTGTTCCTCATTGACTCACGCTGGAGAACATGCATGCCCTAGTGTCAAAACTTGTCACATATCATCTTGATTACTGCAATTGCATCCCAAAACATATGCTACCTGCATGACAAACTTCAAAGTGTTCTGCATACTGTTGTGTGACTGATGCTTCTACTTATGCCCCGCTCAGTCACCACTGCAGGTCTAACCAGACACTAATTACATCGGCTGTCTTTTCCAAAGAGTTCACTAATTGTTAATTACCTTCTATTGCAAATGATTAATGCACACCAAAACCAGGCTGTAATCATGTCAATATCCAGAAGAACAGTCCACTAAGGCAGAGAGGCAGCTAATGGTGGACAAGCAGTCTGAAAAAGTTAGGCTTAAGTTGAGAAAGAATCAAAAGATACAGGGAGAGAGTTCAGAAGAAACAGTTCAGCAAAGGAAAAAGTTCATCACCTATAACAGCTCTGGTCTACAGTATAACCAGAGAAAGCAAACAGATGACGTCGTTGAATAATGATGAGACTGAGGAATCAGGACTGATTTTAAATACTGTGGTTGGCCAACATTCAATATTTTATAAACTCATAGTCCCTATTTGAAACAAATTCTTAGCTGAACAGGGTTATTTCTTCAAATAAATTACCCTTCATTGCTTATAAATGGCATTGATTGGCACCATCCTATCTCTCCAGGTCCTCTGTTCACGTTGCAATAGTTGCAGATCAGTCTTGCCTATTCTTTGCAACTATTGTTCAAAAGATTCACACTGGGACATTTAGTGGTCATGGATTTTGTTACATGTGTCCATCCATCATATAGAACGCTCTACCAACTGGGACTAAGGCTATAACATACTTGCAATACCCAGTTTAAAAGAGAAGGTTAAAACTCACTTGTTTACTAGGCCATCATGGGTTTCTTGGATGTATTATTTTCAGTACCGTAATCAAGTACATTATCTGGTAGAGCATTGTTGCATGTGTCTTTGTGACTGTATTTTAATTGCGTATTACAAATTTCTGTTTAATAATAATTGGCTTCTGATGAACTGTATTGTTTGCATCCTAAGTTAGTATGCATGTATGAAGACATTTAATAAAGTGCCTTTTAACTATTAACTTAAGTACATCACAAAAGTGCTGCCCACATGGCACCATAATTTCTATACCAACAAGAGTTATCATAAACAATGAACCTAATATATGTGACTTGCTCTGGCAAAAGGAGGCTGTTGTCCAAAAATTTAGAGTTGTATATTTTGGGCTTAAAATGATAAACAATAATTTGTGTTTAAAATGTTGAAAAAATTATCATTCTATCTTTATTGGTTCCAGAGATATGAATTTTAGAATGCATTGCCACCCGGAAGTACAATTTCGAGAAAAACGCATGCAAAGTTTATTATCTTAATATAAACTCAACATAAATTGCAAAGTTTCAGTGTTTTTAACCTTAAACTTATGGAAATCACTATGGGAAACCCACCAAATGAGGCTATTTTTTAGCAAGCTGAATGCATAAACTTTCCAATGAGGTAGTACACATGGTATTCCTAACAGACTGAAGGCCATAAAATACTCTTGAAACTGGTCCCCCCCAAAATTAAATTCTCAGTAACTGTTATCAATCACACAAATTTATTAAATTCATCAAGAAATAGGTGAAATTTTATCAAATCAATTTTTTTCATACAATATAAGATCTTATTTATTGATATACGCAAAAAAGCGATAATTGAAAAATTTACACCTGATTGGTGCTTTGGCTAATTTCTCTTGTTTTAGCATTGGCGATTTCCGCCTCCTTTTGCCAGAGCAAGTCACATATGTACAGTCCCTGACAGTTTGACATGATGAATATAGGTTGTATTTGATTGGCCTTCAGTCTGTGAGGAATACCATGTGTAATACCTCACACTGGGAGCGCCTCTGATTAGGTTGTACTGCGAGAGGCGCTTTATAAATTCGTAAATACAATACAATACAATTTGATGACTTTATATTACATACTGAGCGATATGGAAGTTGCATATCTAATGTTGCACTAAGACTTATTGTTGTAATGATGGTTACAACAAAGCCTGTGAATGGAGTACAATGTGTTGCTGCTGCTGCTGATCATCATCATGAAGATGGTGACATTGATAAAGATTACAGATGAAACTCTAGATGAATAATATCAAATGCTATAACTGATAACTCAGAACTTCTACTAACTTGTAGATGTTATATAGATGGCTATCAATATGCAATGAAAGATGAGTTGATGAGGTAGATTTAAAGGCATCTTGAACGTAAGCCAACAAGCATCAGTTTTTGTCTTCCAAGAATCCATGCCAAGACAGCCATTGGTCACTGAAGATTTATATTTCCAATGGAATTCTGTAAAGAAAGATGACACAGTTGAAAACTTCTCACTTACCCTGTCCTGCAGTTCAAAACAATTTAAAATCAGTCATGTAATTTTATCAAATAAAGCTGCCAATGTTAAGAAACCATCTGAATTCAGAGTTGCAATGCATGCTATCAAAGCTTAAGTATTATATTCATTGAAAACAGCATACAAGTACTTTCCACAGAACTTTAGGTGCTCTGAAATGACAATACACTCACCTTGGATGATCTAACTAAATTGCAAACTCTCTCTGTTTATAGGTCTCTTTGTATGTCTTCTGTAGCTGATAAAGAGTAGTAATTAATTAATTACAACACAGTGAGCAGAACTTTGTGGCTTTAGTGAGTCATTGAACTCATTCCTCTACATGACTATTGCATCAGGAGTAAATAAATGTTACACATAAAGTACAAAATGTCAAAAACACCGTTATTTGACCTACTCTGTTTCCACAGTTTCATACAGTTAAGTGGAGCCGATTGGCCCCATTGCCATAGCAATGCCTTATCCAACCTCCATGACTGATGTGGATTTTTTGTCTACTATGGCCAGAAACTTGATGCAGCATACAGAGAATTGGCTTTGGCCCAGGAAGTGTTATGTTTAGAAACACTGCCAAAGATATTGCCTCATTTGTACTTACCACAGATGAGGAAGGAGAGGAGAGAGGGATTGAGGTAGGTAGGGATCATGGGAGGGCAGGAGTGGAATTCACCCTAATACACTATCAATCTCAGCCTTATCAGTGACCAAAGCCACTGTAAGCAGGCTAATGCCAAATCTCACAGCCAGGAAGGATCAGACAAGCACAATGGACTCCATTTACAAACCCCAAAGCAGAAAACCTGTTAAATTTTATGTTATTGCAGCAGCAAATTGATGACATTAAGATTTATCCAAAACTAACTTACTGCATGACATTAATGTCTGCTTTGATTGTCAGCTTCGAAGGGGGGGGGGGTGTATTACAACACAAAAGCAACAGCCTTCTACTTAATGCTGTTGTCCTAATGGGATGAATGATCATCATTTGATGTGAATTAATGAAGCCTTGTATTTAAACTAGGCTCTCTCTCTCTCTCTCTCTCTCTCTCTCTCTCTCTCTCTCTCTCTCTCTCTCTCTCTCTCTCTCTGTCTCTCTGTCTCTCTGTCTCTGTCTCTGTCTCTCTCTCTCCTTTTGCCTCTTCCTTCACTCCTTTCACTCATTCTCCCCTCTTAAACTCTCCTCTCTGCCTCTCTAACAATCTCTCTTTCCTCTACCATTGTATCTGTTGCGTTTCTTCCCTCTGAATCAGTTCCCTCTGTTTCTCCCCTTCTGTCTATTTGTCTCTATTTCTGTATGTCTGTCTGTGTCTCTATCTGTGTCTGTGTCTCTATCACTCTGTCTGTCTATCTGTCTTTGTGTATCATCTGTCTGCATCCCATGTATTTGTGTTACTGCATTCCGTGGATTGTTGACCCAAATGAAATGCAGAATGTTTAATGTCTCCTCCATTTGCTAAAGGTGCACAGCAGCACAGTCAGCTAAATGATAAAAATAATAATTACAATTTCCTAGGTTAACCATATGCAAATTTTCAATTATCAAATTAATATATCCTTATAAAGTTGCTAGATTCCTATCTCTGTAATGTGTACAGTTTCTAATTTAAAATTATCAACACAACAGAACTTGACAGTTTTAATAAATAAAATCAAATAAAGTAAACTGAATATCATCATCACACTATGATTACTTCTGTGGCATCTCCATTATTATCATTATTATTATTATTATTCATTATTACTACTACTACTACTACTACTACTACTACTACTACTACTACTACTACTACTACTACTACTACTACTACTACTACCACTACCACTACCACTACCACTACCACTACCACTACTACTACTACTATCATTGTTATTATTATTATTATTATTATTATTACTATTATTATTATTATTATTATACATTATTAAGCACCACTCTCTGATATGGTCATCAGAGAGTGGTGCTTCAGTCGATGGCATTGAGCAAGTGAGAGTGAAGGACTCAAGGTCCCTACACAGTAATCATCCCAGGAGAGGCTCAGACCCAAACTCCCCACATTACAAAACAAGCACTTCTATGCAATCGGCTTAATGTCCCACACTCCAAGAGACTTGGCTCTGGCTTCCAGAACAACAAGTAGGGGTTGTTGTTTAGGATTGCCAACCAGTTTACATGGTACATCTCAGACGCAAACTCATAAACCTGACCCATGAATACCCTATTGATGGTTGAAGCAGGTAACATGTAGTGGTTGTAGCATGGTTGAAGCAGATGGCTTACACCACTGTGTATGGAACCTGGTCTTGGTAACTCACGAGTTAAAAAACAACTCCATTTGCAGAATTCACATTTTTAAGATGGCTTCTGGACATCAAAACAGCCCCTTGGGCTGGCACATTTAAGTGGGAGGTGCTGCATGACATAAGCCCTATTATACAGTACTGTGCCTGGTGTGCCATACTATTAAGCTCGATGACATGATGGCACAAATCTGACTCTTTGAGGATGGTAGCAAGTACCTTGCATAGGATAGCCACAACCTGTGGCAGACTCAAGTGGGTCCTGCTGGCAGTGCTGCTCTCAGTTGCAGCCCAAATAAAAATAGCTGCATGTGACATCACACTGGGTGTCTGTTTCTGGGACTTCATGTAGCAATCAGTGTAGGTTTGCTTGTATCAACAGTCTGCTGAATAAAGTGTGATTATGAGAATACTTTGTTTCCATCCAAACCAGTCAAAAACATCTGCATTCCAGTGCGACTTTCAAACGGTGTTTGTCACAATCACAAACCCTTCCAACCAAACAATTCAGAACTGCTTAACAAAGTAAGTGATGTGATTTTCTAAATGCCAAATGTAAGGAACCGCCAAATGTGACTTGATGGAAGAAAAGGTACCAAAACTAGGAAAGTATTTACTGAGAAAATCAGATTTGAATGCACATGGGGGAGGGGATTTTTACAATTGGGTGTTTGCTTGTTTACGCTTGTACTGGATCCAAATAAAATGCAGGGCCATTACAATTTCATTATTCCTAAGGTAAGCTTTTTTGTACAACAAAACTATAACCAAGGTTTCAAAAGGATTTCAAAAGTTTGGTTCAACTTAATCCCTTTGTATAATTTTATTTGCCCTCATTTTTCAATTGCGTCAATTTTACAAGCACAGAACATGCTTCACAAAGTTAACATATTCAATAGTTTTTATGCTGATTTATCCTTTTTGAGTATTATTAATTTATTATAATATTATAGTCTTGCTTGTATACTTATCAGCAGAGTATAGTTTAGTGGTTAATAAGTTGAAGACATGCTTTGTAAGACACACTGACACAGGTACTAAATTACTGATATTTAACTTCTGTTTTGTGCTACATAGTTCAGCAGTCTGATCTGGATAGCACCCATGTTAGACAGGTATGAACGAAATAAGCATTTTGTAAGATGGAGTGGTTAGCAAGATGGACTGTCAATCAAGACGTTGGGGTTCAAATCCCCACCAGGGCAGAAATTTGTTGAGATTTCTGCACCAATAGCCAACTGAGCTATAATAAGTACTCTAACCATACACTGTTAGTGGGAAGATCAGGCAACAAAGGAGTGGACTGGCCAACTGCATTCATATGACGAAGCTAAGAAACTGAAGATGCTAGCACTTTATACTCATGGTGCCCAGCCTCAGAGGGCTAAGTGACTGCTCGCCTTCTTCTTCTATGATTAGATAAAGCCAACCCACTTTGGTCCCTTATCCACTGAATTAGTATGGCTCTGCATTTGTAATAGGTGATAACATGAGCACAATTCAAACAAAGATAGACAAAATAGAAATAGGACATAGTACAAGGTGCAATATTTTAATTGTTGTCTCATCATCCCTTTGAATTAAGTGGGTTTTTGATGATATCTACATCATCCTAAACATGCAAAAGTTGCAGTCACTTGAAAATATATTAAAGCACTCTTGCTTTACAGTTTTGAGAGTCTAAAATCATAAAGTCTAAATACTTGATCTCTCACAATAAAACTCAACTGTTTTGCACTTGACCCAGTGACCCACTGATGATCTCTGCCCTTAAAAGAGAACTACCTCTGTGCAGACAGCAGCAATGATGATAGCAGTGATGAAGACATTGCAGAAGTGAATACAGCAGAAGCTCTTTTCTCATTCCCAAGAGACGTTTCCAAATCTCTTTAACCACCCGGGGCCATCATCGACCTATTTTTACCTATGGCTGTAGTGATATGACCGGTGAGCTTCACAATTATTTCCACAGGCTACCACCTTTCTTCCACCTGTCTTTAATTGTCTTCAGTGGGCTGCTCTCACCAACATCAATAAGATATTATCACCAACTATACAGCATATGCTAGATGATAGCAGCACAAACAAGTCAACAGCCTGGATCAGAGTTTGCTGAATCTGCATAATAAGCAGTTCAACCCAATGCAAATTTTTGACACAGGTGTTTAATTCAGAACATGTATACCATGCAGCCATGCCTAAGAATGCTGATGAACTTCACATACCATCACTTCACATACCACAACATTAGAGTCACTACTAACATAAATGAAAGTGTTGTAATAGTTGTCAAACAAAGAAACTAGGAATCACAGTGTTCAAAGCAGAAACATGAATTAAATTAAATATTGCCTCTGGCAAAATTTCTTAAAGGCTTGTTTGGACAGTTCACTGGTTTATAGCATACCTAACATTAGCTCTTAAATTGGGATTGGCATTTAAACTGAATTCAATTTAATGGATTTTGGACCTCTAGTAAAACTACTATTGAGACTATACTGCTTCTGTCGCTGATTTTCAATGATTATGTGACATTTCAATAACTCGCTGCATGAAAAGTTGTGATGTATTTCCGCGAGGCTCACATGCTGAGAGCGCCTCTTAATAGTTCACACTGTGAGAGGCGCTTTATAAATTCTCAGATACCATACCATACCATACCATGTATTACAGATAAAATTTTACAATCTTTTCTAAGACTAGTTACACAACACATGTACAAAGTTTTAGCCGTATATATATATATATATATATATACTTAACTGTATATATATATATATACTTAACTGTATATATATATATATATATATACATATATATATATATATGTATATATATATATATATATACGACATCTGTAGAACGTATTTTTTCACATGGCGGAATTTTTATGAGGCCCCACAAGGCACGTCTTGGTCAGAAAATTCTGAGAGAATTCGTTTTTATAAAATACAAAAGGCATTTGGAATAAGATTTTGCATGAAGGACTTTTGTAAATACGGATTCGGAATTCTCTGCAGTCTGCATCTAAAGTTAATTTGCCTGAATAAAATAAGACTCACGTTTTCATTAAAATAGCGAGTAGTCCAAGTTGGCAATTTTTTTATGGAAAAGTCGGGTTGAATGTGATTTTTGGGTCTTGGTCTCAGTCTTGGTCTTGAGATATAAAGTCTTGGTCTTGGTCTTGAGGCTTAAGGTCTTGACGACAAGACTGCATCAATGACAATTTCACCTTCAAACTATGCAATGCGTACTGTTCTGGCATACAGTTACAGGCGTACTGTAAGTAGTGTAGGAATTTGAAAACACAGGTTGTTAATGCTAAACCATGCAGTGTCAAAATGTTTTTTGTTGACAGTGTTGCTGAATTTTTTAGTTAAACTTTTTAGTTAGCAACTAAAGTTTTTAGTTAAACTATTTAACGTTTTAACTAAACTATTTAAAAAAAGTTAAACTTCATCCTTAACTAAAAATTTTAGTTAAACTAAAAGTTAGAAACTTTTTAGTTAACTATTGCCATCACTGGGTATCATTAGTCCAGAAATCCCAGACTTGGTAGGGCTTACTTTTTCTCGCAGCGGGTCACAAATACTTGAAATACCACAAGACAAGCCTAGCTAGCATTGTATGATTGTAGGCCTATTTAACGGTTAAGCCCATCATAGCGATACGTTACCTTAGCTTAGCCATTAGCAGAAATATCGTCCAACCGGACATCAGTTATGAGAAGAGTTTGCCAATTAACAGCAATCACTATGAAATTAATCGACAAGGAAATTGAATAACTCACCGGTCGTCATTATGTCAAACAATACGTCACAGCCAGCTGCATGTCTACACTATGACTTCACACGATCAACAGTTACCAGCCAGTCATATGTCCGATCCGTCATTCGCGCGGGCATCGTTGAACAAAAACCATTCTATAGACTGGGAACCACCGTTCCCGTTGGAATTAAATAGCGTAGTATGTATGACTCAACTAAACGGAGTGAGAGACTGCGGCAGGTGATATCATCCGAATCATCGTCGTCAGCAGACTAATTTCGATGCAAGTGAATCAAGCCAGAGCAGTAACTGTTATCCCTCCCCCTCTCTGTTGATACGAACTGGCGCACAAGCGTCTCCGCAGTTTCGGTTGTTGTCAGTAGACCTCCTATAACCCGGTCTTTAGGTAAACTCCCCGACCGAAGCCCGAGGTTATAGCATCCCGTGATTCATTTTTAACAGACCACATCTGTGGATTTGCAACCGTGTATGGGATTTGATCTACGGTATCTCGGAAATTTCCAGGAACATAAACGTTTTTCGTTGAGAATAGAGTATCAAGTACTGAAGTTAAATAGTGATAGGTTGATCGCAAACAAAGGCAAGGTAGGCAGCTTCTTCCTTAAGGGTTGCCAGACTGTTGTAGGCTTGTAGCTGGAGTAATCCTGTTTTATCTGGACTTGTTCAATCATAGGCGTAATTTACGGGGTACGAGGGGTCCAGTAACCCCACTTTTTGGACTGGATGGTACCGTACCCTCCACTTTTTATACCCATAGTTTTTGCCCATTATTATTTTATCTGAGGAAGCCCTCAAGATTTAAAATAATTACCAAACATTATCATCAGTGTAAAACTATTTTTTTAGTTTATTTTTACCATCATCACTCATTGTTATTAGTAGGCCTATGTTTTTACTAAAAGAGGTGGCAATATATTATCTGTGAAATCACAATGCGATTATTACAAGAAATTGCTATGACAATATATCCTGTATGAAAACACAATGCATTTGTTACAAAAGGCTGCTACTGCAAATGTAGTCACAATGTAATTATTCCCAGAAGTTAAAAGAGGTTGCTATGGTAACTTCCTTCTATGAATTCACAATGCAATTATTACAAGACGTTGCTGAGGCGATATATCCTCTATGAAATCATAATGCAGAGGTTAGACAATCGTTGCTACGGCAATGTGTTCTCTATGAGATCACAATGCAATTATTACAAGAGGTTGCTATGGAAATACTATATAAAAATCGTTTGTAACAAATGCATTGTGTTTTCAGACAGGATATATACTAATATATAAAACTAGTGTATTTGCCCGTCATAATTATGATGGCAGTGTATATCGTTGGTCGTTGATCGCTGTCGTCAAGGCCGTCATCAAGACCGCCGTCGTCAAGACGGCAGTACTGACATCACAAACGGTTTCACGATAGAACAGAAGCCGTTTGTGACGTAGCCTCCTAGGACGGACAAATTTGCATATAAGGAAACTATATGTATAGATATATAATACTGTGTGAAATCACAATGCAACACGTCCTCTAAGAAATCACAGTGCAATTATTCCAAGAGGTCAGAAGAGGCAATATTATATTAGGCAATATTATATTCTCTGAAATCACAATATTATTTCTAGCGGTATCATGCACACCCTCTGTGAAATCACAATGCAATATTATTCCTAGCGGTATCATGCACACCTCTGTGAAATCACAATGCAATATTATTCCTAGCGGTATCATGCACACCCTCTGTGAAATCACAATGCAATATTATTCCTAGCGGTATCATGCACACCCTCTGTGAAATCACAATGCAATATTATTTCTAGCGGTATCATGCACACTAGGGTGGTCCACAGACACATGGTAAAAAATAAAGTTCAAGCTAGAAACCAGGCCACCCTCTCAGTTTTTTACACCTATCAATAGTATTATTGAGACAAAATTTCAGCTTCCAATTCCAATTGGAAGACGATGCTCACGGACTATGTTACTTTGTCATATACCGATAAATAGACATTAATTGCAGAAATGAGTGTGTTGAGCATACACATGCATTTTATTTCAAGATAGATCAAATATTACTGTAATTTGACAACATATGTAATACAAGAACAGTTAGACAGATGGAACTGTAAAATTTCAGAAGGTTTAGTGAATTGGAAATGTCCAAAAATGTCAAAAACATCGTCCAGTCCATGAAAATCGAATGTCGATTGTTCTTGTTTTATAATTTCAACACCTGTTACAGTATTTGACTCTAGAAACTGCAAGTCTTTGCAAGCACTGCATCAACAGCAGACATCTTTGTTGTGTGAGTGAGAACAGCGTTCATATTTGCCTCGACCACTTGAAGAAGAAAGTGCTTTTCTTCTTCATCATTGGTGATGAGTCAGTAGAATTCCTTGAACAACTTCACACCCTCTCAGCCGCGTCATTCACCACTCTCAACTGCTGAATTATCTATCTACCTGGCTTATAATCCTCATTCTCGATCCATTTCTCTGGTTGAAGTGTAACAAAAATCACTCATCTTCAGGTGTCAGTGCTCACTGGGTTGTAAAATCACCCAGAAAACCCTCTTTCAGTACCTTAGCATCACTTCTCACCTCCTTTCACCAGGCTTTGCAGTCATTGTGTCGACAATCTTCATTTTATCTCTTACAGGAAGTTGGTCTTGCAGTCATTCTGTTGACAATCTTCATTTTATCTGTTACGGGAAGTTGGTCTGAGAACATTGCCAGACCTACAGTCTCGTCTGAAATATACCACAAGTGGTTTTCTAGGACCTTCCTAGCAGCAACGCTAACCTAACAGTCAATAGACTCATATTGTCCTAGACCAATCCAAAGTGACAGATCTTGTTCTGGAGCTTCAGCAGCAAGTGGGCCTTTGTCCAAGCCTTTGCGTAAAACAGGGTCCCAAACTTAAAAAAATCAATGAATCTGAGTTTCTTCTTGAATAGATCAGGTTGATCGCGAAAAAGGTAGATTTTGATTGCATACAGTAACGTGGCCATCCAATGTGCATGATGAATTGGCCCAGGGCTCTCCAGTGAATGATTGAAGACTGACTTCCAAGGACAACCACTGTCAGCTCAATGAGCTCTTGGTAGTTGTCTCTGATCTCTGAATCTGACTTTCTTTCAGCAAACTCCTTGAGAAAACTGACGCTGTTTCATGGGGGTCTTCAGTGCCGGATATGACTTCCAGTCCTCGGAAGTTGACACATGTCACACCTTCCCAGTAACTTTAAATATTTTGAAGATTGGAATTTATGGAGAACAGGTGAACTGCAGCACAAGGTGAATACTTTGGCTAAAATCAATTTCATTACATGATGAGTTGATGACGGCAGGCCAACCACAAGAGCTATCAGCTTTTTTGTCTTCCAGCAGAACACACAATCCGTTAAAATGCCCAGTGTTGACAGACAGTGTTTCAAAGCTCAAGGCTTGAACCTTGTCAATCGTGAGTTTTCACAACTTCAGAAGAATACGAACGACCATGAATTCATTGCATCCTGTCCCAAAGGCTAATTTGGGCACAAAGAGGAGCTTATTCACACCATCACCGGAAACCAGCACTGGCAGGCGGTCTACATTTCCTGCTCCAAAGATCTTAGGCAGGGTTTACCCAACCCAGTGTAGTACCAGTGGCTAATCTGGTACAAATTCAGATCTTACAGCTTCAGCATGCTCTATCCTGGCTTTCTTACGCACTCTGTTACGCGAAAGTGGCAGGGCAGAAAGATCACAGCCAAGCGCTGCAGCAATTGTAATGTAAAAATTCATTTCCGAAAACATGTCAGCACAAAACACAGGAAGTAGGCACCATGACCTTCAACAAGAACTGTACACTTTTTTGTTTCAAGTACCAGTAAGTAAGTAAGTCTGATAACACAACAGAAACTATTTCGAGCTCATCTCCATGATAAATGTTGACCAAGTTATACGGCATCGAGATTTACAGCAAATACTACTATATGGTAATATTTATTTGTCATTGAGCACCATCTTCCAGTTGGAATAAGAAGCTGAAATTTTGTCTCAATAATACTATTGGCAGGTGTAAAAAACTGAGAGGGTGGCCTGGTTTCTAGCTTGAACTTTATTTTTTTGGACCACACTAATGCACACCCTCTGTGAAATCACAATGCAATATTATTCCTAGCGGTATCATGCACACCCTTTGTGAAATCACAATGCAATATTATTCCTAGCGGTAGCAAGCAATATCCTCTGTGAAGTCACAATGCAATTATTCCTAGCAGTAGCAATATCCTATGTGAAACCACAATGCAATTACTTGTAATACCTACCAGTAGCATGTGTATTGTATTGTATTTTTAATTCGGTAACCAGAAATTGCAAGGATAAACAAAACATATACTTAATGCTTATAATAAATTAACATAATTTGGCTACACAGGAGACACAAAAGAGGTCTTGGACCCCACTACCAGGGCCACCTGGGGCCTACAATTTGATGAAAGCCAGTCAATCTAACATCATTAGATATGTAATGGTCAGGGCTGTAGTGGTAAAATTAGAGGTGAGTACACGCTACCGGTTAATTTTCCGAAACAAATTACGCTTATGGTGAGTTTTCCGAAACAAATTAGAGGTAAGTACACATATTTTGTGAGGTGAGTATACGCTGTATACCCGCGTATACCTCGACTACAGCCCTGGTAATGGTAACAGCATACTTCACTAAAGACTGGATAGCACAGCTTGAGGCTTTAGGCTTACTGTGTATGTTCATTGTACATGTATTTCAGTTGATTAAACTGTGGGGTGTTAATTAGTGTCCCTCGAAAATGGAAGACTAGCTTTTGCTTAAGCTGTAGGTTGGGTAGTTGCTGAATTAATGGTGAATTAATTATTGTCACTATTATTATTATTATTATTATTATTATTATTATTATTATTATTATTATTATTAGTGGTAGTAGTAGTAGTAGTAGTAGTTTCATCGTCATCATCATTATTAAGCCTATAATTATCAATATGCTTGTAATACAAATGATGGCGTTATAATTATTTAACAGCCGCTAAGCTGAAACAATGCAAAATTTGGTACCCCCCACTTTCTATACCAAAGTTACGCCCCCTGTGTTCAGTGGATTTTTTTTACCACAGCTTCACTTGAGACAACCACTGACTGATTACCTTGTCAGTTACAATGACAGAGTCCTAGAGAAGTCGTCAGATCAGACTTAGGTTGGTTGAAAATGCAAACATCCATTCCAGTAGTAATGGTGAGTCTCTAACCTTAACAGTTCTATCAGATGTTATTGAGAAAGTAGTTGTTCACCAGCTGATGTTGCAGAACCTAATGCAAAAGCTACAGTCTGGGTTTGGAAAAGGCCAGATCACTACATCTGATTCCTCTTGGATGCTCCTTATTCCGGACATGTCATTGTGGTCGCTTTGTTGTTTGGGAGTGCAGCACTTAAAATCACTAACTCAACTTGGCATAGTCCATGGATTCATTGGTAAAACTCTGGATTGGCTGCTCACTTCTTTCGTAGATGAGTGGATAATGATGGCAGATCAGCCTGCATAATTTTGCTAGGCACCAGCTCCATTCAGTGTCCCAAAGGACTCTAAGCCAGTGGTTCTCAACCTGTGGTCCGCAGACCACTGGTGGTCCGCGGCCTTCTGCCTGGTGGTCCGCGAGCAAGGTCTACAATTTAGATTTTTTACAATAACAAGCATGCAAACAGACAAATTTTGTCAATTTTTTAAATTTCTGTTTAATTTCAATCGCTAGAATCGGCTAGATGGCAGCATGAAACTAATAATGTGAGGATTTATGGCAAATAATTATTTTGCATTAATTTGCTTTTGGCACAATTTTTAGTGGTGGTCCGCGACCGAGACACAAAATTTAGAAGTGGTCCTCGAGTCTAAAAAGGTTGAGAACCGCTACTCTAAGCCTTGTCCAAATTTTTCTTTATGTTGTACACTGATTTGACTTCTGAACTGGATGCAGAAGGTCATGAACATCAAATAAGATAAAGTCTAATTATAGAAGAAGACCTAATGCAAGAGATCATACAACAGATGAACCACAATGGTTAGAAAGATCAAAGTGCAATGTTGAAAATTATGGATGGCAGAACATGAGAAAGACGTTGTAGGGAATGGTTTAATGATGCAGAGCAGCAGAAGACTAGTGCCAAGCAAGGTCTCAGCTCAACGCTGTAAATGCAAGACAGAGAAATATGGTAGGAAATATGTAAATGTGCAGTGAGCACCTAACAGGTTTCTTTGAGTCTATGGGCGGAAATGCTGATGATGACTACACAGCCGCTCTGACCAACTCATCATCGTTCATGGAGTCTGGGTAGATATATATATATATATATATACATATACATATATATACATATATATATATATATTATATATGCCATAGGCCTATATCGAATGGCATTCAGCTGTACTTGACATGTCATCAACTAGGTTAGGAATTCAATAATGGTGGACTACATTAACTCCTACTGATCCTGCTTCTGTTAAACCTGCATTAACCATTAAATTCTCTAAATTTATATTAGTTCTAGATTTTGACCAGTGACAACATGGCCACCTTATCCTTACTACTCTGCCTTCTTTGTCTCGTATTCCTCTGATATTCAACAGCCTGTAGAGTCTCCAGTCCAGTACAGCAGAACACTTCCAATCATGACTCGTCATCCTCAGCTGTTGATGAAAAGGAAATTGAGGACACTGACACTCTTGTCTGCTGCTACTTGACGTATTGGGTCTTGGTCGGCAATGCTCCAGTAACAGAGGAGCTTTTCGCCAGTTTTGTCGATAAAGAATGAAAATATAAGGAAGAGAACATCTATGGAGAAAATGGAGGATATGCTGAAGAGAACGCGCCTACGCTGGTTGGGTCATATGCATAGATCAGACAGCGAAAGAATCTCGAAGCAGTCACTGAACTGGACCCCATCGGGATGGAAATGGAAATGCGGGAGGCTGAGAAAGACCTGGCGAGCCACAATCATACAAGATCTGGACGACGGCGGAATGACGTGGGAAGAGGCTGAAGGAGCTGCGGAGGACAGAGTGACGTGGAGGAGCTGTGTCGCCCGATGCGCTGCCAGAGCGTGGAAGGACTAAGGTCTAAGGTTGTACCCAATCAGGGCACTGCTTTGCTTGGCTGCCTGTGGAGATCTTCTAGTCCTTTGCTTCATACGTCAACATGAAAAAGTTGTGCACTGTCTTAAGTTGGAACAGACTTCCTCTTAACATATACATACTGTTCCAACACATACAGTTGGAATCTCTGAAAATTGTGCGCATAACTATTATATGTGTAGTTTATGCACAACCTCCTTCTGAGTTGCCAAAAGTCTCCAGTCCAGTGCAGCTTCTTGCATTTTTAGCATGACAGGCCAGGCCATGTCAGGCAGTTTAACAGATATATTTACCATATTAAGAAGTCTGTTAGACTGCCAGGTTTACAGCATTTTTGGAGGTCTTTCAAATATATATATATATTATGCATATATATATATAATATTATATATGTATAATATATATATATATATATATATATATATATAATGCAAATGTAGCATTTAGATATATATACTTTCGGGTCACTGACCCACGTACCTGAAACAGTCTGCCTGCACCTAATTAGGAAACCAAAAGCTTTCATGTTTTTAAAAAGCAGTTAAAACTGTAATTGCTATGTAGTAACTCTTAGCTTTTGCACTGACAGTTGACAGTGTAAAGCATTCTAGAAGTTGCTTGCTTCTGACGATGCTGTCATACTTACATTACAATTGTGGCTAATAAGCCAGAAACTGAACACTCTGGCAACATAAAACAAAGTATGAGAAACTGGGCTTCAACGGTTCAAAATCGAATGGCAGCATGCATGCATGGCATAATTGCTGAGATCCCAAGTTTGATGTCATATAACATCTAATTACATGCGAGACAAGGTGAGTTGCTGACGTGAAGATGCATTGAGTTTAAGATCTGTATGCTGAAGTGTAACTGTCTGGCTGGTTGTGTGCTTCATGCTACGTTAAAGAGCTATTAGTACGTCAGGGTCATCTGTCCACAGATCCCTTTGTTCCACAACACAGTTTGTGGTTTCCTTTCGCATACTGCCACAGTGCAACATGGAAGCTTTGCCATTGTTGACCTCTTGTTCTGGAAGAGGCTTCCATGCAATCTGCGACAGGAGCTTCTACTTTCCATGCCTCTGTTTCACAAGTGGCTGAAGACCACATTGTTTGACTGTGGTCTTGCATAGTCAGGTCAGTAGCACCTCGGAGGAGTTTTCTTGAAGAGACACCATAGAAATATGCACTTATGAATTACAAAAGTACATAAGAGAGTGTGATTGGCAGCCATTAACAACTCCTTGCATATATATTTATTTATATCATATAAGTCATTGGCTAATGTATCAACTTATTAAATCTGAATAGTTTATTTCAGTCCATATATTGCAAGTCCATGGATTTTCGGCATGCAGCCACCCTTTGTATGGCACAGGCACAGGTGTTAACATAGTCTTTAATTATGGGAGGGCGGGGGGGCTGGAGCCCAGCTGGGTTGGAAGTAGGAAGTAGAAGGAGGAACAGCTGCATGTTCTGACTTCCTACTCCAGTAGTTAAGTGCAAGATGCTAGTGACAAAGCAAGTCATGGAGATAAATCGACTTGCTGCTTGGAAGGCAAACACACTTCAATGTAAGTAAGTCCCTGGAGGGTTAGACAGACTGTCAGGTCCAGCTGACTTCAGTCAATTCAATTAGGACAGAAATGAACTTAAACTGCACTGTTTGACCTCAATCTGTGTACTTATCTGTCCCCTGATGATAACAGTACCTAGTAAATGCATCCCTGTACAAAGCTTGGATTGAATCATCCAGGGATGATGATCACTGTTCACCAGCTGCGCCTTCACCAGAATGATGATTGTGTGGACCACTGCTTGGCCAGGTCCCCCGATGGCCATAGAACAATTGCTCAGCATCTATCATCATTATTGTACTATTTTCTTAAGATATAGTAAGTTGTTATGTCTTGAGTTATCTGAGTGCATGAATCAAGCTCAGCAGCATCCTCTGCATAATTCAATTATCACATTCAATCAGTTCATCCGACATATTCCAAATCCAGGTTCAATGAAACAGCCAGGTAACAACCACTTTAGGGAAACATAAATTAAATAATGCCATAAATATATTCTCATTAATCAAGCAAATAGGCATTTTGTTTTGTTAGAATGGTGTGTATCATAGAGTTACTGTTTGTTAGATAAGTGCAAGCCTTAAAGTGCATGTGTTTCCATTGGACAACAGCTCTTGGCGTCAAGGTCTTTTATAAAGTTTCTCCACAGCAGCACTCTCTGCTGACCAGCTGACACCAAACTGACACACAATAAACAGGAATTTGAAGCAGTGGGATTTGATGCAGTGGTCAAAAACTGAAATGTTTCCACAAGGACATAATTTTTTTAAAATCTAATAGACTGAAACAGCAAAAGCAGTAATAATCATTTGTATTCGATCAGCAACAGATAAACAAAATAATCATCAAACGATCATCTTGAAAGCACAAACTGTTCATTCTGAGAGACGACAGCACAAAAGTAAAATGTCAAGGTCATGACCTTTCAAAACTCCACAGAATTGTTTTCAAAACAGGTCAAGTCAATAGAAGAGAAAACACCAAATATAATACAAATATCAAAACAGACTACACATATTTGTATATGGGAATGCGTCACTGTTGTGTCTTTCATAGGAAGACAAAACAAAATGACAAGTAGACATTAAGATAAGACCCAAAATGCAATACTAATACCTTAAGTAGTCACAGGACAAGGGTTTACATTATCACATTATGCCACCTGTAGGCTTCTTATGAAGGCTACTACAACTACTGCTGCTGCTAGGCATTCAACAGCTTCAATTCACTGTCTTAGGTAAGGCAGCAGTGGTAGCCACAATCTCAAGTGAACTCAAATGAAATAACTGCTCATGAACACAAATGTCAAAACAATAACTCCTCAATGCTGTGTTCTCATCAAACTCGACCACAACAATTCAACTTTTAATGTTGCAATTTATGCTTAATTGGTTGATTAACTTCTTCACTTTCAGCATCACATCCACAGCATCATGCTGCCAATGCAAGGTGTGAGTAACTTCCTCACAAATTTAAACATCCAATTTCTGAAGCCTGCTGCCATCAGTTTGTGTTGACAAAGTTACAGAATATGAGTGAAACTTGTTAGATGATACGACTGTGTTTATTGATTTTTGATCTGATACGTAACCCAGCAGTATATTTAGAGGAAGCTCCCACGGCTCCCTGACCAGAAAAAGATATTTTATTGCACAAAATCCAACATTTTACACTTACTTTGCCACAGACATGCACATTTATGCAATACAAAATTCACTGCAAGACTTTCAGCTGCAAGTCGCCAATTGCACGGTTTTGTACACAATGACTTCTTTGAAAGCAATGGCCACCAAAGGGTCTCACAAGCACCACTGCTCCCTCATCGTCTTTGCAGAATCTTTACGTATGCCACTAACCTGCACTCGCCATTATCAGCCCTCAACAAGTCTCTACCAATCCACTTAAATAATTATAAAAACAACCAGGCACATGCATTGTTATAAATTCCCAAAAAACTGAAGATAAAATCACATACATGAAGTCTTTGATTCCAGAAGGCATAAGGAATATTACGAGAAGAATATCAGACAGAACTTTGTTGGTTAAAGTTAAGGAGATCAGCACAAGAACAGCTCAAACATCCTCCTTAATTCTTTACAGACTTCAGTTAATTTTTTAAATCTAAGCAAATGTACTCAAACTAAGTTTGATTATTCAAGTTTTAATCTTTCGTATGTCTAAATTACTAGTCAACAAGGCTAACACTCATAGCATTGTTTCCTTCTCACTCCTTCCAATACCACACCTTGTCACCTTGTGCTGTCAACTCCTGGAGCTCTAGCGATTGCCATGACACACATTCTCCATTGCTCCAATACCACAACTGTTTAAATAATACTAGTCTCCAAATTAAAATAAATAAATGGATAACCTTTAAAATGCTTCTTTCTTTCATAAACGTAATTTAAAAGCAAGAGAATATTGCTCAATCTCTACAGTAATTACAATGAAGCGCAGAACAAACTATAGAACTCATCCAAGCTGTTCAAAACAGGTCATCTAATCAACTGTTGCAAATCAATTTGAACATTCAGTTTTGTACAAAGTCACTAATACCAAAGCTAGACATTTGATATCTTCAGCATTGATGCCCTATCTGATCCAGTCAGAAACGTCCATAGGTACTAGGATTATACTCATATTAATACATGTAATGATCATGAGTTTACTTGTGATGATACAACTCAATTCAAAAAGCAAGAATTGAAAACCTAGGCTCTCAGTTTAAACCAACCAGAAAATAAATGTAACTTTTACTGGATAACTTTAGGGGTCATTGCATAATTACGTAACGCTCGAGGGTGGGTGGGTGGGGTCCTTGGAAACGTTACGAAACGTTACGTGGGTGGGTGGGTGTATGGAGATGAACGTTACGTAACCCTTTTACCAACAGTTAAGTATAAATGAATTTTAAATTTACATCGACTGACACTTTGACACGATGTGATCGAAGTTCAAACTTCGTGCCATTGATTTAAAACTTAACTAAAAACACGCAATAGTATAAATCAACACTAAGTTAGTGTTTAATACACTCTCACGGTCCAATCAAAGTTAAAACTTATTGAATATTATCTGCCATTGATTGAAACCTGAGGACAAATAAAAATGCGCTATGTAAATTTATGGATTGCCGCCAAAGGATCCAATACCAGCAGATCGTCATTTTTTCAAACTGCCTGCGCTTCTTCTTCAAGATAGCCTACTCACCCGGATATTACGAATCAAATCAAACTCAGACAGCCATACCCATTTGATCTATATTGTCCATCTGCCTCAAATGAAGATTTGCAAAAAGAGACAATGTAAGCTTTGCGGTATGAATTTTCCAACTGTTGTCGCCAAGACAAATCATTATCGCGGCTGTCGTAGACGAAAACCGAAAACCTAAAGCTGTCGGTACGACAGTTACCGAAGAGTCGAAAACGATCCGGCAGCAGAAACCAGCGAAAGTTCAGATCAACATATCTGTTCTCCCGTTTGTGTAAACCGGAAACCGCTGTTCGAAATGTTTGGATCTTTCATATAATAGTTTTACCGTCGGAACAACGTGGTAGGCTAATTCTCCGTGGATTCCTGACCTCGAAGACTTCAAGAACCACTTTAAAGCATATTTTACTTAGTGGACACGAATTTCAAACATCTAAAATTGATGCCCTACAAAAACTGAGCAATATTTGTATTAATAATTATCAAAGTGCTTACACTAAGCAAATAATTAGTTAAACTTAATTTTGATTAATTATTCATATTTTAGTCCATGAAACTTTTCAGCAGTGTGTAAAACTTTTGACGTAAAACTTTAAAAAACAAAATTGCGTGTCAAACATGACTGTCATAGGCCCTATATATAAATTTAAAAAATTCTGTATATTTTAGGTCTACTGTCAAATTCTAATTAAAATATTATATTAAATTCGCTATAAAATATGAATTATGATTCCACGTTCACATAGTAAATCTAAAATGATTTTTCGTAACAATAATTACGTAACGCTAGGGGAGGTGGGTGGGTGGGTGTAGGGAAACGTTACGAAGCGTTACAGGGTGGGTGGGTGGGTCAAAAACGGCCATTTTCGGCATTACGTAATTATGCAATGACCCCTTAGTAATTTATTTCAGCTCATAAATGACCTATTAGTCATTTATGAGTCATCACTGTATCCCCATGTTCTCTCTCCTATGCCCCAAACACAAAGTGCTCTATTTGGAGAATTGAACCTATCTTCTGCAACAATCTGCACTGAAACTCTGACCATAAACAACTCAAGAAACATTTCTCTTAACAACAAAAACTTTCCTAATAAAAAAACCCCTTCAGATGGGGTTGCTAGATGGTCATGTTTCATGCCTTTGAAGCATGCTATGGAATATCCAAATAAAAGCAAGAATATCACACAAATCTTTACAGTAACATGTAACAGCTCAACTTTTAAAACAGATAATAATTCAATACTTACATGCTAGAGATCAATTTCCACCTCGACTGAAATATGGTTTCAGCATAGGCTGTTTGTTTTTAAATAATGACTAATTGCTACTAACGAATTTTCTAGTCAGCTGGTAAAAGACATTGCAGTTGTTTCAAATTCTTTAAAAATTAAGTGAACAGGAAATAATTCTCTGGCATTTCCTGAAGGAAGAATATATATTAAACAAAAAGCATATATATATATAATATATATATAAAACATCCTTCATTATAACACTAACTCTGAAATAATTCAGTCGACACATGGATTGCAACGATCCCATTATAATGCAGTCTCGATATGAGGTGCTTTATGACCTGGCTTTCAAAATAGCATTATAACGAGTTCCACTGTTGAAGATTAAACAAGGGCCGACAAGCTAAAGAATGATATAGGTTAGAAATGAAAAATTAACTACACCAAGGACTCAACATAAGACACTTTATTAAAACAACCGTTAGGACATAGCAGCCATATTTTCTCATCTTTGTGATGTTCTTAAGCAGAATAAGGTAGACACAGCCAAAGACCTACATATACATTTGATTTACAAATGCTGAGCACATCCAAAGTATCACTTGTTTTGGGACGCAATATTGAAATTACTATGCGCAAGATCTAAATACATAGATTATTGGCTAAAATCTGTAAAGTTTGAGGAAGTAATATTCTTCCCAAGACAAAAACGAAAAATGAAATGAACAAGTTTTACAGAATTCAAATGCGTATGGCTAACATTTGCAGAAATGTTAGTAATAAATTCACAAGCAAGCAGTCGCCTCACAATCTTCTCCTATTTTACACCAACTTATCATACCTGCCTCGTACTAATGTAAGTCCAGCCTTGTAATCGTAGTCTCCACACAAAAGTACCAAGTACTAACCACATCAGTACATAAGAGATTCACCACAATTAGTAACTTTAAGCTATTATAGAATTCATAACCCTAGCAGAACCATTGCAAGGACGTGAAGCTGCTACCGTAACAAACACACACACATAAAAATAGAACAAAGATTTGTATAATTATAGCACAGCTCAGTTTCCGCAGTTCAGAATATATGCCATCATTGTTTAAAAATAAATGCCAATCTAATCAGCCCACTTCATTCAGTTCAACGCATAAATGACTACAGACAACCAAGACATAAGCACATCAGATCCAAAAGTTTAATGTTATAAACTGAAAACTTTCATATGTTAGTCATATAAAGACTAGGATGTCGACATAATATGGCCGATAAATGATGGCTGAGAACTTGGGAAACAGCTTTACAGATCACGGAATCAAACTTACATTGAAATTTTGTCAATATATAAACTGGGAACAAATGGAAATGGTCACCATGGGAAGTGGAAAAAAGTCATGTTAAATCCATGGAGACAAATGAAAATTAATTAATCAAACACTCGGAGAAAGCTAAGCTGGATAAAGGTCACCAAAACCCTTTGCACATAAGAAAAAAAGGTCATCACTTGACATTTTTATGACTTATTTTTATAAAATAAGTAACTAAAAATGTCAAAGCCTAATAAAGGTTATAAAAGTTACTAAATTCCACACGAAAGGTAAATCTGGTTAAGTTAGACACAGCCTTGTCTCTGATGCAGATCCACCATGGGATAGGAACGCTCTGAGTATACACAATGAAGGGGCATTATATATAAAATTATCACTGAATCGGTTAAATGAATGAATGCATAGAAACTGTGTTATACAGACCACTCTCAATTCTTAGATTGAGAGTTCTCAGGGTGGCATGTTCTGGTGTTCAAATGGTTAAGGAAGGCGAAAGGTATCACATAAAGAAATAAGCAGGCTCAAGGATCAACACAGCAATGCGTGTACACAGTACAGTGAAAACATGAATACATTACAACACTTCAATTCATAATCGTCATCATAAACAACAAATTTCTAAAGCACTACTCAATAGCTAGGCACAGGAAACCAGCTTATTCACGAGCACTGCATCATGTCAGAAGGGCTGTCCATAGATCAATGTCCATTGGAGGTTCAAGTCCGGTTGCCAGAAAGACATGAGAGAGAGGAGGCAGAGCGGCTGCTAAGGGTTGCTTTGTTGAGGACACAAACGTTTCGAAGGCGGAGAATCGGATTAGGGTAGGAAATCTTCAAGAGCTGAGACTTCAACTTGGAATGGAAATCCTGTGGGGTGATAAGTAGAGGAGCCTGAGGCAGATGATAGAGGGTGAGTGGAATTGGTAGATCGGTATTGGTGGAAGAACTGAGCATGTGCAGCTTTCATGGGAAGTTTGTTCCAGAGTTGAGGTGCAGTGTGGAATACGGATCGGTTGAGAACATGCAGTGAGGCTTGGCTCTGGGGGGACTGGAGCAAGTGAGACAGCTGGAGGCTTGGGTGGAGCGGGGTTGCTGGATGGTGAAGAGTTCTTGAAGATACTGTGACTGGGAGTATTGTAGGGAGTTGTTGTTTAGTGATAGGACTTTGAAGTGGATTTAAGATCAGGGATTTTCAACCAGTAGAATGATTTAAGGACAGCAGTGATATGATGCTTGGGTGTCCTGGTGATAGCTCAGGCTAATGAGTTTTGGATTAGTTGTAGACACTTAATTTGAGGGGATTTGATATTGATGAACAGGGAATTACAGCAATTAAGCTTGGAGTAAACAACAGAGTTAGCAATAATAGAAGCAGTTTTAAAGTCAAGCACGGGTCGAATGCGGCGGGGGTTATGAATATGCATGAAGCAGGTGTGCGAGAGGTGGGAAATGTAATTAGAGAAGTAGAGATGCAGATCAAAAATGATGGTCAGCTTGCGCACAGAGGAGTCGGAGAGATGAAGAGTTGGTGGGTAGGCATATTGAAGGATCTGGGATTTTCTTCATCTGATCTCGGAGGCTAAGGATAATAAATTCATTTTGGCAGGGTAGAGGCAGAGGAGGTTGGACGACATCCATTTAGAGATGAGATTGACAACACTGAGTAGTTGAGCAATGGAGGAGGAGAAAGCGTTACAGGATAATGATATGAAGAGTTGGATGTCATCTGCATACAGATGGTGCTCAACAGAAGAGGATTTTATGAGATGGTTCATAGTTGCAGTGTAATGTAGCAGAGATGTCGAGAAGACAGAGAATGCGACTTGTTGATGACTTACAGCAGAGACCAATTTATTATATAGAGAGGAAAGCAGAGTTTCTGTGGAGTGGTGCTTTATGGTGGGGTTAAGTAGCGAGTTACAAGAAAGGTAGTAGTTCAACCAGGCAAGGACAATGAGGACAAGGACAAATTATTCTAACACCACAAAATTAGTCAAAGTTGTTATTGCCAAGTGCATGATGAGAATTACACAGGAATTTTATTTTAAGTCTTTAGCACACTATGGCTCATTTATATAGTGGCAAAAAATAACTTGAATAGGCATTAAGCTGATAACTGAAATGAATAAATGATGTTTCACACATTTATACAATGTCCTTGGAACAAGTTTTGGTCACACGTAAAAACAATATGTTTAAATTTATGAAATACAAATCTTGCCATAGCCATTGTTTTTTTTATTTTAATGTTATTTTACTAAGTAATGCGCAGAGAGCGACTCAACACTTGTGTTGACTTTACTGTTGAACACTGCTCCCTGCCATCTAAAGACACATATTTTAAGGTCCAAAAATCATACGACTATCACCATTTCAAGGTTCACTGCGATATAGAATATCGGAATTTGGGTGCATTATGTAATCTGGATATTCGTTTAAACACGGACTTTGGGAACCATGCATCAAGAACCACTTTATTATGATCTTCTGTTATAATGCGGTCAATTTCAGAAGCTGAGCCAACTTTGGAATCCAAGTCTGCAGCTGTGTTATATTAGAGTTCATGTTAAAGAGAAACACGTCATATGAAGGCTGCAATTACCATAGTTTGGAGCACAAATACAACAACAGTTTTCAGGGAATGACATGGGTGTGACTTATACTGAATTATTTTAACATAAACTGGTAATATGTCACAGCTACAGCAGGTGTCAACTAATAGCTGTCGGAATCAAATGCCTTACTGAGAAACAGGAGTACAACAGCCACAGGTCTAACCATCTTTAGAATGGTAAAGCACAACAAGAAGCATCAGGTTTCACTTAAATTTAAAAGTTTTATACTAAAGGCTTTGCAAAGCAGATTGCTTTTATGCTCAACTTTACACCACAGCTTTATTGTTTGCCATGAGGCTCAAATCTGTGAGAGGCTGAAGGAAGTGACTACATGGCTCATCTGGCTATCCAGGATAGGAAACTGTACCATCCACGATTTGAGGAAAAAGATTCAATAATGTTGCTTTTATTTTGCGAGGATTTGAAATGGACGGAAGAAGTGAGAAGACTGCACTAAAAAATCTTAATCCATGCATATGGTGTGATTTGAAATGAAGTGGCTGTAGGCACCAAGCACACATGTGTTAACATAAGCTTTGTATAGAAGGCAGATGAGCTAGTTAGGGAGGGCTCTGAGAAAGTGCTCTAATGGCTTTGATGGCATAAGGATATGCAGTCCGTTATCCAGTCTACATTGCAATGCCTTAGTCTTGCCTATTCAAATGACATTAGCACAGGATTAAATATGCCCATCATCTTATAAATTTTGCAATCAAATCCTTTGTGTCCATTGCAGCTACCAACAGGTAAAAGAATGAGGCATGGTTTTGGTGAAAGACAGATCATCACAGTACTACTCGTGTTTTCCTCCAGGCTTTGACTATGCATCAGTTCTTAAATCTACTCTCTATTTAATAATATGCTTTCATTGTAATTAATCTAAAATGCCAACATGGTCCCAAACAATAACAACATCAGATAGGCTCTGAAGATTACACAGAATATCAACAATGTCAGTTCAAATATTTGCATCAGACTAGAAATGGAAGTGAGTTTAAAACACTTCACAACAGAAAAATTACTAATAACTGCTAAATGGAGAAAAATACCAAACAAATTTCAAGGTCAAACAGACAAACCATCAGATCTGGAATCATTAAACTGACCTAAATCACAGAATCTTTGGGACTTGAAAAAATAGTCAAGTAGCCACACTGACAGGACTTCAGCACCTGCACTATTAACAATAAAACAAGATAAAACTTAAATGGTCATAATGAATCTGAAATGCACCATAAAGCTGCAAACAATTAAACGCTGCTGGTCCACAAGTACAGTAAGAAATGGTTGCTGCATAGTACTTGTACAAAACTAGTCTTCATCAATCAAAATTAATTCTCTATAACACAAAAATCAGCAAAAAACCACGCATATTGGATTAAAAGACTGTATAGTGATCATAATTTTTTTATTAATATAAATTATTTAATCTTTTCACCCATTGCAGAACTCTAAACTGCTGGAAATGGTAGAGAGAAAGGACGTCTTTGTGATTGTTGAGGCCGTCTGCAACACTCACTCTCAAAACAACATCACCGCAGCGCCGAGTACAGCTAAAATGATGTGCAAAGAAACTGAACTTCAAGTTAGTTTCCAAATACGGCTGAGAACAAGCAAAGGCAAAGTCCATGACAAGAGTTTACTCATTTAGATTTTCTGCCGAGACCTTCTGAAAAACATTTATTCGAGGTTAGGTGGACAAAAACCCACATTTTACTAAATGGACTAATTGGACTAATTGTAATTAGTAACTTCCGATGGTGCACGAAAGCCAAGCCACACTGAGGCCATGGTATGTCTGACTGACAAAGCTGTAAAAGGTGGACAAAATCCTAAGACTTACAAGTTACGTATCCTGTCCTAACACTTTAACGATGAGCATGTACTAAAAGTGACTGGGAAGCCAATGCAGCTGTGTTAAAGTGTTAAGCTGTTGAATATCGGTGCAGAATTCAATTGTAGAAAAACATGATTTTTGAGCACAGCAGTGATATTCTTGTTGTATGGACTGCACATCAGGCTTGAGTGACAAAACAAACCTATGCAGGTCAAAGAAAGAAGCAGTTGTTTGGACACATATTATACTTATATCAAAGAATTTACTCCGGCACATGCAGTACATAACAGAAACATAGGTTAGAGCTAATAGCTGAGTCTCTGCAAAACTATTCCTACACATCAAGTACAGTGAAGTCAGTGCCATGATTCCAGAGTCTGGAAGGATCAATCAGCAAAGCACCACAGCATCAAGTCTTCAAATGTCATCAGGAAAACCTCCTAGTATATTCCAAAGATGCAGAGCTGCCAAAAGACTGTGGACTGGAATACTTAGCAATAGGTTACAAGCACTTTAACGCAGCCACCATTTCATCCACCATAGGACAATACATATATGTATAACAGGAAAGTATAACATTTTGCTAATAGTTCAGAAGGTTCACAGTTGCTTTCCGAGTTCTGTTGTGTCTCAACATTATCAGTAGGTAATTTTATTCAACTAGTGCTGCATTTAGCCTGCAGATGAACTAAGTGCTCTGGTTCAGGGCATGGTATGCTGCGTGTCGGTTGTGTATTCAAGACAGACTTAGCTAAATTTTTGACCAGTATGGTTGTGTTTTGAATTCTGTTAGTTAAGGCAAGTCTTTCAACGCTGCGTCTTCATGTGGAGAACAGTCGTATATTTTTTTTAACCAGACACGTTTGGTCTCATTGAGATTGGCTGGTTGTTTCGTTGTTTTGTTGGCAAAGTGTGTTTCTGCCATGGCGTTGTCTCGTTGCCTGTTACGCTGACACTTGTAAGGTATCTTTTCTCTGTTGTACACTAAGCAATAAACTGTATTTTTATCATAAGCCACTTCTTTATCCTTCCTCTAGACAATTAGGCTAACGTAAGAAATGCTGCTTTACTATTTCAATTCTTAACATTAGAAAATGTACAACAGTAAAAATAACTTAATACATAACTCTGAAATTCTTCTAACTTAACTACTGCATTTCTGGAGTCAAAGTAATCAGTCAAATGCAGTCATCTTCATACAATCTCCAAAATTACACAACATTTACAGCAACACTGTTTTCAATTTAGCCACCACAAGATAAATTAAGGCAAAAATTATGTAAAAAAATTACAACAACAAACATCAAGTTTTGTAGTTTTATGTAAAATAGAAAAAAGAGTAGGTGCATTCTTAATTAATTATCATAACTCTCATTAATTTAAGGTAAGGTTCTCTTCTGAAGATGTTCCAAGTCTCTTCATCTATCTACGAATCTGAACCTCCATACTCTTACAGAAGTTGGGTGTGAATGGAATGCAGTTGAAATAGTGACAGTGTGGACAGCTATAGACGGGTGAAACATAGAAGAGGATGACAAGAACAGTAAACAAACCGATGGTCGCTACAAGGCACACAGCGATACCAATGAGCTTGCCACGTTTGTCTTTGAGGTTGAACGTTACGTATGGCAGCAACGCAAACGACAGAAGAAAACCAAAGACAAATCCAATTAGATGTGCGTAGTTGTCGACCATAGGAAGCAGGCCTATGATGAAGAGCGTGAGGAGAAGAAGGCCTAGTTTTGCAAGTGCCATGCCAGGGTTTGTCAGGATGTACCAGTTCTGTATGATCTCAACAAACAGACAAGCCAGCAGTCCAAACTGCGACCCGGATGGACCAGCCTGTAAATGCAAAATAAGCAAACACAAACATTCGCATTAAATATGAACAGAAAAGATAAAAGATCAATAAAAAAATTGTACACCCTGCTGTAGGGTTCAGCTGAGACATTCAGCCGAACCCACTATTGCTTAGAGAATTATTCAGTTGTTTATGGGTTGATGAACAGATCAACCATTAGCTGTAGACATATACTACAAACAAGGGATGATTGAATAGTTGATAGAATTCAGCTTAGTTTGCATAGCCTATTCGGTTCTTTTACATTGTGTACTAGCTGGATTACCCGGCGTTGCCCGGGGTTATAAGTTTCACACCACCACCACCACCATCACCACCACCACCACCACCATTACCACCACCACCACCCCCACACCACCACCAACAACAACGACTGCTTAGCAATCTTGGCAGTCGCCCTCTGGAGGCGACTGCTTCGCAGTCTTGGAGGCCCTTGTTGCGTCTGGCGACCTGTGGCGGAGACTGCTTCGCAGTCTTGTAGACGCTTCTGGCGTCTAGCGACCTCTGCCGTGGACTGACTGCTTTGCAGTCGCCCTCTGGCGGTGACTGCTTCGCAGTCTTGGAGGAACTTGTGGCGTCTGGCGACCTCTGGCGGAGACTGCTTCGCAGTCTTGTAGACGCCTTCTGGCGTCTAGCGACCTCTGCCGTGGACTGACTGCTTCGCAGTCGCCCTCTGGCGGCGACTGCTTCGCAGTCTTGGAGGCCCTTGTGGCGTCTGGCGACCTGTGGGGGAGACTGCTTTGCAGTCTCCCGTGGACTGACTGCTTCGCAGTCTTAGAGGGTGAACCGGGAGTTGGCGTGTTAAAGAAAACGCCAGAAATCTAGCCCTCACTGCCGGTCTGTAGTCGGCCTCGCCCTTAGTAAAGCAGACTGGTTGTTTCATATACTGTAAATAATTTAGATCTTTGTCTTTGAACATACATGTGTTAAAATTTTGCTGTAAAACGATGAATATACTTCGAATCGATCGTCATTATATTTTGTGCGAAAGTAAACAACTTATGCGCATTATTAATGACGTTGGGAATACCGGCACCATAAATAGAACCGCGGTGTCGTTAACCGCATTATTAATGACGTTGGGGAATACCGGCGCCATAAATAGAACCGCTTCGCAGTGGGATAGGCGAGCTTGCGCGTGATTGACGGTCGGGTGGGTAGAGTTTTGGGGCATTTTCACCATGGTAGGGGTGAAAATGGGGGACGCGAACCCCTCCACTGGGTGTCCGAAGCCGAGGCCGACACAGTAGTAAAGGTTTCGAGTGAAAAGGTGCAAAATTGTAGAAGTTAAGCCCGGTCAAACAGACAGACAGAGGGACACACACACACACACACACACAGAATTCTCGCTTTATTAATATAGAAGTATTGATGAATTGCTATATAGGCCAAATATTCTGAATATTCTGTAGACATAGGACATCCACATTTGTGTATAGTTTACATTTGAGTAGATTCATTTGCCTACTGGTACTCTAGCTCACGTGAATGTAGAACTGTGGTATATTTGCCAATGTGTAGCAGACTGCTTATATATAAGCTAACAGATTTAGTAATCACCTCGACATGGTAAGGTAGAAATATGGCACTGGACAGACTGCCAGCGATTCCACTGGTGATGTAGATTATGGCAATGCGCATTGAACCAGCCAGCTTCTCAAGGTCACGCATCACAAAAGCTTGGAAAAGCACTGTGATCATCAGCTGCAGCAAACTGACAAACAAAAAACTACAATTATACATGTGCTGAGATTTCATGGATTGCAATACTGTTTTCTGCATCCAAAGTAACCAGTACTTCATGGACATTTAAGTCATAACCAAAACAAAATTTTGTATATTGTCTGGGACACCCTCCGCTTTTGTTCGTATTGACAATAGCAAGACGTCTTCAAAACATCCATCATAAGGGGTGTCACATGATAACTGAAGTTCTACCAATGCATGGTTGAAGACGTGAAAGCTAAAAAATAGTGTTTTATTCTGAACCTCAGAAACTTAAATACAACTCATTCAAAATCAAAAATGTTTGGCCTATTGCAGTGTGCTGTACTATTACTGAATCAATATTACTTGAATTGATGCAGTGAATGATTCTCCTGACCAGTTTTTAGTGGATCTACACAGCCCTACACAATGCAATGATCAGTTGTAGCAATGTGCAATCTCTGCTCTGGCTGATGCAGAAGAAAGAACATGGAAGAAACAATTGCACAGCTTAAGGACAGTTTCGCAGTTCCTGATTTTCCATGTATACAGGGTGGTGCAGAAAAAGTGGGACCACCTCATGAAATCTTGTGCAATATATACCAAATTATGTTTTGGGTGGTTTTTAAACTGGAAAAATATCCTTACTCGCTAACTCAACGTGTGATGTCACTATTTCGTGAACTTCCGGTCGCCATCTTTATAGTTTATGCCATTTTTACGGTGTTTATAAAATGACAAAAATAACAGCAGAAGATTGTATTCTCATTAAAAATTTGCGAATTGAAAAACAACGGGGAGCTAGGTGAATGATTACTGAATTTCCTAATAAGGCATGGAGTAAGACAAGTCTTAATCGACTCTGTAAAAAAATTGATGCCGATGGTACGACAGCGAGTATATCAGGAAGCAGCCGCCCGAAGTCTGTTAGAACAGTACAGAATATTCTGCAAGTGAGTGAGCTGATTTGCAGCCAGGATGATGATCCTCACAGTCACAAGAGTCCACGGGAAATTGAAAGAGAAACTGGCATATCACGAAGAACGCATTATCAGGCAAGATTTGCAACTTAAACTGTACAAACGCATAATAGGGCAGGTTATAAATGAAAAATGCAAAATTAAAACGCCTGCAGCAAAGTCAACAGTTACTTTGCAGATTTCGAAACGAGAGAGACATGTACGAAGCATTTGGTTTACGGATGAAAAGATATTTACTCTTGCTACACCGGTTAATTCTCAAAACGATCGTGTTTATTCTGATATAATTTACTTGTTTTTCTTAGAAGAAAAACTTACACAGAAATTTATTACTTGATATTATACTTTCTTTGCGCCATCCTGTAGTGCATTGCATTGGGACGGTACTAGGTAGGCTTGTGCCCAATATTTCACAACAGGCTGAGATAGTTCAACATATATTCAAGCATACCGACCAGACTGACCACATATCTATTCTTGTGTCATGTGTCAGGACAAGGAGTGGCATGCGTCGTGAGTGTATCTAAGCATCCGAGTGGTACAGAGGAGGCAATGGCCAATGCAGACGCTCAACGACGGGTATCTTGCCAAGTCTTTCAGTACTACTTCAGCAAACTCTGGGGTTTGAACTGAAGATGGTAAAAGATCTACTATCTACTGCATCTCGCATGTCGACACCACATCTAGAGGTAATCCTTATAGAAGTATTCAACTTTGCTGCTTCAGCTTCCTGGAAACCAATATACAGATCAAGAGATTTCAAAGTGTTTGGCAATCTATCAGCCATGACAAAATTGCTGATGGCATGTCAGATGATCAAACTGCAAAATTTTCTGCAGCAAAAAACTCTTCAGCAACAAAGAACAGATGAATGATGCTTTAGATATATCTATGGAAGTTGCAAGAATAGAATCAGCCCCATCATGTCTACATGCTGTTGTTACAGCTTTTCCTGATCAATATGAGTCATGAGAGGTGCTTTTGGGGCCTTAGGGGCCAAGAACAAGGCCAGCTGGATGGCTGAGGCTAAATATTCCTTCAAAATACACAACTTCAGATCCAGTTCCATATAACCCAAACGGGAAAAAAATTTCCTCTATCACATCACCTGAACCTTTTAGCCAGTGTTGCCTATATCAGCTCCTGGTTTACTGTTCCTTTCTCCATTAAGCCTGTGTATCTGTATCAATAAATTAACTTCAGTGCCAACTGTCTTGAACTGTCCTGGACCCACTTTTGTTGATACCACTCAATTTTTCTCACTTTTCACCGATAGTTCTCTAGCTCAATCCTCGAAAAAATAACCAGGTAGAAATATCTAGTGGATAAAAAGAGCTTCACTGACTCATGACAATTCAGTTGTCTTTTCATCTTCATTGTCATCATCGTCTTCATTAAACACTGTCATTATTAAAAATTAAGCCACAGCAACATCTAGAAAGACGTAGCGTCACTCACCCAGCATGTATAAATAACGATGTAATAAGTCTGTAGAACTGGTCAGGAAAATCAGGATCAGCAAAAGGTAACATTCCACATATTTCATTCATGCATGAAATCTACAAAAATTTATCAGATACAGTAATTAAGAAGTCATCTTCAACTTAAACTTTCTTGAAAATAACAAGTGTTTGGCTCCACCATATTTAGCTGACTGATGAACAATATCACTTAAAAATCTTAACGCTTATGCGAAACTGGCTTGCAGGCT
The DNA here is from genome assembly GCA_963556255.1 of Allolobophora icterica. Taxonomy (NCBI): domain Eukaryota; kingdom Metazoa; phylum Annelida; class Clitellata; order Crassiclitellata; family Lumbricidae; genus Allolobophora; species Allolobophora icterica. The sequence goes on from OY744612.1 coordinate 8,908,546, forward strand.
CTGTCTTATCTCAGGAGACTTTACTTACTGACCTAAAGGAAGGCCATTTCACTTACTGAGAAGCAAGAGCTCTGTACAGACTGTCTCAGTGAGTCCAAAGGGAGAAGAACCCTGTACAGACTGTCTCAGTGAGTCCAAAGGGAGAAGAACCCTGTACAGACTGTCTCAGTGAGTCCAAAGGGAGAAGAACCCTGTACAGACTGTCTCAGTGAGTCCAAAGGGAGAAGAACCCTGTACAGACTGTCTCAGTCAGTTCAAAGGGTACTCTCAGTCTGCCGTAGGACATGAAGTGAATGGATCTGAGACAGTGCAACAAAGCTCCTGTACAACTACTTTCTGTTTAGTTCTCCTTGGTTTTAGTGGAGTTGAGAAACCAGCTGACTAACTGACCTGAGAGCAGAGTGTTTTGTTCTGGTAGAAGTATCCACGAAGAAATGTGCAGTGTTCACGTGTTGTTATGAGGCACTGTCCTTGGATGCCCGTACAACAAGGACGACCCAGGACGCTACATGTCATATGACGTGTCTCATTGTTCTTTGATGGAAAGACAGGCTCCCTACAGTTCTACAAACAACCAAAACAACACAGCTTCAACTCAACTTTTAACACCAGGAAAATTTAAACCAGTCTAATCATTCTGTGATTTTTGCTCTCTTCATTCAGCCAGGAAACCATATCAGTTATTTGCAGCAATATAAATCGCTGACAAGCACCTCTGACTTATGCGAAAGAAGTGCAAAGGCACACCCATTTCTACTTCCTTTCTCATGATCCTGGCTCATCTTGGGGAGGGGGCATAGCTGCACTCTGGCCTGAAGAGCAGTAGATCTTGAAAAGTTGCAGTTCGATACCCGCAAGCCCCCTCTAGGTCGACTCAGCCTTACAGGCGGCGAAGACGTGTGTTAATTTTAAAAGATCTTGATGATTATACTGTCATGTTTCAATTGTTTCAATGTAACTTACTGTGGTTGCCAGTGAGCTTGCCAATAACATGAATTATTATTATTATTATTATTATCCTCAACAGGACAATGAAAGCAAAAGTAGCTGTAAAAACAAAGAAACTAACTCCACTCCATAATTTTCTACTCAAAATTACCTATAGGCAATTCTACTCCTTCTACCCTTGAACAGTCTTATCAGAACAACACAGCAAGGGTATCATGCATTAAATCCACTCCGTAAACAATCACTGTGCTATACAATTTTCTATTATTCACAAACTTATAAATCCATGCATAATTCCAAGGTCTAAATCACTTCTAGAAATTACCCAAAACAGGTGAACATTGTGACACCCCTCTCAGCAAATCTGACCCCACCAGAATGTTTCCTTTCATTTGTGCTCTGTCTCACATTGAGTCGTGGATTCATATTAGAAGCTGCCCGCTCATCCTGCAAGTTTTGAATACCTTGACGTAACACTTTTTGTCAAATGCATTGTCAAATTCTTGAGCTCCAAGGCAGCCAATGTCAACTCTGCCGATAAACTGAACTGCCTTCACGTCTGTGAGTACTTACCTTGTTCTCCAGATAAAAGAAATACTAGTATTATTGATGAAATATTTATGGGGTTTACCATCTGGATCAAATCTGGCTTCATTTTTATCTTACCAGTACTGTGATGGTAAATTAAATGTCAGATCATGAAAAATGCTATGGATGCTAGAGACAAACTTACCGGCCATTTGCTAATGTCATCCTGCCATTGAAAAGGTGGCATGGACTTTGGATTATTGCAATACCTAAAAAATTACATGAGAGCATAGCCTTAACTTTATCTTTTAGTCTAAATGCAGAATTAGAATTTGAAATAGTCTAATTTCTCAGTTCATACAGTCTTTTAGTGTCAATACTGAATATGCTGTGTAAAAATAAAATGCTCACCTTAACGGAAAAAGTGTATAGTTCACATGAAGAATGGAAGCACATTGACATAATTTTTAAGCAAACTACAAAAATGGCCAACTGTAAGAAACTGAAGTCCATAATGGCAAATAGCAAACATCTTCAGCTCATCTTAAGATGTACCTTTTTAGATCTGCTAGAAAGCCATGGGTTACATTGCCTCTGTGACGTTCTTAAAACGTGTGATTTAAGTGTTCAGATGCAAACACAGATACATACATCAAAATGTGTACCGGTAATCAAAAAAATGTTCCTTCATGAGATGGCAATAGAACTTTAATTGTCTCAACCCCTATGGAACACTCTACAAGTCCTGCCCAAAAGTTGGACATAAACAAAAACTAAATAATAATGAAAACAATAGCAATAACAGTAATCTATACAATAACAATAGATCCTATCATATTTCATAGGTCCTGTGTCCTGTCAATACGACATTATTATTATTTTTGTTAATTAAATTTGTAACGCGTGCATGGTCACGCCGAAATGTGAATCTGAGGCACGGATAGTCAGTTGTCACGTGAAGAGCATTTAGATATCTAGATGTTTGAAAGCCAGTGAGAAGTAATGAGTTTTGAGGTGTTTCTTGAAAGAAGAAGAGGTCAAGCAACAGATAACCATTGGTAGTTGGTTCCATTCCTTGGAGGCTGCAACACGAAATGCACGAGAGCCCATGGCAGTGCTACATAGTACATCGAGGCTCAACCAAAAGACCCAAAACCAAAGACGCAGACTGCATGGTGGGATGTAAGGAGAGAGTAGTGGTTCAAGGTAGGTAGGAGTGCACATTGTGACGGTTTTATAGGTCAGATATGCCAGTTAAAATCTTATTCTGAATTCTACACGAAGCCAATGCAGCTGATGGAGCAGAGTTAATGAGTTTGAATGAGACGATCCAAGCAGCACCATGTGACAGATCACAGGTCATTCTCCTTGTGCTGTTTGATGTGAATGCCGCGTTCGACACTGTCGATCACGACATCCTCTTGCAGCACCTATCCATTTCCTTTGGCTTCTCTGGTAATGTTCTTGATTGGCTTACCTCATTTCTGCAAGACCGTTCCTTCATGGTGGTCCACGGATCCACTAGGTCCTCTTGGGTTCCTGCTCCATTTGGCCTGCCCCAGGGCTCTGTCTTTGGTCCCTTCTTTACATAATCTACACTGCCGACCTGGGGTCCTTACTGGCGGCTGGGTCAGTTCTTGGCCAGTCCTATGCTGACGATCTGCAAACCTATACACACAGCCCGGCTGTCCACGCTGTTGCAGCTGTGGAAACCATGACCCATGCCATGGAGTTTCTGCAATCTGCAGGCCTGGATGTCCTCAAATCGCCTACGGCTTAACCCTGCCAAGACGCAGTTTATATGGCTTGGCATTCTCCAGCAGCTCTCTAAAATAGATCTGTCTGCTCTTGCTTTGCAATTCCACACCTTTCTTTCTCCACCTGGGTCCAGGACTTGGGAGTCATCCTGGACCAGGAACTTGCATTCACACCGCACATAAATCTTCTCTCCCGCAGTTGCTATTACCAGCTCCGGCAACTCAAGATGATCTCCCGTTCTTTTGTCCACCGGTGCAGCTTCCACGCTTGTCCATGCATTTGTTGTTTCTCGATTGGACTACTGCAGTGCCATATATGACGGACTCCCGGCTTGCTGGATTGAGCCTCTGAATAGAATCCTGCAAACTGCTACCCGCCTTGTAGGCCGCATCCCCAAGTTTGGCAGCGTGTCTGTGTATATGAGGGATGTCCTCCACTGGGTCCCCTACCCACAGCGCATCACTTACCGAATCTCTGCCTTGGTCCGGCGGTGCTTTGAAGGCTTTGCCTCTCCATACCTGCGGGAGCGCTGCTGTCCCACCTCATGCTCGCAGCGCCGCTGCTCTCTCCACTCAGCTGCACAAGCTGAACTTATTGTTCCCCCATGACCTGGAACGGGCTCCCTACCAAGCACCGTCAAATACAGATTGGTCATTTCACCCTGTTTCTTACTGTCCTCACAACTGCGTTGTTCGACCATGGTTGGGCTGGGAGTGCTCCTGAGTAGGCAATCTTGAAGGAGCGCTATATAAAACTACTTTAATAATAATAATAATAATAATAATAATAATAATAATAATAATAATAATATGAGCCAGAGAATTTTGGATGTGTTGAAGCCTGTCGAGTTCAAGATCTGATATGCCTGCAAACACACAGTTGGCATAATCGAGGCAAGAGCAGACAAGAGAACAGGCTATGGTCTGTGACACGTCTTTGGTAAGAGCAGACCTTATGTGATGCATTGCTGATATGATAGAAACAAAATTTGCAATGTTATGTTGGATTGAAGTTGAGATGAAAGTGAATCTAGGCAGAATCAGCGAAATATTGGAGGGAATAGATCATGGAGTGGATCGGGGCAGATCAGGGAAAGATTGGATGTGATGGATCAAGAGGGGTTAATGGGTGAAAATCAAATCAGATGGATCGAGATGGGCTTAAGCAATGGTATACCTGGGTAAAGTTCTCAACATTCAAACATTTTTAGCAATTGCCTTTAGGGTTTAGAGCTACCAGGAATGACAGGATTAGCCCAAAAGAGCACAGAGATGCTCTTGATGGATATGCTACTATTTCCCAATGCTATATTGTCAGGTGCATTGGTCCCTATAAGATAGAGAGTTCACAGTCCAGGTGAATGTTTGTATTCCATTGACATCTAATCCAGATTACAAATCACCAAATCACTTGAAGCTAATAAATTAAATCATCACCACTGACATTTCCTGATATGTTAGGACACTTAGGTCTAATTCGACTGGGTAGTTATTGCAGATTTAGTCACACAACAGTGACTCTAGTTTATCAAAGTTGCATTGACTTTCATGTAACTTTATAGCAGTTGAATTTAGTTTGGAATGAATTTCTTGTAAAGCATTTTGTCACAGGTTCATGTGTCCTACATGCTCTAATGTCATCTGCCCAAGAGTCTTGCTACTGCATTTGATTCATGGCCTTGACGATGTCATATCACATGTAGAGTAAATTCTGGTCTGCATACACTGCCAAACATTTGCTAGACACAAGTTTTATAGTATTAAAGAAAAGAAGCAGCTTTGATATCAAATGGGAAACGAAGGACTTCTGATCAAAAATATTCAGCCTATGGCCCAAACTCATAACAAAATTATTTCGCCTTGAAAGTGTTAAGAACAATAAAATAGTTGAAGAAAAAGTTCCAACTGTATTAACTTGAACCTACCTATGTTAAGTCACATCTATTACGATGAGTGAGACAGCACGAGTGCAGAGTATCACGTTTCTTAATACATAAATACAAGAAAGCAACCACTTGTCTAAAATCCACACTTCCAGTGACTGCACGTACAAACCTTGGATCTTGTCCACAAACAGTTCCAGACTTTCTGCCACTTGGACCCCCAACAGTTGTATTCCATGTTACAAAGTCAGAAAGAGTTACCTTTAAGCAAAAAAAACAAAGTAAAAGCATGTTTTAGAGAAGAAACTCCTCTAAGGCATGGCTATAAAACACAAAGCATGACAACCTTGGCAGTTCGCTGAAGCACAGTCATAATAAACTTAATGTCTTCTTCTTCTTCCTGTTGCTCTGACCACGAGCAGGTTCAGAAACACTACTCTTCTATGCGCTGGGCCTTCGATTCTCTGCAGCCCAGCCTCTGGCTCCTTTCTTTCTCTTCCAATCCAGATGATGCAAACATCATTTCCTTAACATTTTAATGATGAGCATGAAACTAAACCATAGGGAAAACCAATCCCTCGCATCGTTAAAGGGTTAATATCTTGATATTCTACTTTCCACACTATTTCAAGATGTTCTGATCAGCAGAATGCATAAAACAGTTAAAAACTGAGTATTAGCAATTTCTTGTTCATTCTCAGTGAATCATTTTCCTACTTAATCCATCAGTTTATTTCAGTTTATTTCCTCAGAAGCAATTCTGTGCTTTGGTCAGTATGATGGCATCAAATGCAGCTATCTCCATATAGAGTGGTTTCATTGTGTACGGGATCTTGTGATAGGTACGTATAATATTAGTTCTAGCTGTCCTCAAGTTTCATTAACGCATTTCATGCAAGAGCATAAAAGTACAAAGTGGCTTCATATAAAATCATCACCTTGTCACAATTTATACCAAAGTCTGCATTCCTGAAGGTCACTTAAAGGCCAATGTCATGCATGAGACAAGACCAACAACCAAATCAAGTAAAAGTTAGACTTGGAAAAGTTCAGAACCCTATTCCAGTCACTGGGGATGATAAGTAACATAGAACCTGAATTCAAAACCTTTACAAATTTACTGCAAAGATAACCTAGAGTGACTTAGGATGCAAAGATCAAGAGACATGAGCAAAGTTGCTTTGCTCCTCATCTTCCACACACCCACACATAGTCTAAAGTGGAACACCATGATGACAGACACCTTGGCTTTTCCGACTTGCCACCAAATTCAGCTTCAGTTAAAGGCTGGTATACCAGAGCAGCAATAAAAATATTAAATACATCCAACTCCTTAGAACACAAGATTTATTCTCTAGCATTTGAAACCCTTGGATACATTAATAGTACAGCCCATTAATAATCATAGATTTGTAATGCAACCTAACTCGCATTTTCAGGGATGTGAAAGAAACCAGCCATAGGTTTCAGCGGCTCTCATCAACAATTCAGCGTTTCTGCAGTGTACTGTCCCTTGGACTAGCAAGATATCCAAACTCTGAGCCCTTGTCAACCCCAGTCGCCTCTGCCCTAACTATACGATCAGCTACTAATTAATGCCTCAAAACCAAACTGAAAGTGATACCAGATCGGAGCTGAAGTGTATCTAAGCTCTGGGGCCTTTGATCATCAAGTCCTGGGACATCGTTGGGAACTCTGTTCATTGCTATGTGGTAGGGGTTGTCTCAATGAACTCTAAAACTGACTTCTTTGAAACTCAACTTTAAACTGGCTCGACTGAACTGGTCTTCTGGGCTGATACACAACTCAATGTTCATATAGGGGACTGTTAAGTTCAAATCATGTCTTGCCCTGTTGGTTTAGGGTGGTTGTCCATCTGAAGAGAGTAATTCAGAGATTACGTCACTCCACCTGAATGAATCAATTGGATGAGAGGTGAAGGCTGACTCAGCCTTAAGGATTGGAGTTACAGATATAGGGACATTCATTAATTCTTTCTACAACTGGCCAACTATACATCCACACATATACAAATAAACACCAAACGATTTCTGACTACAATTTCACTTGAATTGGTCAACAGTTGATATCTTATGTATTATGATAATCGTGCAATACAAGTCGTTAATTAAGCTTAGCTTTACGAAAACGATTCTTCAGTTTAATTTTAATTTTAAATAAGAGGTGTATGACTCACAGAACAATCCTGTTCTAATGACTGTACGCATCCAGATCCATCATCACGAATACAGCAGGCCGTCTGACTTTCCAGCTGTCTATCAGCTGCCAGCGCATGCTCAATGTTGGCATCTTTCCTCATACATGGCGAATACTTGGCCCCAAGATGAATAAGATCAGCCTTCAGAACAACACACTTACGGCTGTCAATCAGTTCAAATTTATTATCACGATCATTTGCAAAATTAACATTTCAACTGTGATAAACCCATGTTATCAAGGATAAAAAACACAAGAACATGCAAGCCAAGAGCGTTATCACTTATGTAACCATTCACTTGTACACCTCAACTCAAAGAACCCTCAATCAGTGCTTCAGTTCTCATATACCAGAAAACGAAATGGTCTTTAAGCCAAAAAAAGGATAAAGAGCCAAGATTTTGAAGTTCATTTAAGTTCATGATTAAGGGCAAGAAATGTTGGAATGAAATAGAGGTGAGGTGCAAAAACAGATCAGCAACCGGAAGAAGGGACGAGGCTAACTCACTGGCCTTCTATAGGCTCTTAGCCAGCAGGGCTGCGGACAAGGGTATACAGTGTATACAATTCAATTCAATTCAACTTTATTGATCCGAATTCAATACAAAAATACAGTAGGCACCAATCGGAATGTAACACTTTCCGGATACAATAGGGAGAGCCCAAAAGGGACATAGGTCCTGCTTAATTAGGGTTGCCCATTTGTTACATAGTAATAAGATGGCACCTCTAGAGACTGTACCACCATCTGATAGTTCATATCAGAGGAAGCTCTTGCCTTGAGCTTGGATAACTACCTATATAAACCACTTCTACATGTATGTACAGTACATAAGGCAAACTGGTTGCCTTTTCTGCTCACATAGAATAGATTTTCTGCTCTCATAGTATAACATTTGGTCTTTTCATTCAGGGAAATCATCCCTCAACATTCCAGCCATTATAATTTAAACTTGTACGTAATCTTAAAACCTAGCATTTAATCGATTTGTTTTCTTTAAAATAAATGAATTTTGAACAAGAAGCTGATTTGGTACTGTACCTATTTCTTGGTTTCAGGCCTTGGTGCTAGTGCGAACTTCACTACATTGTCTGCTTTTGACTGAATTATATGGTCACCTATTATGTGACCAACAGCACCAATGCTTTTCTTTCCAACCTGGAACCTGCTTGGCGTAGTGTTAGGCCAGCTCTTCATCCACGTCAGAGACAATCCCGCAAAATGCTTAGATTATCAGTCCACCCTATATGGTGTGGCAAAGTACAAAGTCTAGGTCTCTGTCCAGATTGCAACAACCCACCACTAGATTTCACATGGCTCTTGTGAATATCGCCAGGGGCGTCTATCCCCCCTAAGTCATTGGAGCAACGTCCCTTTTCCCCCTCTTCTTCCCCCCTTCCCGTTCCTTCCCCCCCTAAAATGGTGGCACACACACTGACAGATCTTCCCCCCTTATTTCTTGGATGGAGCATTTGCTCCAAGGTTTCTAAGGTGTAGACGCCCCTGAATATCGCTAGTGCTGTCGCTAACCTGAATGGCATCATAACAAACCAAAACATCCTTCAATATGTTATAGAAGACTTCAACACAGTTTTTGGCCAAATATGAAAACAAAACAGCTATGTATTTTGTACACCTCCATTACGAATGGCCCTACCTGCCTAGGACCAATCCACATATTATCTTCCTCTGTGTAGGAAACGAGTTCTATCGCCAAATTTGACATCAGTGCCTACAAAGTAATCACAGAACCAAACAGTCAACCTATTGTTATTAGAAAGCTGAAAATCTAACATTTGACAACTTTTAGCACTGATTTAATCTGTTGCTCGAGTTCCAGCCAATAACAAATCAGCTCATAATACTGGTACATTGATTTGTTATTCTTTATTTTATCATTTTGCTCAACATTAAGCCTGTGCAATGTTAAAATGTTTACCAATTGTTTTATATGAATAATTGCAATTGTAACTTTATCTCTCAGACGCATTCTCTCAACAAGCGAGCAAAGTGGATTTTACCTTGCAGGTCCAAAACAGACAGGATATCACCTTCAACACCCTCATTCATATCCACAGCATGTACCAACAACCCCTAAGGATCGCAACCTGATGGCTGCCTTTGACTCGGTAGATAGAGAAGCAATCTGGTGCTTACTTCTTCACCAAGGCCTCCCAGCCACCACTGTCAAAGTCATGTGCGCCTAATACACTCACACCCTGAGCTGTTTGTAAACAGATGGGAACATCCGACTGGTTCAAAGTTCACAGAGTGGTACAACACGGTGATCGATTGCTCCAGACCTTGAACAAGGATCTCGCAATTTTAAATTTTTTCCTTCAAACAGCATAGCTACTGGGAGAGACTAGGGACATCTGGCTTAGCAGAGGAGCTGCTAAGCCATATGCCACTTGGGATGAGAAATACTGAAATGCAGAGGACAGGATGGAATGAACACACGTTCAGAGTTCATCAAAGGCAGACATTTTCAGATATATCCAGTGAATCTTTTCCAGGCAACAAAACTATTTACCAGCAGAAGCTATTGCAGAAATGGCACAATCCGTATCACTTTTTCTTGAGTAAATGCTTGAATAATTGCACAATAGATTACAGGAAAATAATCAAATTAATCTTATTTCAAAGACCATATGGTAAACTACCTGGCCTTCGATTTTCGTCTCTGAAATGCCAATGGTAGACAGTTGATAGACTGCAACAGCGATAAAGTAACAAACAATCTGGACAAACGTCACCCAGTAGGTGAAAAATGGTCTGAAGAATACAAAGCAAAACTGCAGTTTATTTTTAATTATACTCATAATAAACATACTGATTCAATTAGACACATATTAAGTAAGTTTGAAGTATGCTATAAATTTGATTAAATTGCTAACAGCATACACAATGACAAATTATTTGCAATACACCATCACCGTTTGGTTGTATTTGTAGATCAACGTATAGCTTTCAAACAAAATAACTGCTTCTGTCATGTGATGCATTGCTAGGCTGGATAATACAATGTTTATCATGATCTATGATCTTTATAACCCTTAAATAAAGCTTTTTTCAATATTCAGCAACTGGGAGAACAACCGAGCCTGTTTAACATTAAAACTGGTAGAAATTACCTATAACACTCAAACAATGAGAGTGTACTAAAATTGACTGGGAAACCAATGCAGCTTATCAATAAAGTATCAAGACACTCTGTAATGTGTCTATATTAGGTTGCAGGTTATGTAGAAATAACAGAAAAATAGGATATTTATTCTCCAGTCACAATGACTAATGTATGAAAGTCATTAAATCCAAGCATTTATAAGTAAAGAAGGATTTTATATTCAAGTGAAAAAGCATAGACTTTGGAAGTGTTTGACCAAATCAGGTCAAACAGTTAACAGCAATCAATTCAATTTAAAATGCCTTTGTAACCCCATTTTGGAAATGGGTTTTGTGAGGCAACCTAAGACTCGTTTTGTCCAGCTGGATGGATGGTCACAATCCATCTTGTGTTTATCATAATCAAAAATTCTTCTACATTACAGTGTTGTTTTTCAAAATTCTTCAACGTTACAGTGTTTTTTCAGACCAACCTCAGATTTTGTGTTGTTTTGGACACCTGTCACCCAAGCAAAACCACTATTTTAAATGATCATCAACCTGAAAACAGGTTTGTCAGTTCTGACTGTTTGGATAAAGCTGCACTTTCATGGTGCAGTTTGTTACCAGGGAATCATGAATTTGGTGAGGTATTGGAAAGTTAGGGCCTTGAGGGTGCCATCAACGAGAGATGTCTTCATAGTGTGGCAGCCCAGCTGATGAAACAGCAATTTTGTGCATTCTATTTGAATCCACAAAAAAGTAGCGATAACACATCACCCTCCTTGTTAGTCATTTAAATTAAATGAAGCAAATCATTATGGTAAACAGTGATAGGCAGATTGTGTTTGGCCCTAACTTTCACCAAAATCTATCACTCTGACAGATATAACTATAACTTTCTGCTGAGGATACTCAGATGTTACCCTACATGCACAATTGTATATCTACTTAGGTGCCAGTTAGTGTCACCTGTGATCATCCATTTCTGCCATCTGGAGTCGTATGTCACTGTCCAGACGTGACTTTCTATATTCGGCATCAGTCAAAAAGCCAGCAAATCCTTTGCCGAGCTGGCGTTTATCCGGATTTTCCAACACATCTGTCACCATCTGATCTGCCATTCGTTTCATCCCTTGGAATGGATGTGCCATCTCTGGACCAGGAGTATCTTCAGGAGCTGGCTCTGGCTGTGCTCGCCCAGCCTGCCATCCTGCCTTAAATGGTCTACATAAACATAATTCACAAATTCACAAACTGCAAAATTGGATTAACACTGCAGCTAGTCACTGACAGAATGCAAACAATCCGATTCTGGTTGCCATATATCTCATTTTTCACCAGATGTCCTTTTTGGCCTCGGTGTTTTCTAATATTAGACATACACATATAAAGCGATGATGAGCAATACTTGACAGATGACCTGAAAATGTGTAGAAATCTTTAAGAGCACAATAAACGCATATAATTATCTGGTATCCTGATTCTTACATTATTACCAATAGTGCATAAAAGGAGTTTGCAACTGCTGAGGCTTTTGCAAAAGCTCAAACAAGAATGGCTAGAGCTGCTGTCAATGTTGGAGGGGTGATGCTTTATGGCAGGGAAATGGATAAAAAGGTAAGGCAGAGGAAGATGATATAAGGATGGCTCAGTACATCTCATGGACCTTGCCAATGTTGGAGGGGTGATGCCTTATGGCATGGAAAGGAATAGATATGTAAGGCAGTAACATATGATTCAACACAATAATTTGGTTAACCAAAGTACTCAATTGCTTCACAGAGCAGATTTATTCAATAGGGCTGGCAGTGAGTGCTTTGGTAATTGTAACAATATTTAACTAGAAACCTATGCACTTGCTAGCAAACCTCGCGCCAACATTGGACACATAGGAGTTTCCTCTGACGAGTTTCTCTTGAAGTGGTGCTACACAAATTTACAATTACAAATGTCACAATATTTAACTAGATTATTATTTAATTAGATAATTAACATCTATAATTGTAAATTTGTGTATTGTATTGTATTGCATTGTATCTAGAAATTTATAAAGCACCTCTTGCAGAATAACTATTCAGGGGCGCTTTCAGCACAGAAGCCCCAGGGAAACAGAAATGCCTTTATGGAACGCGAGACCAATGAGGAAAAGTCAGTCATTAGTTTGGCCCTGAACACAGGAGGAAGGTCTCTCCAGATCGTGAGACCCACTACAGCAAACGCCTGGTGCTGGCTAAGGCAGTTTTAGCCCTGGGAACAAAAAGATCAAGCCGATTCACAGAGTCCAATGGGTGAGAAGATGCAGATAGTGGCCTTTGCAGATAGTTCTAGATATTTTGGGGCAGTACCCTGCTGAGATTTAGACAAGGAAGAGGATCTTGTAACGGATGCGCACTGCAATAGGGAGCCAGTGCAGGACATGAAGCATGTAAGTAGAGATATGGGCAAACCAGGGTGGTCTAGCGGTAGCAATTTAGAACAGATTGAACGGGAGACAGACGCTGCTTAGGGAGACCCATGAGGAGCGAGGTGCAGTACCCCAAGCATGAACAGACAATTGCATGAACTATGGTGGTAAAGACAGAAGGTGAGACCGAGCGTGTAGCACCACTTCAAGAGTAACTCGTCAGAGGAAACTCCTGTGTGTCCAATGTCGGCACGAGGTTTGCAAGCAAGTGCATAGGTTTCTAGTTAAATATTGCGACAATTACAATTGATAAATTGTATTGCTAATGTTAAAACACCAGCAGAAATGGCAGTTCTGGTTCTTGTTTCAGCTCAAGTCATTTAATTAATCACTTTTATTGCAAAAAATATTTGTAATATAATGACCACATCGAAAAAGAAATGAAAGCATTACCCTTGTCTAGCTGATGGCGGCACATCGTGGTAAGTCTCGGCTGTTTGTGGAACAACAGCAGCACTTTGATCAGCAGGACCAAATCTACTGATCCCAGGAGGTACAGCAGCACTTGTAGGAGTAGCACTATCAAAAAATACATCATCCAGGTAGGAAGACTCCTCTGACTGGAAAACAGAATTGACGGTTGGAGATGGAGTTGGAACCTTTCAAAAACATATAGTCCAAAAAACTGCCATGTCCCTTAAATATTTAGCTATCTCATACAAACAGACAATCTAATTCCTTAATTCATTCCACAGCAAAACTCCTCATAAAATGAGATTATACAAGAAATTAATAAAATAAGAGTAACAGTATAAAAATTACAGAGGTACCAAATATTCCTATTCGATTCGCTTTGGACTGAATAGCGCTCCCATTAGTTTACTGTAAAATGTTTGCTCATAATCTTTTACTGGACACTACAAAATGCAAATTTGCAAGCTGTCAGCAAGTGGGAAATCAACAATTGAGTTTTGTGATGGTGATCCAAGGTCTATAAGATTTCATCAGCTGTTTTACTGTGGAGAGGTTTTCACTGGGCTACATACAAATTTTCCTAACAGCACACACTAGTTTTTTTTCTTGAGCAACAATCATCAGCTGATGGACTTCTTCTCAGTGAACAGAAACGATCATTTAGGCCAGTAAGGAGTGCCTTTAAGAGGTTCTTAAAAGGATCAGTCATTTACGTACAAATGGCTTAGTTTTGATATAACATTTCAGCACTTAGACCTAACTTTCCCATTTATCTTCCTGATGGCATTTCTTAATTCCAACTGTTAGAAGCTGCTTACTTCGCCTTTCATTTGGTTCAGCATTATACTGCGACTGTGCATAGAAGGCTTCTTCTCAACCTTTGCAGGCATCTGCAAACAAACATAAGAGATCACATAAACATCCCAAATAATCAGACACAGAACACAAGATGCAAACACATTTAACAAGACCCACACGACTGAAACACAACATGCAACAGTTTGACAACTGGGACTGGAGAAAGCAATTTCAAACATTATGTGCAGCAACGAACCTCAGAGAACAACGTTGTGTGTTCTTTTGTGGCTACAAAAATTCTGCAGTTGTAGGTCAGGTTTTGTCAATCATCAGCATGGTTGGCAGAGCTTCATGGGTCACAATCAGTAAAATTGCAGAAAACTCACGATGGATTGCATGAGTTTTAGATGACAGAGGCGATAAAAGTGGCTTGATATAAGAGGCGCATCTGCAGGTCATAGTTTCATAGGTGCAACACCCAATGTAACAGGTGGTTTCTCATTGATGTTTTTCAGGAAGAATCACAAAAACCTAAATTCAGCTTGCATCAGAATAACACCCGATGGTACGCGGACGTTTTGTCTCCGGACGGACGATTCATCAGGAGGACGTTTTGTCCCAGGACGATTCATCAGAGGATAAAACTCAACTAATGTTAAAACTCAACAAATCTACCAAAGTGGCAAACAACAAAAGATCGATTGTCTAAAAAGACATACTAAAACGAGAAAACAGACTAAAGCCGAATAAAACGATAGTGTCATCGTCAGTACAAGTTCCAGTACTTAAAAGTTCTACTAGTTGTGAGACACAGAACCCACCCGACATAGCAGCTGTCACCAACTGGTGATTATTACTGTGAGGTTATTGCCACCATGACAGCTGGACTCAACAGCAAGACAACAATTTTGACATGCTAGGAAACTAGCATCTGAGGTGACTCTGCAATCCTCTGGTCAGTTCATGCAGACATCAACAATGTTTCAATGCTGATGGCACAGATGACCATTTTACTCTGCACACAAGAAATGAAGCATGCATTAAAGTTGCTGAACCTATTGCTATTGTACCTAAGCAGTGCGTGCATTCAGCAATCTACATGCCATGCATAAACAGGTCTTGCACATGAAGTCAACAGCATTGGAGACATAGTGCTATTATTCACTGGGAAAGTCTGCGTATAAACTGACCGAGGGTTAATGTTCAAAGTGACACCATATGCGCTGATTTAAGTTACAGAACTGCAGCTTTCAGAATAAATGCACTGATGATATTGTGGCAGCTGGATATAAAAGTTAGGTTAGAAAAACAAATATTACCATTAAGCCTTTGACTCCATCCAATGCCATCTTCCAGACAGGGTCCCTTTCTGCTCTCTTTGTAGGCTGAGCACGTCCATATCGCTTGCTACTACTAGCAACGGAAATACGAGATATCTGTCGCGAGGCTGGAGTTCTGCAAACAGATCAGTCACTTTTATGAAAGATCACGTAATTTATTCAACAACTTGTTGAATCAGATTCTTGGGTATGAAGCAAGTGCTAAACAGTTTGTTGTACATTCCAATCAAAATCAGTGCTAATGAAAATAAGAATTTCAAGGATCTGGCAACTATAAAATACTAACTCATTATATGTGAAAGAGGAAAAGAACTACTTGTCAGTAGATTAGTCAGGAAGTGACCATTTCACTAAGCAATGTAATTACAGTTACAACTGGTGGATGTTCAGGTGAGATTGATTATGGTTGATTTCAGCAAGAGACTTTCCAATAACTAAATGGACAGACTTCATTCTTTTAAAATCATTCACATCTATAAATCAACATCCCAATGTGGTCTTTCAGCCCTAACATGCGTTCTTTGGTCAGCATCAACTCCTCAACGACTCGACGCAATCCTTCGACTAATACCTTGTGCATTAGCACCAGCACTAAGGAAGTGTCTAATTAATAATAATGTCACACATGTCACCCAGCTGGTTCACCATTAACCAATTCAGTGACCAGTCAAGAATATCAGGAAATTTAGTTTATTCCTCACCCCTCCGAGTTCTTAATTTCCAAACGAAAAGTTGTAATTTACAAGAATTTTCATTGAGAAATTTAATTGGAATAAAACACTCCAACTTTGAGTCCACTCTTCCAACTTTTCATTCCTTTTCTCACTTAACTACAGCTGGTATTCAAGAATTATGCAGAGAAATGGAAGACGAGGGAAGGAAGGGACGAACCAAGGAAATGTTCTCAAAAGTAAAGACAATCACGGGAAAATTTGCACCTAGAATGGGCTCAATGAAGGCAGGAGATGGAAATGTAATCTGCGATGAAGAAGGGATAAAGCATAGATGGAGAGAATACACGGAGGAGTTGTATAGGGAAGACAAACGAGTAAAAAAAGAACAAATTGACGTAACAGAGTATGAAAAGGAACCGGAGGTCATGGAAGCGGAGGTAGAATGGGCAATCAGACAACTCAAGGACAATAAGGCACCCGGTCAAGATGGGATACCTATAGAACTGATAAAAGCAGGGGATGATGCGATGATAAAAACAATAACAAAATTGTGCAATCAAATATGGGCAACTGGAGAATGGCCGGAGGACTGGAAGAAGTCGATCTTTATACCTATATTCAAGAAAGGAGATGCGAGGGAGTGTGAAAATTATAGGACGATAGCAATGATATCACACACTAGTAAAATATTACTGAAAATAATTCACAAAAGAATGGAAGGCACAATTGAAAGAGAACTTCCGGTGAACCAGGCAGGGTTTAGGAAATCTCGTGGAACTCGAGACCATATAGCCAACATGAGGTGGATAATGGAGAGACAAAGGGAGTATGGACAGGAGGTTCACATCTGTTTCATTGACTATAGCAAGGCATTCGACTGCATTAACCATGATTTAATGTGGAAAACCCTGCTTGAAATGGGAATTCCGAAACACCTGATAATGTTACTAAAGGGTTTATATGAAGACCAGATAGCGGTGATAAGAACAGAATACGGAGACACTGACAATTTCAGAATCAAGAAAGGAGTGAGGCAGGGATGCATCTTGTCTCCATTCCTGTTTAATCTATATGCTGAAAGAATAATGAGAAAGGCAGAACTGGAGGGGGCAATTGAGGGAGTAAAAATTGCTGGAAAGACACTGAATAACCTTAGATACGCGGATGACACAACATTAATGGCAAAAAGAAAAGAGGATCTGAACTGATAAGAAGGGTTAGGACAGAAAGTGAAAAAGCTGGTTTATACTTCAACATAAAGAAGACAAAGGTCATGACAACAGCAGATTGGGATATTTTTGAGATAGACGGAGAGGAAATAGAGGTGGTAGAAAGCTTCACTTTCCTAGGATCACTGGTTGGAAAGGAGGGAAAGTGTGATCCAGAAATAAAACGAAGGATTGCTATAGGGAAAGCTGCAATGACCGGACTGGAAAAGATATGGAAAGACAAACATGTGAGCATAGAAACCAAAAAAAGGCTCGTGAGAGCACTAATCTTTCCTACGGTACTGTACGGTTGCGAGACGTGGACAATGACAAAGAACATGGAAAATAAGGTTAACGCTTGTGAAATGTGGATATGGAGGAAGATGCTGAGAATATCTTGGACTGAGAAAAGAACGAACGAATCAATACGAGAGGAGATTGGAGTTGAGAATGAAGAGTCGTTAAAACAAACTGCGACAAGAATGAAGCTAAGGTTCTTTGGACATGTTATGCGATCTGATGGTCTGGAGAAGGAAATGATGCTGGCGTGCGGTGAGGGGAGGAGAAGACTGGGTCGCCCAAGGAGGAGATGGATGGATGAGATACAAGATGTAACTGGCATGAATTTGGCGGAATTGAGAGACTTGTCATCGAATAGGAGACGGTGGAGTGTGTTCACCAGGACGATCGCTAGAGCTCCACGAGCTGACAGCACAAGGTGACAAGGTGGTATTCAAGATCTGTGCACCTATTCCGCTGATAACACGCCATCACTCAAAAGAGCCCATCCTATTCTCTGCCAGCAAGGCCATGACCCACAATATGGTGTCTTTACATACACATAACATTTGTGACACTACACATGATAAGTCTGCCATAAACAGGATCCTTTTCTAGAGTACCTATTAAAAAACTATAAAATGGACCTTTTTATTAAAATGACCACATAGAAACTACTGCAGTAATAAAACTAGAACAAAAACTTAAACTAAATGACAGCAACAACTTTGTCTCTGCTTCCAGTCTTTGGATGGAATATCACTCACTGCAATTATTGAAACTTGATGCAATATTAAGATTTTACAGGACACTTAATGCTGGTCATTTAAAAAGTTGAGGAATTAGTACAAACCTGTGACCTCGGGCTAATGGATCGTATGGCTGGGGGGTCTTAGTAAATACAGCTGCAGGCGAAGGCTGAGCAGATGAGTGTTCAAATACACTGTCAAGTGTTTCTGCTCTTCGTTTGTAGCCACCTAGAAGAGAACTGTTTGCATGCATTCTTTCAACATGCGTTCTCCACCGGTTAAGAGTCTGCTGCCTTGCCTCTTCATTCGGATCCCCAACCCCAAACCAGTTGGCAACATTACTCTTTAATCCCCTGAAAGAAACACAGAAAACTTTTCTGAAATAATGCCATCCGATGATGCATTGAAACTAACTGAAACACAATAAATTAGAATAAAGAATACACTTGTAATAAATAAAGTTTCAAAGAACTACAGGATCCCCTATCGACCTAGTTATTCAAATTACAGCTAAGTGCAAACAGTTTAAGCAGTTTAAGCACCCAGCAGTGACAATTTCACCGAGTTCCTAGTGATAAATATCTGACTGACATTGCTGTCATCCTCAAAAACTCATGGAGTACAATCAACACAACTGCATAAATGAAAGAAACCAACCGAATAGGTCCAGCGCATGAACCGGAATGTATCTAAGCATTCCTAAAGTATGTCATAAAAGCACTTCCTGCTAGATTATCTGAGGCTGTAGTTATGAGAGAATAACGAGCTTGCAAACATCATTACATGCCCCTATGTTTCTGCATCATAAATAAGGCTTCATTTCTCAGACACCCAACGTCTGACTATTAAAAATTAGGTTATAATTTTATTTGGCTCTAAAGCAACAGAATTTTCTATAAATTATGCCCTTTTGGGATGGAATCAAAAGATACAAGCAGTCAGCATTCTGCACAAAAGTGGGTCAACAGCTAACTTAGCCCCTAATAACCAGCCAAGTACCACATATGCCTATGCATGTATATGCATACACACATGTATTATGTAGGTCTATATTTTTGTCTGTGTTGTGTATGTTAGTAGTAGCCTTAGCCTAATATAGAGCTGAAGCAGATCCGCTACTAGTTTCACTGTTTACTGCGCACTTAAAGTACTTTTAGCATTAGCAAATCAAATCAGAGGGTTTTTTTCAGAGAGTATAGTCAAACAGAGGTCCAAGTCCGGTTTCCGGCCAAATCAAATTAGAGTGGGTCCCCAGAAAGTAGTTCAAAAGAGACCTGAGTCCAGTTCCACGGGGCCAGATCAAGAGAAGAGGCAGAGCAGCTGTCAAAGCGGGTGTCGTTTATTGCGAGAAGAATTTGAAGGCGGAGGATCAGATGAGTCAGGGTATACTACTTGAAAAGGTGAGATTTCAGTTTTGAGTGGAAAGCCAGATGGTGATAGAAAACCATGAGGAGAAGAATGAAGGACGGGTTGTAATGATGATGGAGGAACTGAGAAGCTGCGGAATTCAGAGGGGGGGAGATTAATCCATAGGTGTAGTGATGTATTAAATATGGCTCGGTTGGAGAACTTGAGATGAGTAGTGACTGGCGGTCGAGAAAGACTGAGATAGGAGGAGGATCGGGTGGAGCACGCTGTCTTAATGGTGAAGAGATCACTGAGGTACTTGGGCCGGGAATATTGTAGAAAGTTGTAGGTTAGTGTAATATAATGAAGTGGATTCTCTCTGGGATTTTTAACCAATGGAATGATTTGAGGATGGGAGTGATATGATGATGTTTGGGCGGTCTAGTGACAGCTCTGGCAAGTGAGATTTGGATAAGTTGCAGACGCTTGATTTGTGTGGATTCAAGGTTGAGGAAGAGGAATTGCAGTAATCAAGCTTTGAATGAACAATAGAGGTAGCAATGGTGGAGGCAGTTTTAAGGTCGAGCATGGGCCAGATGCATCGGAGGTCACGAATGTAGGTCTATACGAAGCAATAGTGCGGGAGCTTATAGATGTGGCTAGAGAAGGAGACGTGTTAATCAAAAGTAATACCACATAATCAATATAATCAAGCGCAATAATCATTTCTAGAAACCAGGGGCGTATCTAGTGGTGCAGAGGGTATGTGATCGAGTCCCCGGGCGCCAGGGAAGGGGCGCCAAAATGAGGTTTAAGATAAATAATTTTACTCATAATTTTGATGCAGTTTTAAATAATTTATCCCATATAAATTTGTGATTTAATTTCAGAGCCCCAAATATATCCAATTATATCCATATTCTTACAAACCAGTTCTCAGGTATGATTTTGGCGCCCCATTTAGTAATAAGATGCAACATGCATGTACTATCTGTATTTTTCATATTTTATTTATTTGAAATTAAAATTGCCATTCTATTATTTGGAAAATGTGAAATAGTAAAACGGGGTCAGGGTGCCAAATTCATAGTTCGTCCCCGGGCTCAAAATATCCTAGCTACGCTGCTGCTAGAAACTATAGGCTTAAAATGATCTAAATCAATTTAAAACTAAGAAATAACTTGAAACTTGCATAAGCAGTGAAGATTTACAGTTCACAGAATTATGATATTAAAGTTTCATTGAAATTTCTAGCAACGAATTATATAATAACTCCAAATGAAACACTACGGTGACCACAGGAAGCACCGAAAAAATATTCCAGGTAGTCAAAGTGCCGCCCCCCTCAAGTGGCCGCCCAGTGCGACCGCACCCCTTGCACCCCCACGCGCCGCCACTGCATGTCTGATGGCAAATATAAATGTTGACATCAGATAAAGTATTTCTTGATTCTATTTTTATGTTTCTGCCAGACTACATGACCCACAGCCCTTCTAAAGCTAAGGAAGCCTTAGCACACCAGTTCTCTAGTCTAAACTTCCAACCCTTGGTTTACCACCCAGGGTTAAACTATCACATGGGCTATGATGCTAAACTGGTTTAGTCTGCTCTGAGACACAGAGTTCTGATGCCGCACTTAGAAGATGATTTAATATTCCAATATTCATGCACACACAGAATGAAACATTCACTCACTGTACCTTTTAAATCATTTGCATCAAAATCTCTTAATATCAAAAACAGTTGCAAGGGAACCTTGAAGCTTGACAAAAGCTGACCACAAACATAAACCAAGTCAATTAATATAATGTTTAAGTCAGCTTACACTGTTACCGCAGCCCATTTATCAACGGCTCGCCTCTTTCTCTCCTCTTCTTCATGTACATGTCTGAAAACAAAGGCAAAGTTACATTAGGCAGAAATTAACATCTTCCTAACAACTGCAAAGTAATGAACTTCACTCTTAGATATAATCAGCCAAATGACACAAACTCAAACAAAAAGAATACCAATTGTTCAAGTCAAAATAATTTTTCTGCATCAACATTTATAACTGGGGAAAAACATCTGTTGACCTACTCTTGTACTTTTCCCCAGTGCCGGTGTGTTGCTTGATGACCAGATGGAGTTACTGCCGCTCCAGCTGTTGCCGGTACATCACTTCCAGGCGTTTTCTGAGTCAGAGAATTTTGGTAGAGAGAGATAGACGGTTCCTGTAAAGACTTATCTGGCTGCTTCGCCGAGTGAAAATTAGATGAATCTCTTCCGTCACGTACCGGCAACACATTGTTAGCAAGTGATAACTGATTCTGGCTCATCAGAGGCTTTTCTTCAGGCTTAACAATCTTTACAGTTAATGGCTTGTGCTCTTTACCAGTTAATTCTCTCCGTCTAGCAGACAAGCGTTCCCCTGTCATTGTAGAAGCAGGAGTCACTCTGCGTGCTGGCCCAGGGCGTGTTGTGACGGTTGTACCTTCAACTTCAGTATCATCCACAGATGATGAAGCTCCAGTGTGGCTTTGATTAGTGTGAGGATTCATTTTCAGGAGTTGATGCTTAGCAATTCATCTTCTATATGCCCTTGCAGACACAACATTTAAAGACAGTACATCATAAAATTGGAAACATTTCATAAATCAAGCAAAAATCTTTTAGTAAAAGTCCATAGTTGACGTAATATATCACGAGCAACAGCCTGTGCATAGTGCGAACCACAGAGTCCAGAGAGTAAGCATAGGGATCCATTGTATTGTTATACCTACAGCAGGCATACTGGGGAAAAAACCTGTTGAGGGCCAACAGATTCACAGTCTGCAAATCCCTTTAAACAGCTGGGGTAAGCGATAAAGTTCTCATAAGTTTTATACATGAATATTACAGATTGGATAATGGCCGATAATTTACAATGTGATCATTTACACAAAGTACTTTAAGCTTCCCGAAAGGAAGAGTGATTGAGTGCATTTTAATCTTCCATCCAGGGGTTCCCTGGTTGTCCTTGCCACATGGGCTATGACATCAACTGTAAACAAGTCTGAAGTCAATCTAGTTCTCATAAAAGTAAGCGCCAACTGGAATAACCATTCTTCTACAGATAACAATGACCGATTAAATAATTAGTTTGTCGTTAAGCCATTTGTCTTGTATGTTTCTACATCTAAAGTTGTCTGCTTACCAGTGCTAACATAGCATAAATGGTTTGTCAAACAAAACTGGGTGCCATGCAATGACCTTTCCTGATATTAAATCATCAATTGCTTACTTATGAATTTTAATGGACTCTGAATATCACAAGACTAGTAAGTAAGCACGTCACAGGTTCTTAGAAGGCATCGTACAATGCACAGTTACACATGCATGCACTGGTGTACCCCCAGATGTGCACGCACACGCACACACACACACCAACACATGCCATACCCTTAGTTTAATCTACTGTTACAAGTTTGTGTATAATTATCTTACAACAGTTTTCTTCACTTGGACATGACGATGTCTGATGTCTGATCCAATCTTCTGCTCTCAAAAAGATCTCTACGTCATCCAAACATCCAATTAAAAAATTCTACACAAAGCCAAAAATACAAACAGAACGAATGAAGCGCAACAAGTTGTAACCAGTGTGACAAGTTTTAACTGGTTTTCTGAAAATAAACTTGGTCCTAAACACTACTTGTATCCAGGTATAATCACAATGATTGAATTTTTATTCACCATGGGTTAGATTCCTTGTCAAAGGAATCAACATTCTTTGTGAAACCCAATCATGGCATACGGTACTTCCTTTGTCATGCACAATAGACTCAGTATCGTTCAGCAGAAACATTAGCTCCACATGAGAGTTTATGAACCACATCAAATAGAATATTTGCAGGTATAGCTCCTTCTGCCTTGACAGACCTAGCCAATATCTTGGTTACAAGCTATTCAAACAAAGATTCTTTTCACTTTGGTACCTCTAAGTTAAATTTAATGACAGTATACAGAATTGAAAACTCTTCAACCAAAGCTATCATAAAACCCAAAGTCTAAGCATAAAACCAAATCACCGCATTGGCTTCCTATAGCAGTCAATCAGGTCTGTAACTGGCTTACTTGCTTGTATATTATATATGTCTTACTTGCTTACTTGCTTGTATATATATATGTATATATGTATATATGTATATGTATATATATTATATATACAAGCATATATATATATATATATATTCCTTTATTTGGTAATCAAGCTGACAGACTGTAGCCCCATACAAAGGATTTGACATTCTGGCCATCATTAATATCTCTAATCTTACAGCAAACTCCAAAGGTTTAGAACTACTCAACCCCTTCATCTCACTGCCTCATAGTGAAGTTACCATTAGCGATAATCCTTCATTAAAGAAAATGCAATGTATTTGTAAAAATAACTATAATTGTAACTAAAACCCAGGAAACTTTATAAAACTCACTGGGCAAAACTACAACCAGAATTAATATGGAAACTCATGGTATTAATAACAAAAATAAATAATGACAGCCACAACGTTCTGTCATTCAACAAGTAGTTTGGTGTCTGTTTAACTAAATAGAGGATTTCATTACTATTGTTTATCAAAAGTAATGTATTCAGAGATTTAATATTAATCATATCAACCTAATTATTCAAATTACAGTTGCTGACACTCCAAGGCATAAGATGTTTCGAACAGCATAGAAGCATCCTCATTTGTGGTCAAATGAGGATGCTTTAATGAGTGAGCTGAGTAGGGTAGTGTAAACCAGTGCTACTCAAACTGTGGTCTAAAGCCCAGTGCTGGTCCACCAGTCAGTGGGCCATGGAATGATAACCGGAATCTTAATTTTTATTGTACTCGAATAAAATATTTAATTATACATAATGTAAATATAAAGATGAAAATATGATACAGTGTTCATATAATATACAGTTTTAATGCTTTTATTTATTGTTTTCTTTACATCCTTTTGTTCAAAAAATAAAAAATAACTGTTCCCTTTATGTGTTTGCCTTGCTGCAGGGTGAATAGAAATCAAGTTCAGTGTGGAACTGTTCAAAACATGGTGCTTTACACAGTGCAGACTGTGAGGGGCAAGTTTTAAAAAATTAATGCATTTCTTTGCACTTTCCATGCTTGTTACAAACACAGTTCCTGCAAGGTCCTGCTTTACTTGCAGTTGCTGGGATAATATCCAAATAGTGCTGTCCACTGAGTCTTGATAGGTCAGAAGCCTTGTGGTGCTTGAAGCCCATTGAAGGCTGCCTCTGGTCAACCTTGGCTTCCCAGCAGAGACTGAATTACATTCATTCTTAACCAAACCTGGCATCTAGTTCCTCCAAGATTCTTGCAGGGAAGGTATGCATTTGATACAGCCATGTCAATTATCTGTACTACTTCAATCACTTTCACAGTGGTGTGTAATAAGGCAAAAACTTGGCCCATTCGGTCTATGCCACACATGAAGTCATTATAGTTGAAGATGCAGTCTGGCTTTTTCACAACTGGCCATATCGGTTCCTATAACAACTTGTCCTGTCTACCCACATGATGAGTAGACAACATCATAATGTCCCTCTTTCCTTTCACTTCATTTCAATTCATTATATATACCGCAAAATGCTTACACCAAGACATAACCATAGATGCTTCATTTCTGTTCGTATTCACTAGACAGAATAATCAAACTAATCTTACATGCATTCAGTAGGTGTCAAGACATGTCCACTATTGCTAATAAGCAGCAGAAAATGTTACTGGGACACAACCTACAAAACCTGCCTCTGAACAGCCGATACACAACCTACAAAAACCGCCTCTGAACAGCCGATACGTGAAGGACGTGTATGAACGTCTCTAGCACCTGAGCTTCCCAAATTTAGGACATGCTAATACATTCCTGGTGGTCAAATTGTTAAACATGTAACAGTAACAAAAGTATAGTTGTAATAAACAGTGACAATATTACGCAATCTACATTCTAATATAGTCTAACGAGTCATAAATGTAAGCTGATGTTTACAAGCACTGGTCCATTGTAAGGCCAGTAAAACAATAACCAGTTCGCAGCATCAGATGTAAACGATAAAGAAAAGACGTCCAAGAACAGCGTTCTGGGAACTCTGCACGCGAAAAGGCATGATTGGGATGAAGCTACCAATATTTCTAATGGAAAGAGAGCGGTACTAGAGGTTGTATCCACTGCACAGCAGCGTCAGTAAACCCGAATGCTCGGTATCGAAGGCTGCTGAAATATCAAGAAGGCAAGAAATCTGTTGCTGAAAGATGGCAGAAACATGTTCACCACAGAGGGAAATGAGTAAAGTTTAAGCTGAGAAGTCACACTGGTATGGGTTAAGGAGTTGTAATTCCGAAAGAATATGCCTTAACCCGAAGCCAGTGCCTTATAAGATTGTTTTTAAAGACGCCTGTAAGTCCTGATCAATAATCCTTATATATTCTATTCGGACCCAGGTATATGTGGGCAGGATATTTGAAACTGGATCATCGTGGTTGTGTATTTAAAGCTATGTATTTACAGCGAATTAAGCCACATTAAATAATAGGTGGAAAGTACATAAACCTTTCCAAACCCGCAGCTTAATATCTGGCGAATTAAAGTATAAATGAAATTATACAATTACCCACAACCTACAAAAACATACAATACAAATAAATCGAAACGCCGTATTTACCACGGTGGTCGAATTACGAACACTCGATCAATGATGACCAACCATCGAAATCTATATTTAGGTCTAAATATAGATATCGATGTGACCCATAGTTAACAAGGAGCCCATCTATTAATAGGGCGCATTGCTTATCGGCCTCTATCTCGCACCGAGCATCCTCCGAGCATACCCATGCGACTTTAACCAACCGGGAAGGGGTGCATTTGAAAAAGTTTAATATGCGCCGCTCGCTTGGTGCATCAGTGCTTCGGCATACAATTAGTATGGGGCCTACTTGAAGATGGCCCTACAAAATAACTGCTTTTGTCCCTTCCTCTTCTTCTAATCCCGCCCACGTAGACTAGGATATACTTACTTACTTACTTGTGTTTAGAGGAAAAAGAAGTAGAATAAGAAGAAGAGCGCAGTCACTGATACGTATTAATAAATTATAATTAATACCAATGAGATATAATATGTTTATAATATACCTCTATGATTAATACACATCAGTGAGCGCAGTCCCTTAAGTTAGCCCAGAGCTAAGAATAAGATTTAGACTGCAAAAGTGAAATAAAGATACGCATAGCCAAAGGAACAGCCGTGCTGAAAGCCATGGACAAAATTTGGAAAGGCAAGGCAATTAGTATGAGGACTAAATTAAACTGAGTGTATTAAAGACATGTGTGTTCAGTAGCATGATGTATGGATGCGAGACATGGGTGCTTACAAAAGCTTCACAAAAGAGAGTGTTGGCATTCGAACGAAAAATGCTATCGTAAGATACTCAGAATAGGATGGACTCAAAAGATCAGCAATGAAGAAGTATAGGCCTACAGAAGAATTAATCTGACTGAAAATCTCATGCAAACAATTATTCAGAGAAAGTTAAGACTTTTCGGACATATCTGCAGAATGAAGGAGGACAGAAAAATTAAAACTTTGATTTTTGGAATAGTGGAAGGCACAAACAAAAGAGGAAGACCTCACAGGGAATGGACAGATGACATTGAAGAATGGTGTGGAGCAATATTAGTCTCCAGAAACTGAACCACTCGGCACTGGACAGAACGGAGTGGAAAGACATTGTAAGGAAGGTATCAGACACCTACGGCCGGGTGTTATGGTTATTGAATGAATGAATGAATGAATGAATGAATGAATAAGAATAAGTGGCCCAGAGGCAGCAATGGGTATGAAGTGTTAGCGTCCTCGTTTTCTTAGCCTCGGTCAGTGTACTCATTACAGCTGAGTTGCCTAAGCAGATATCTTGAACAAAATTCTGCCCTGGCGGGGATTTGAACTCCCGACCTCTCGATTGACAGTCCAGAGCGCTAAGCCTTAACTCTTCTAAGACCCAACTGATCTGGTTTGGCACTAAACAGCAACTTTCTAAACTTGATATCCCACTTCTGTCGTCAATATACCCTGCTTTTTCATTTTCATCCAGTGTTCGGGATTTGGGTGTCACCCTTGATAGTACCCTCTCGTTTTCTGAACACCTCTCCCACCTGACACGTTCCTGTTTCTATCATCTGAGGCGTTTGAGGGCTGTAAGAAGATCAGTTTCTCCTTCAGTGTTCACTACTATGGTCCATGCCTTCATTTGCTGCCGCATTGACTATTGCAATTCTTTGTTTGCTGGGCTCCCTAAAGCGCGCCTTTCATCTCTGCAGTCTGTTCTGAATGCGGCTGCCAGGCTCATTGCCCGTTTTCCTCGCTTCTCTCACATAACTATACCTTTATGACTGATGTACTTCACTGGCTTCCTGTTGCTTCCCGCATCCAATACAAGGTTCTTCTCCTGGTCTCTAGGACTCAACTGGGAAAAGCTCCTAAATACCTCTGTGACCTAATGCGCAAACCTCTATCTGCTCTGTCTTCCCGCCCTCTTCGGTCTGCTGACCGCTTTGATCTGCTTGTCCCTCGCGCAAGGACTTCGATGGCTCAGCATCGTGCTTTTGCCATCCTTGGCCCTTCCCTTTGGAATGACCTGCCCCCTCTCTCCGTAGCAAGATATTGCTTGGGATCTTGCCTTCTTCTCTTCGCTGCCTAAAGACCTTTCTTTTCCCTCGGGGCTGACACGCTGGGAGCGCCTCTGAATAGTCTATGCTGTGAGAGGCGCTTTATAAAATTTAATCATATAAGATAAGATAAGATAAGATAAGCATGCATGTATACGCACTTATATATAGACACCAGGTCCTGGGAAAATCTCTTCAAATATAGGCCTATCAGAGAGACAGACAGAGTTCGACAGACAGGCAGGCAGGCAGAGATTGGCAGACGACCAGGACAGGATAGATCTGCATGGGCTATAGGAATAATCGTAAATCGTATCGTAATTATAAGCTCGGAAAGTCTAAAGCGCTACTTAAAAAGCTAAGCGCAGGCCACCAGCTTAGTTTTATATCTATAGCCTACACGTGGAGCCTATTATACAGAAGGGCCTATAGCTATAGGCCCTAGGCTCCTATATTATATGCCTGCGAAGATTGGGAAAAGGACAACTCGTTCAATAATAATTATGACTTCCGTAGAGAGGGGAGTAATAATTGTTCAAGGGATTATCTAAATTCAGTCAACGAAATGTTTGATTTTTAGACTTCAAACTTTTTTGGTAGATTATACCTACGCACCCCTAATACACCTGGATGTCTCCAGGAGTTGCCTCCTCTTGAATTTAAGTCTGGCTAGGCCTACGTCACTGAGGCTAGGTGATCGAAGCATGTATAAGAGGGCGTTGAGGTAAAGCCAGCTTTGCTGAGTAGGGGCCTAGCTATTATTATCACCTGGGCCAGATACGCACGTGCCAGCTGGGGTGGGAATTGTCGGGGGAAGTTTGGGGGTTCAACGTACCCCTGGTCTTTAGATCTTATGACCCCCACAGTTAAGTCTTCAATGCATACCCAGGGGGTCGTTTCCAACCTCTCAGTTGTTCTAGCTTATTTGATTGAGTCGCCGACAAAGAGAAGAAATTTCCATAATGTAGGCCTATCGTGTATTCATTTCTGAATTTTCTCAACAATTTAGGGAATTGATTTTTATTGGCCTCTGACTTACAAAACTGCTAGCGTTTAAATCAGCAGCTCTCAACTTTCGTTGAGATTTCGCAAAATACGGATAAAATGTTCAACCCACCTCCAGTCTTTTTCTACAATTCCCACATTGATCCGCACTTAATTAGTACACGGCCACTCGCTGTCTTCCCAAGCTTCTTAATTCTATCTTGATGTATGCATTTTTGGTATGCATTATGCGCTATAGGACTAATTATCCGGGCCTTCCCCCTCCATCTCTTTCTCTTTCCCTCTCTCGGGTTTACCAACTTCAATCCCTTTTAAATTCTGCAGGTCGGCTAAATGGTGAGAGATGAAAGTATCACCAGATTATTCACGAGCCGGTGCGTCAAATTCTAAAGATATCACGGGAACAACACGTCCGGTTGCCAGAGACCAGACAGAGAGTTAAGAAACAGAAGTTGTTACGGTAGGTTGCATTGAGGTTGGGAGAAATGGGATTGCAGCCGACTGGAAGATTATGAGAAGATTTCGTGTGTTTGGTACGTTATAACATATATTATATCGAGCCACCATCAACAGGCTACGGAAGCCCATGGGTGACATGCGATTTTTTTAATTTATCTAGTGCGCACTAGATAGTATCTAGTGCGCACTAGATATTATCTAGTGCGCACTAGATAAATAAAAAAAATCGCATGTCACCCATGGGCTTCCGTAACAGGCCGTAAACATCCGGCATTATTTGTTTACCGCGTGGCTCGGTGAAACGCCACAAAATTATATTGGTCTGCATACTAACGATGTTATGTATGATTGGTTTGGAAGGCTACAACAAATATTGCGATTGGTTAGTCCCTACGCAGCATTGGTTTGATTGGTTTAGTTTTAAAACACGTAGCCAATGGCGCGTCTGAAATTCTTAGCTGCGAGGCGATGTTTGTTTTCACTGTTTTACGTTGTTTCGGGGTTCTTTCGTTCTTAAGTTAATTTAATTTTTATTCTAAATACTGGTTAAGTATGGATAGTCTTCGGCAGCAAGTTATGATAAACCAGTTTGCGTTCGTTAGCGGTTGTCATCCTGAGCAAGCTAAACAGTATCTCATGTCTTGTAATTGGCACTTTGAGGTGAGGTCAACAATGTTTATACTGCAATGTGAACAATAACATTGTATCAGAAATTCGCCTTACGCTGAGATCACGGAATAACCGTAGTAGTTACAAACAAGAAACATTCATTTGAACTGCTACATACCTTCCAGGACACTAGCAATAGCTTAAGTGTTACAAGTTTAATTTTTAAAATGCATACAGTAATACTTTCCATGCTGCGGTTTGTCAGCGTGTGTTTACTTTGTAAACAATAAACGAATACCATTACATTACTATCCGCACCACCTAACACAAACTAACACCTCGAGCACTTTTGAACACCTCTCCATTCTTGTCACTTCTGGGTGCCAACGCCTACTTGTGAAGGAGTAGTCCACATTCGGTAGTAAGTAAGTTTATTGGCCACCAAATGAAGCAAATCACAAATATAACACTTATGGTAATACAGTGGCAGGCTGCCGGAGAAGTCTCGTAGGACTCGTCTCGCTGGTCGCCTCTCGGCAAACAACTTGCTTCTACCTCTTCAGTCGGGATTCAGATAATTCCACTCCACAGAAACAGTCACCCCGAAAGTCTCTAGTGACCTTGTCCTTGCAGCTGACAAGAGCAGTGATGTAGTCGAGTCCACCTTAGTCGAGTGACCGAGTCCGAGTCCATCTAAGTCGAGTCCGAGTCCAGAGGTGTTCGAGTCCAAGTCCGAGTTTGAGTTACTAAAGATCGAGTCCAAGTCTGAGTCTTACCCCCAACATCAAAATACACTGAAACATGCAATTCAATGACATAGAAAAATAACAGCACTATTTATGCAAACAGAATTGTTAATGTAATTTATCCAAATTACACTTTAAAAACACTAAATTAGGTAAGTTTTGTTCAATAATCTGGCATGATCATGACGCATGAACAATTCTTCCACTGCTAAACACATAATCAGCAGGCACACTCGTGGTAGGCAGGGCTGTAGTGGTAAAATTAGAGGTGAGTATACGCTATCGGTTAGTTTTCCGAAACAAATAAGAGGTGAGTATACGCTACAGTATTTTGTGAGTATACGCTACAGTATTTTAATATAAATAAATAAAAATATTTTGTGAGGTGAGTATACGGTCTCTAGAGGTGAGTATACGCTGTATACCCGCGTATACCCTCGAGTACAGCCCTGGTGGTAGGAACAGCTAAAACTTTTGCTGCCACTAAGTGTAGTGTTGACAATACAGTTGCCTGCTCTGCCCAGAAATAATGACTCAGAAACATTTCGAGTTCAGATGCGTCGAATCCGAGTCAAAGTCCGAGTCATGACAGTCCAAGTTCGCAGAATAATCAGTCTCAAGTTGGACTCAACTCCTTGGCTGGACTCGAGTACTACATCACTGGGCAAGGATATGTGACTGTCTTAATACTTGTAGGCTTCTCTGCTGCTTTTGACTGCATAGATCACTGTATCCTGCTTAAAGTCTTGAAAGAATCCTTTTACATCTCTGGCACTATCCTCAATTGGTTTATCCCCTACCTTTCTAATCACACTCATTATGTTCACGTCAACTTCCTCCTATCATCCATCGCTGCTGTGCTCTTTGGTGTCCCACAAGGTTCTGTACTGGCGCCCCTGCTTTCATCCTAATACTTTGCACTGTCAGCCATTGCCTCTCGTCATGGCGTAGAAATCAACCTCTATGCCAGGGGTTGGCAAACTATGGGCCAGATCCGGGCCACCAGCAGTTTTTATCCGGCCCACACAATTCTTCAGAAAATTTTAAAAAATTAAAAAATCAGACCACGAGAAATTTTCTATGTTTTACTCATGTGGCGCTGCTTTCTTACTTACTATTCCGGTATCGTCTTTCATAATAACGTATTAATCCTGCTAAAGTATATTTAATTAATTTAAATAAGTAAATTTTTAATAGTAAACTTTGTCATGTTAGTAGTTATTAAAAGTTTAAATTTTGTTACCAACCCTCTGAATTTTTTGGTGTTTAATGTGGCCCTTTGTGCAAAAAGTTTGCCCACCTCTGGTGGGCAAACTATGCTATGCTAAGCATAGCATCAGGCCCAGTTCATCCGTTAGGCAAACTAGGCAGCCGCCTAGGGCCGCCGATTTTTAGGGGCCGCCAATTTTCCATTTTTCCGAAATAAACATCAAAAAAATAATTTCTGGAAATTCATAAATGAAACAACGTTGTATTATTTTTTAATTTTTATTCGCTAGATGGAAGTATTATAGCATTGGTGTAATAAATTATGTTCACCGTTAAGTAAAAATCGTAAGTTTTTCCGGAAGTATTGAATCAGCAGTTTAGTTTACTCTAGTCTAGACCATTTCATTATTTTTAATTTTTTTATTTTAATGAATGTTTGAAAATAAATAACGTATATTTCAGTAAATCGTGTCAGCTATAAAAGGAACTAAAAGCGATTAATATTATATTATGGGTCGACGGGCTGCTCAAATGTAGCTTTGCCTAGGGCCGCCAAATGTCTTGAACCGGGCCTGCATAGCATAGTTTGCTAACTGATGATAGCCAACTCTGTGTACATATGTGACTAATTGAGGTTGCAGATGCAACAGAGAGGCTTTGTGCCTGCACTGATCACATTGGTCTATGTGCCTCAAACTTAACTCTGACAAATCCGAGCTGTTTGACTGTTCCTCTAAGTTCCCATAGTGTGCTGAACTCTCACTTTGTACTTCCTCCTCTCTACTGTCTCCATCATCTACTGTTTAGGATCTTCGAGTTATCTTTGACTCAACACTTTACCTACAACCTCAAATAGCTGCCATTTCTTGGGAATGCTTGTTTCACCTCAGAAGAATCCGGCAGTTTCACTTTACTCTGCATTCAGCATCGCCGAACACAATGACACACTTCCTTAGTCTGACTCGGCTTGATTACTGCAACTTTATGCTCTACAGTCTCCCTGAATGCACACTGTGTCCTCTAAGCAGAATAATGCGTCAGTCTCGAACCGAGACCATATCATACCTGCTGTTTGTTCTCTACACTGGCTTCCTGCTAACAGTCCTGCTTGTTAGCGTATCCACTTTTAGCTGTCACTGCTCATGTACAGAGCACATGCAGATCATCTGCCATCCTACTTATCCTTCATGGTCACACCCTGCAACTGTGTTATTTCTGGTACACGTCTTGTCTTTGGCCAGCATTCAATCACTGTTGGTGGTCTATCCTCATGTTTGCAACTGTCTTTTGCTGTAAACTGAGAAGTTACCTCTTCCAGTCTACATTTGGCTCTTAATGGTTGCCCAGCTTCAGTGTGCACTTTTGAACTTCGTAAGGAGGGATTTTCAAATTGCAATTGTATTGTATTTGATAACGTTGTATCGTTGATATTCAGACATTTGTATTGTAACAATGAATACTTTGAACAAAGTCCATGATATCTGGGACGTAATAGCTGTTACACCGTAAAATGCCTATATAACAAATGCCTAAAGAACAAATCAATTCACCTCGTTAGCACGTGTAGCTGGAAGAAAAGTCTGCAGTAAAATGTAACCTGCTCTGACAGAACAAGTCTTAAGCCGCATCCTTCTGTTACAATGGCCAAGCTGTAACTTGTGACTTGTGTTTATAACCAAATACTGTTTTCTAACTGTTCTTGTTAATTTTTAGATGGCGCTCAGTATGTTTTTTCAGGAAGCAACTGTTCCACCATGTCCATCATGTAGTGGAACTCAGACTTGCTGCCAATATCCAGTAAGTGTTGGGAAATAAGTTAGTAAACTCCCTAGGCTGCAATATGTAGAACTTGTGAGCATGACTCTATACCAGCGGTTCTCAACCTGTGGGTCGCGACCCACATGGAGGTCGCCATACGATTTGCTAGGGGTCGGCTGGAACCTTCAGAAATTCGGATTGCGAATACTGTAGTTTTGTTTTCTTCTTAAATCTGAAGTGATGTTTAAACTTTAAATTTGGCAGCTGGCATTAAAATTTGTAACTCGTAATATTATTTCACAGTCATAGTACAATACACAATAAATATTAAACTTCAAGTAAACATTTCATTTATAAAATTATACTTGGCAATTTTCAAAGTTATTACAAAAAAAATTACAAATTGTTTTGTTGACAATGATTTATTATGCTATTATGCATGATGCATATGGATTATCAAATGGTGAGAAGTTAAATTCATCATCATGGTATCAAAAATGCAGCAAAGGGTGAATACAATAATAATAATAATAATAATAATAATAATAATAATAATAATAATAATAATAATAATAATAATAATAATAATAATAATAATAAAGCCGACATCCTCCGGTGTGCAGTTGGCCTGATTGACCAGGCCAGGCTCGATGCAGTTGGCCGCCCTCATTCGGCAGATTGGCTGGCCGCGCTCCCCATAGCTGCGTGTGGCCTCGTCCTCGACAACGAGGCTGTCCGGGTGGCGGTAGGCCTCCGCTTGGGCCTGGCTTTGTGCGGTCCCCACAGGTGCCATTGCGGCGACTTGGTGAGCCCTGAGGGTCACCATGACTTCGTGTGCAGGAGGGCTTCTGGACGCTCCCTACGCCACCACGCCATAAATGACATCATCTGGCGCGCCCTGCTTAGGGCTGATATTCCTAGCATCAAGGAACCGTCGGGTCTGTTCAGATCTGACGGCAAAAGGCCCGACGGAGCTACCCTAATACCCTGGTCAGGAGGGAAATACTTGGCTTGGGATGCTACGATTGTACATACCTGTGCAGCCTCTTACATCACTCACGCGGCCGGCTCGGCAGGACCGGCAGCAGCTCAGGCGGCCAACCGTAAAATACAGAAGTACTAGGGGCTCCCTGCATCGCACATGTTCCAGCCGGTGGCCATCGAGACCTTGGGGCCGATGAACCCTTCAGCCTCAGATTTTATCAGCGACATAGGCGGTCACATTTCTTCCATCAGTGGCGACAGACGCGAATCAACTTTTCTTTTTCAGCGTCTGTCCATCAGCATCCAACGCTATAATTTGATTGCATTTAAAGGCACTTTTCCCACGCTTTCCCCTGAAGACGAGGCCTGACCCTCCAGACACTATCTCTGCTCCTAAATAACAATATTTTTTCCAAATCCTGAGGGATCCTTGATACCTCGGGTAAAAAAAATAATAATAATAATAATAATCGGGCAAAAAAAAAAAATAATAATAATAATAATAATAATTATAATAATAATAATAATAAAAGTAGGCTCCTGTAACCGGTCACTTTTATTGTTGGGGGTCGCCACAACTTTGGAAATATTATCGCAGTACTAAGGTTGAGAATCACTGCTCTATGCTGTCAGTGTGTTTAGAGTTTTCCAACTACATAATGAGTCGGCAAGTTTTGGAATGACTGTGACGAGTCTGCAGGTTTGGCGTGACTGGGCATGCCTGTATCATGTGCCTGTAATTCATCTGGTTTGAGTCTATAAATGTAAGGCCAGTAGGAATTGCATTAACACTTCAATGACGAGAGTGTACTATAAGCGACTGGGAAGCCAAGGCAGCTTATCTTTAAAGTGTTAGAGACAGTGTTTTAGAGGACCATTTAGCGCATCGTGTTTTGTGTTCAGTTGATTTAGTTATAGCCAATGCTGCATTGACAACAATATTTTATATTAAAATGTGTATTTAGAGAAGGCTTAACATTTGATGTTTGGTGACAGAAGTACTTATTTTGAGTGAGCTATTGTGAATTAATACTATTCTTAGGAATATTCAAAAGACTGTGACTTTCACCAAGTTACTGCTCACTAGAAACTGGGCAAGTCTGGGATTCAAAACTCAATTCGGTTCTTAGAAGAGTTACTAACAGTTGTTTTGTGTTGCTCTCATTTGATCAACTGCAATCTGTGGCTGAAAATTTAAACTTGCTGTTATGTAATAATTGCACCAGTTTTTTAAACAGATGTCATCTATTTAAGAATTTGTACAAGGAATGTAAGAGAAATACTCGCTATGGTACTTTCTGGTTTTTCATTACTGCAATCTTTTTGATCCATATGTGATGCTATAAGTGGTTTACATCCTTTATCAAGGTTATAAAAGTTATGTTGTTGATGTTTCAGATGTGTGGTGCACCAACTAATACACCTGTCACTCCCTCTAGCTTTCCAGACACACTGAACGCATTTTCTAAGTTGCTGACTTCTGACAAGCTAACACCTCATCCGTTGGTTTATCCTCCCACATCTCTCATTCAAGCAGAGACGAAACCACAGCCAATCAACACAAGATTCACAACAAAACAATGATTTCATTTATTAAGAAAACTGCACTAGCTGCAACGAGACCAGTTCCCTTGGCATGTTGTTGAGCCCTTCCAGAGTATTTTGGAGTAGCCCTTGCAGAGTATTTTGGAGTGCAAAAAGTGTTGTAAAGAACTGACTGCTTGCTCGACATTTTGGAATTTTTATTTGTTATTGTGATTGAACAAGTTTAATCCTAGATTGTAACATGGGGATGTTCTGATTTTACTGCACCTGAAGCTTTTATGTCATTTTCTGTTGTTACATCTCAGGATTTGAGGGCTTGAAGTATTTATTCTCTTCTGCCAGGACTCTGTGAACCAGTTATGATCGCAGTTTAGTTTCGTTATGATGGCTAACCGGTAGTGTACTGACTTCATTTCTGCATATGAGATTCAATTCCTGATGTCGCATGAAGTGGACAGTTTGTTATTGAACTTTTAAGCAATAGCTGTGCAGCTTTGCCATTTTGGTTTGCTCTTGTTGAGTTTGCATTTCTGTCAAATGATCCTTCTATAGCAGGAATATACCTGTAACTATTGATGTAAGATTGTAGCAAGCAGGGGCGTCTAAAAAGTGGGGGGTACCAATTTCTTACATATACGAAGCAAGGCTGAGTCTGTGATCTCTGGGAAGGCACTATAACAAAATATTGATTGGCATTGTTCAAAAAGTTGGAGGTACTGTACCTGCCAGTCCAAAAAGTGGGGGTACAGGTACCCCTCGTACCCCCCACAAATTACGCCTATGGTAACAAGAGAGCTATTACTATACCCTTACTTCATAAAGTTTATTGAAACAATATAGAATTTGGCTTAAATAAGTGCAGAATTTTCAGCAGGCTTGTTATATGAAGTATATGCTTTACATTTTTCAGATACCACTTTCATCAAGTTGTCTCTGGGATATTTCCATATCATGTAGTATTTTGTTTATGTATACAGAGCTGCAGTCTCAAAAGTTCAGAATGGTTTGCTATTTAGAATTTCACATCAGAGATAAGTAATTTAATTGTGCCACTGATGCATTGTGCCTAAGATATGATTTCAATTGCTGCATACAAATTTCCTCTGGTTTTAGAGCAAGGCCAACAAATGTTTGAAAACAATTTCTGATGTTTTATGCTTTTGTCCTTGTATAATTTGAAATAGATGTATTGCTGGTCATGTAAAAAGTGTTAGCTGACTTTAAGGTTTTGTATAACTCGTGATGTAGTTACAGGGTAAGCACCTTGATATAATGCTATGAAGTTTACAAAAGTACTTGACTGTGGAAATTCTTAATCACCTTCTTGTTTTGAGTACCTTTTCAAAATCTTTGTATTGAACTCTGTCGTTGTACTCACTATGTCCAGTCTACATTTCCTTGCTTGCTTTACGACTAGCCTTTTGTGACAGACTGTGCTTAGGTTCAGAAGTAGTTATAGTTCTTGCTTTTACTAATGCATTAATTAACATGATTTACACACTTTTTGAAGAAAGTACGTGTTAGATATTAGTAGAAGTAAGTGTAAACTAATGTGCCATGTGTAATATTTAGATTTTTTGGTATTGTTTTGTTTCTTAATTAAGTTGTGCTCTAGTGTGATATTTTCAACAATAAATGCAGAAGTGAAATGATCATTGTCTTAAAGACTGCTTAGAGGAAGAGTGCTGACTGCTTTATGAATTACTTGCTAATATTTGAAAATTACAATGGGTTTTCATAGTGATTTGTAAATTTGTTAACAGTCTGATTTGAACCAGGTCTGTAAATTGCCTGCTTATTTATTATGCCTCTATTGTTGTCCTACAAACTTTA
Organism: Allolobophora icterica; assembly: GCA_963556255.1. Classification (NCBI taxonomy): domain Eukaryota; kingdom Metazoa; phylum Annelida; class Clitellata; order Crassiclitellata; family Lumbricidae; genus Allolobophora; species Allolobophora icterica. The sequence continues at coordinate 8,947,106 of OY744612.1, forward strand.
GATGGAACTGGGATGGGATATTGCATATTTTATTTTTTGTTCTTATTTTTATGCTTCAAGTGATAGAGAAACAAAGAAAGGAGTTCAATTGTTGAAGCCCTATCTTGACATATGTAGCAAAGGTTGGTGCATTCAAAATTTAAATAGGATGTTTTTACAGAAATATTCCTGTACTAAGTTTCATCATTTTAATATTTGATTGCTTATTATGAAATTTGTTCTGCCTCAGATTTTATAAGCATTCCTATTTTTTTATGCTGTCTGGTAATTTTCAAATATTTTGCTGTACTTGTGACCTTATAAATAATTAAGTAAAATGGTTCTGGTAATAATTTCTTTCTGAGTGTTGCTTCGGTACATATCTGTCACTTGTGGATTTTTTTAGATATGAAAGATAATTTTTCAAAATCGGTTAAAGACTGAAGCAGCATATTGCCTTTAGTTTTCTTTGTCTAATATATTTGTGTGTCATATAATTTTTGCTCAAGGTAGAATTTTACTAGCACTGAATGGTAGACTTTTTGAATTTGGATTGGCAGTCTCTGTTTACGTTCTCTTCGTTTAATCTTTGGTTGACTGAGGTGCGAACTCCTTTCAGAAAGATATATAACATTGAAAATGAGCAAAATCGAGAAGCCATATGGCTGTGGAAAAACATGTGCATTTACATTTACAGCACCCTGCCTCAGTGAGGCTCTCAAGGGGCAGGGCTGTAGTCGAGGGTATACGCGGGTATACAGCGTGTACTCACCTCTAGAGACCGTGTACTCACCTCACAAAATATTTATATTTATTTATATTAAAATACTATAGTGTATGCTCACAAAATACTGTAGCGTATACTCACCTCTAATTTGTTTAGGAAAACTAACCGGTAGCATGTACTCACCTCTAATTTTACCACTACAGCCCTGTCATGGTGTGCTGTATATATGTTTTATTACATTACATTACAAAATCAAATCAGATGTTACGTCATTATTTAAAGAGAATGTACACAAGAAATAAGGCTGTATTGAATTATGAACTTGAAGAATGTGTTTTCACAATTCTCCTTGAAGAGGCTCTGTTGTAGTTGAGCACTTACAATTGCAATTAGTCAAAAAAATTGGTTACTTTAAATTTTCGTGTAAATATACAGGTAGCGTTTCTGTGTGGTTCACACAGGTACACAGTCGCCTGTTCCTCTGAGTGACAGAATTGTAACATTTTTGCTCTAAAGCCTAGGAAGTTTAACGTCCGAGTAAGTGGCAGCACTGTTGACTTGCAGTGATATGTCTTGAAGTACAAACCTATTTAATCCTTACCTCAGAATGTGTTGTGTATGAGTACAATTGTTTTCTTGTGTCTTTTTTTTACAGTTATTGCTTATAGATAGGCTATTTAGTTTCAATATCCAATGAAAAATCAGGTATACCTAAGATTCTCTGATTTCTCTATTTTTCTTTTTGTATGTTCCTTTATTATGTTAAGCTATTGGACTATATTTGTCACATGCTATTTAGAATGGACAACTGTAGAAACTTTATATTTACAGAAAGTTGTTTACGTTCTACTGACTGTTTAGATCTTTTGTTCCTCGTACTAGGACCACTGTGGCCCAACGCCGGGCATTTGCTGTCACAGGTCCCTCTGTTTGGAATGGTATTTCCCCTCCACTACGGGCTAAACTTGTGTTGGGAATCTCTCCGGTATCCTCGTGCTTGCTCAAGATGTTTCTGTTTCAATGGGGCTCCTGCTGCGAGGGTGCCTGTGAATAGTCTATGGGGTGAGAGGCGCCTTATAAATCCCTAGATACGATACGATACAGTCTGCCACTGCAAATATGTGAGGCACATCATAGAGAAAACATAATACACATCTGCATTCTAAATATAATTACTATAGGCCAATCTGAAACAGTGCGGCATCAACAGTGCAGGACAACCTGGCTGCAGTTATAAGAGGTTTTTGAATCATTACCACTAGTGCGGTAATGATGTCTGTTCTCGGAGAGGTGAAGAGATTGCAACATGACGGCTGTTCAGTCGGTTGTGTGTTGGTTCTGATCGTCCTGCACTGTGGATGTCCCACTGTTTCGAATTGGCCGACAGTATTTTGAGAATGCAGATGTGTATTATTCCATGTATATTCTCAGACTCCACTTTACTATAGTTCAAAACGCCTTTCCTCTGCATGTGGAATTTCTGGTACTGCCCTAGGGAATGTAATCCCGGGATCCCGAATCCCGGGATCCCGGAACATTTTTAAATCCCGTAATCCCGGAATTGACAAGCGTGGAATCCCGTATTTTCGGGATTACAAAAAATTAGGATTTTTGGATTAAAATTACTTGATCCCCTGTATAATTCTTCCTTGAGACTTGGGCAACGGACGCTAATTACGGCAGATAAGCAGCAACGACGTGTACGAGCCCTAGTACAGACTACTGACTGATTCTGGCTGCTTTAATATCAAGGTGCTGGAGGCTGCTGTGCACTCCTCCCGCAGCGGTGCTGCGCTGGTCACCTGTCCTTCTCAGACCTCATTCCCGGCCGTGGGATCGCTATCAACTAGGCTATCAAGATCTTTCCGCTCAGAAACACCCCACCCCAAGTTAATTACCCTCCGAGGATCAAACAAGCGGGCCAACCTGTTAGTGGCGAAACCTTGATTAAGTATCAACCGAGCCCTACTGCTGTTAAGTGCCTCTGCATGTGCTCTGAGTCATCAGTATTCAGAGATTGTACTACATGTATTGACACTTTACGCTTCTTGCGATTAATTTTATCGTGAATAACTCCTAACGAACGCTTGAACTTTTCGTTATTTTAAGGTTACATGTTTATAACACATCGCCACAACGTTCTTAAAACCAACCGGGGTCCCGGGATTGATTAATTTCTAATCCCGTAATCCCGGGATTGATTAATTTCTAATCCCGTAATCCCGGGATCCGGGGATTGACAGAATGCTCCGGGATTACATTCCCTATACTGCCCTATCGCGGATCAAGTCGTATCTTTCCTCACGTTCTTTCAGCGTTAATACCGCTGGTCACTCCTCTAATCCACACAGTTTGTGGTGTTCCTCAAGGTTCTGCCCTCGGTCCTCTGCTGTTCATCCTTTACACCTCCCCCTGAGCAAACTCATTTCCTCATCCTCTGTCGGTCTTCACCTCTATGCCGACGATACCCAACTATTCATATCTTTCCTCTTTCCCTTCCAGATGCACTAAATCATCTACGAAACATCATCACCCAGATATCAGCCTGGATGATCGCCAGCCTCTTAGGGGCCATCCATATATTACGTACACAAAAATCCGGGAAAATTGGACCCCCTCCCCCCTGTTCGCAAGCGTACTTTCTTCCACCACCCTCCGAGTACGTACGTTTGACGCACCCCCCCCCCGATAACCAGCTGCAGAAAGTGTCTCCAGGCAGCCTGTCTGCACTTTAGGCCAGATTATTGAAGGGCCAATATTATAGGTGTCGTTCACAGCACAGAATAACTGCACATGGCTTTTATATAATGTAATAAAATGCCATGGGACGACTATAGGATAATACAGAGTTATAAATAGGCTAATGTGGACGTCATAATTAGAAATTTATTTTGGGTACGTACACATTTTGTTACCCCCCCTCCCCCCCGTTCGCACCCGTACGCAAAATCGCCAAAATCCGACCCCCCCTCCCCCCCTAAGTGCGTACGTAATATGTGGATGGCCCCTTATGCTTAAACACTTCAAAAACAAAATTTCTCATCATTGGTCTCCGTGAGCTATAATAATAATAATAATAATATTTATTCTTTAATTAAGCGCCTGCAAACGCACTGCGCTGTACATGTACAAGTTATGCGATAAATCTTAACTACTAACAGAACAGACAGCCTGCAATACACGGCGCAAATTGCAGCCTACAAAGCATGTCCGCCTATGGGACTCGATCTCTGTACCTCTCGCACTCTACGCCAGATGTTATCCAATGCGCTATCGCCCCCCCCCCAAGTCCTTCCGGTGCTAATCCCGAACATCGGGCGACGCACCTCTTCCCTCTCCTCTGTCCACCGCTAGCCTCTCCGCCTCCTCCCACGTCAGCTCCAGATATCTCAGGTCGTCTCTAAGTGTCTCCAGCCAGTTTTTCTCGGCCTTCCTCGATCGTCTCGTTTTCCCTCCAGCGTCCCATTTCATCACATGCTTTGCAACCAGTGGCGGCGATCTTGTTTGACAGGTGGGGGGGGACATTTTAGAACTGATCGATCTGGTCAAAAAAAGTTTTGAACTGATCTGGTCAAAAAAGGTCAACTTTTTCGCGTTACCTTTTCTTGGTGTTTCTTCAAAATGTGGGGGTCCGATGTATGGTGTGCCCCCCACTCTTAAAGGTGGGGGTCTTGACCCCCTCCGGGATCGCCGCCCATGTTTGCAACTAAGCAAATTGACCTATATGCTTCCGACCTATCGCCAGAAAACAGATCTCACTTCCCCGTATTTTCCTCGTTTCCTTTCCGCAATCTTAATTGGAATCACCTCACCTTTGCCGACCAACCACCAGCTATTTCGCACCTGCTATATATGCACATTCGCGACCTTCATCGACTGTGTCCAGTACTTGATTACAAGACCGCCTACACAACAGCCACCTCAAATGTCCATTCGAAACTCGATTACTGTAATTCCCTTTTCTATAGGCCTAACATCGACTCTTCTCAAATAAAACGCCTGCAAACAGTCCAGAATGCCCTCGCCCGCCCAGTCATCAAAACTCCCAAATACCACACGTGACCTCTGTTCTGAAATCACGTCATTTGATAAAGTCCCTCAGCGCCTCGATTACAAAACTCTATCCCTTATTATATGTATCTACAACGCCCTTTAAAACTCTCAACCTTCTTACATTCGCCAGCTATTCACCATCCAGCCGTCCAGGTCTACTCGCTCATCATCATATCTTTCTCTATCTCGGCCTCCAGTCTCCTCTCTTAAATTTTTGCTCATCCTCCTATATGTCGCCTGTTAATTTCACCTCTCCGCTTGCACTCTCCTCCGCTGCTTTCCACTCATGACTGAAAACCGAACTCTTCAATCTATCCTATCCTGATTCCAATTCTGCACCACCGCACAACCACCATCATCACCGAATACCACCGTAGCATCCTGTTGTTTCCTCGGCTTTACCTCCCCGGACTCTGACCTGGCACCGGAACGGACAAGGCGGACGTGGCTATTGCGGACTTGATTTGATATAGCGCCGGTGAAGAAGCTGCAGTCTCTGACGTGGCTTTTGTGTGGCGTTGAGAAATTTCGGAGATTTACATTTACATTACACTTAGGCCTACATAGGCCTATAGTTAGTTTTCAGGATTTAACGACATCTTATGCATATCATGACTGACAGGCCGTTGACGTCATGCAACCTTGCCTGTGTCGATATTTAAATATTTCACTCCCACTTTACTATTATCAGATTACACTTATATGAATCCAACGGGTTGCCGATGTCTTAATTATGGCTCCTCCATCCCTGATTCACCTCATTCTCTCATCCCTATAGCCTACTTGGGGTCTACCCGAATCGCCGAATCCCGAATCGCCGAAAGCCCTTAAACTGCAAAATCCGCCGAATCGCCGAAAGCAGTTTTCTACCAAGCGTCCGATTCGCCGAAAACCACTGCCGACTCGAATCGCCGAATCCCGAATCACCGAAAGCCAAATCCGCCGATTCGCCGAAAGCAGTTTTCTACCAAGCGTCCGATTCGCCGAAAACCACTGCCGACTCGAATCGCCGAATCCCGAATCACCGAAAGCCAAATCCGCCGATTCGCCGAAAGCAGTTTTCTACCAAGCGTCCGATTCGCCGAAAACCACTGCCGACTCGAATCGCCGAATCCCGAATCACCGAAAGCCAAATCCGCCGATTCGCCGAAAGCAGTTTTCTACCAAGCGTCCGATTCGCCGAAAACCACTGCCGACTCGAATCGCCGAATCCCGAATCACCGAAAGCCAAATCCGCCGATTCGCCGAAAGCAGTTTTCTACGAAGCGTCCGATTCGCCGAAAACCACTGCCGACTCGAATCGCCGAATCCCGAATCACCGAAAGCCAAATCCGCCGATTCGCCGAAAGCAGTTTTCTACCAAGCGTCCGATTCGCCGAAAACAACTGCCGACTCGAATCGCCGAATCCCGAATCCCGAATCGCCGAAAGTGATGAGAGTTCGATATCACGAAAGCTAGTGCACAGAATCTGGCCGGCAGAAAGTAAAGATGTTGCGTCCATGCCTACACTGACCCGTAATAATAATAATAATAATAATGATAATAATAATAATAATAATAATAATCTTTATTAATTCAAACTGACAAGTAGGCCTACGCAGTAAGATATTACATCATATATATACTACATATATGTATAGGTCAGTATATACTATAGTATATACTGACCTATACACAAAGATCTTAGAGTCGTAGACTACGACTCTAAGATCTTTGCTATACATGTATAGTATACATGTATAGTTCAGTATATACTATATATATAATATATATATATATATACTATATATATAATATATATATAGTATATACTGACCTATACATATATATATGTAGTATACGTCACTCACCAACAAAGAATTAGAATTTACTTTAATAAGATTTACTGTGATTGTACGCAACGCAACCGCAGCCATTGACACGGTTCCCATGACGCCTATTAAGAGATCAGTGTGTATCTATAACCTAGGTCATTGTATGTATATGTAGGCCTACAGCCAGTGTATATCTAGATATACACTGGTCATTGTATGTATATGTACAGCCAGTGTATATCTAGATACACACTGGCTGTACATATACATACAATGACCTAGGTTATAGATACACGAGAGGGGGAGCAGAGGGAGACAAATGCCCAGAGGCCCGGCGACTTTTTAGGGGCCCGGGTCGGGCCCGCAATCAACTTATGAAAAACATTATATTCAGTTATTCTGACGCTTAACTACAATCAGTTTAAACTTCAAGCATCTGAATAAAATCATAGGTGTATATAATATTATATAAATATAATATTGTACGGTCGTACACGCGCGTTTATTATATCAATTTGAGTTTTGTTTTATTTTTTCGTACGACCGTACGATATTATAGGCCTACTTATATAAAGCCTAAAGATAGTTTAGAGGCCCATAACTGCTCTGCCTAGGGGCCCGTGACTGTTCTCCCTAGGGGCCCACGACTGCTCTGCCTAAGGGCCCGTGATTGCTCTGCGTAGGGGCCCGGAATTTCTGTCGGTGGCCCTGGATACACACTGATCTCTTAATAGACGTCATGGGAACCGTGTCAATGGCTGCAGTTGCGTTGCGTACAATCACAGTAAATCTTATTAAAGTATATTCTTATTCTTTGTTGGTGAGTGACGTAAAGTTGGTTGTCTTCTTTACAGAAAGACTTTTGCGTCTTATGATAATTTTGTTTGCAAAATATTTTTGCAAGAAGTAAACGTTGTCTTTATAATTACTATGATTACTTGCTTATTAGTATGATTACTTACTGACTTAGGCCCAGGGTGAAAATTGTCGGGGAGTTGGGGGTTCAACCCCCCTAGTCTTTCTTAGGACCCCCATAGTAAAGCCTTCATTGCACACTCCAACTCCACAGGAATCAAGGTCTAACCCCCAGTTATTTTTCTACAATTCTCATACTGCTTAGGCCCTACTTACATGTATGTAGGCCTAAACCAGAGTGCGTTATGTCAACTGGTCAAATAAAGAATATACTTACTTACTTACTTACTACTTAATACACAATCTCAGGGCATTCCTTAATAAGGGAGAATTCAAAGCGAAATTTAAGTGCATTCTTGCTCACTATTAACCAATAAGCCCTGCGTGGGCTGCGGAAGTGGTAGTCGTATAATTAGGCCTATGTCATAACGACCTTCGGCTGGGGTCTGGGTCATAGGGATCTGTCCGATACGGTCGGTCGACCGCGGCCTCGGTGTGATCATTAAGAAGCTACGGATAACACGCAGCCTTAATGATCTCCAACAGAGACAACGACTGTAATAATTAACACATCCTCACAGACTGATGCCAACCCCATCATCAACCCAGCAGACCAGGCAACCACTCAGACACCGTGAGTGGGTTAGTGGGTTACTCGTGGTTTGTAGTGTCTTATCGAAGTAAGCTAATGTATGTATGTCACAGTGTTCTGGTTGTTGTAGAAGATTGATTTTATAAAGTGAAGCTGGGGTAGTCATCCAATAACGACTGCCGGCTGGGGTGTGGGTCATGATAGGGGTCTATCTGATTATTTCAATATTTATGTGTAGGCCTATGGTCACCGTCACACTTTATTCATAAATTTATCTTTACTCACTGCATGTCAACAGCAAAGGAGTGATAAGTGATCTAGTATTTTATTATATCTTTGGTTTGAAATGTTCACGTGAACTAATTGTTGTAATAGCGAACGAAGAAAATGGAGAGTGCAGGATGAAGAGATCCGTGCTCTCCCTATTTATTCCATGAAGGACTATATTGCATCGCATTGGGAGAATGGAAGCATAGCCTACATTTTGTAAATTTCTGTAAAAAAAACTGTTATTACACATTTTTATTCTAATGACCCTACCAGAGCATTTCGTTCTGTGGAATATGTGATTGCTAAAATTCACTCTATCCATATTTCTTCGTTCTACTACAAACTTGAAAGTATCTTTCAATAATTATCATCTGGAAAATATTAATTGCGTAACCAGTAATGCAGATGTTCACACCAGTAAAATGATTGTATGAATAAAATTATCTGTAGTATTATTGGTAGACGATATTTCCAAGTTAATGTCATGCAAATCTCAGCTTTACAAATCTCAGCTCCCCGTTACTACATGACTTTCTCCTTACAACACCAGAGTGCAGCGCCACAAGAAATAATTATTAGAAATTACAATAAATCATAAATGTGATTTGAAGCATGTTTTATTATCAAAATGGAAAGGGTGTGGATAAAAATCGGCTGAACTCGCGTGACGTCATTTGGGTACAGCCTCTTAAGCTACTCGTGTCGGAATCGTAGTCTGTTTCTATAAGCTATTTTTATCTCAACCAATCACAGAAAAGAACATATCATTATATTCGCTAGTGTAGACCAAAGATGTTAATAGGTGGTGTAGACCCGCTGTAACAAGTAAATGGCGTCTATGGAGCGCAGCGCCCCTAGCGGCAAATATGTACAACGTCGTGTTTACATAACAATCCATGACAATCAGTGATGGGCAATAGTTAACTAATAAGTTCCTAACTTTTAGTTTAACTAAAATGTTTTAGTTAAGGATGAAGTTTAACTAAAAAATAGTTTAGTTAACACCATAGTTTAACTAGTTTTGTAGTTGCTAAGTAAAAAGTTTACCTAAGAAATCAGCAATATGCAACTATTTTACTTGCTTATTGGACAGAATACATTTTGTAGTAAGGCACAGTGTTAGTAATGACAGTCAGTGATGGGCAATAGTTAACTAAAAAGTTGCTAACGTTTAGTTTAACTAAAAAATTTTAGTTAAGGAAGAAGTTTAACTTTAAAAAAATAGTTTAGTTAAAACCATAGTTTAACTAAAAAATTTTAGTTGCTAACTAAAAGGTTTAACTAAAAAATCAGCAATATGCAACTATTTTTCCACAGTGAACATTGAACACTGTCAGCAAAAACATTTTAACACTGCATGGTTTTAGCATTAACGGCCAGTGATTTCAAATTCATACACTACTTACAGTACACATGTAACTGTATGCCAGAACACTACATATTGCATAGTTTGAAGGTGAAATTGTCATTGACGCTTTGCATTATTACAGTTCACTTAACGTCTTTTATTGTGAAAATGTTTCTCATAAAAAGTTGGAAAAGTTTAACTACTTTTTTTAGTTTAGTTAACTAATTTCCAAAATCAGTTGCCAACTTTAGTTAAACTATTTCTTTTAGTTGGAAAATAGTTTTAGTTTAACTAAAAAAATAGTTTAGTGCCCATCACTGATGACAGTACGCCTGTAACTGTATGCCTTGAACAGTACACATTGCATAGTTTGAAGGTGAAATTGTCACTGATGCTCTGCATTATTGCAGTTCACTTAACCTCTGTTATTGCCCATCACTGATAACAATGTCTGTTAGAACCACTGCAAATTAACCTCGAATGCTTACTAACCCAATTTGCCTAGCTTCTTCTTCTTCATGAGGTACTTTGTGAAATGCCTTGGCAAAATCTAGGTAAATTATATCTACAGGTTTTCGGAACTCCTAGCAGCCTTCGGAAAATCCATGTTGACTGCCATTTATAATATCGTGCCCATTGAAATGTTTAACTGTACTATCCTTCATTATTCTTTCCAGGACCTTGCACATCACACTAGTAAAACTGACTGGTCTGTGGTTCTCTGGTTCACTTCTAATTCCCTTTTTCAACAATAGCACTGTGTGTGTGTGTGTGTGTGTGTGTGTGTGTGTGTGTGTGTGTGTGTGTGTGTGTGCACCAGTAGTTAAAAGAAAGCATGAACTCATTTGTCTGCCTAGCCACTTGAATGTAGTGAAAACTAGTAGTTAGTCACTGAAAGTTACACATTTCTCATTATAAGTTGCTACTGTAGTGTTTCACAACAGTAATATTAGCATTATGTGTACTACAGGCATTACTTTGAAACGATATTGGGTGGCTGTGAATAAGAAGAAACAACTTAGATGGAAGTGTTCCGAATGTCTCAAACAGAAAGCATCTCTAAAGAGGAAGACAGAAGTACTCGGATCAACCCTTAGCCTCCAGTCAACAACCTCTAAAGTCGATTTCTTCGACTACAGAGGTGCTTTGCGCCGCATAGCACCCAAATTCAAAACAAAACAGGAAGGGGTAGCCAAAGTCATTGCTCATCTAGCAAACGAGCTACCACATGTTCCTGACAAAGACGAGTGTAAATACTCCCAACAGCTATTACCTATCTTCCATCCTGTGCATCATCCAACTTGCTAATTGAAGCATACTGTCCACACCTTAATATGCATAGGGCTCTAAGTGTTGCTGGAGATGGGAACTGTCTCTTCAACGCAGATGGGACTTTTAAGATCTGTCCAAACTTGTACAGTCAAGTTTATACTCTGCACGGACTCTTGAATGGATGGGTCGTCCCTTTGGTGTTTGGACTGTTATCCGACAAGACTGGCGACAGTTATGCGACATTCTTTACCCGCATTAGAGATGCGATGGCTGGATTGAAGCTTCTCTTCAATCCAGTTTTCATCATGTCCGATTTTGAAGCGGGTCTAATTGAAACAGTTCGCTACTATCTACCTGCCACACATCATCTAGGTTGTCATTTCCATTTCGCACAAGCAGTCTGGCGTAAGGTCCAAGAGGCCGGTTTAGTAGTGCAGTACAAAGACAATCAGGCCATCTGCACTTTTGTGCAGAAATGCATAGGGTTAGCCTATATACCGTCAAGTGAGGTGGTAGGCCACTTTTATCAGTTGGTTAGGGACTTGGATGTTAACTGAAAGTCAGTGTTGTGTCCTTTTATCGAGTACTTTAGGTCTACATGGGTGGAGGGCAATTCCGCATTTCCACTTTCAATGTGGAATAAATATGGAATGGGCCACCATCACAGGACCAACAATTACATGGAGAGTTGGCACGCTCATATGAAAAAACATTTGCCAACTCATCCAAACATCTTTGTTTTTTTGAATGCGTTAAAAATAGCGCAGGCAAAAACAGAGATGGACATTTCAAAGGTAGAAGTAGGTGTGGAACCCCTGTTCGCAAGCCTAAACTAGTGAAATTCGAAGCCAAAATCGAAGAGTCCTACAAAAAACACGTAGATGGCCAAATAACTACCGACCGCTTGTTGAGTATCGTTCGGTATCACACTAATGTATGTAAGAAATAACTCAAAGTGGAAATGACAACCTAGATGATGTGTGCCAGGTATATAGTAGGCACTATGGATGAAATGTGTCGCTTACTTTAGCAAACCTATGTTTCTGCCCATTCACCTTTGATGACAACATCTTGTAATGTTTTGGGCATAATAGCAATCCCTGAAGCCTCGCTCGAGTTAAAATCGATCGAACCAACTCGTCTGCTGGATATAGGTAATCCATGTATGTTATTTTATTCTATGTATGAGTGATTTGTGTGCTTTGTTTAAATGGGACAAATATATAGCAAACATTTACATAGTTCATTAGTAGTAATGGTCTAGTTATAAGATTTCAAGCCTCAGAGCTCCTGATTCTAGATAATCTACCGCTCTACGACCTTCCAGCGTCCTCACGTCTAGAACCTCTCTCTCTCTCTCTCTCTCTCTCTCTCTCTCTCTCTCTCTCTCTCTCTCTCTCTCTCTCTCTCTCTCTCTCTCTCTCTCTCTCTCTCTCTATCTCTATCTCTCTCTCTCTCTCACTAGGCTTTAAGGCAGATATTAATGTCAATATGCATAATTTTTATCAACTGGAATGTGCATTTGCTTATAACGTGGATGTAACTTTGTTCAGAATTCTTAAAGATGCCTATATTACCTTACGTATAGCACCATACTAAGATTACTATGCTGTATATACATTGTACAGAAGAGTTGTTTTATGCAGGTCTTTTAACACATGTTCTACATAGGCCTACGACTTCATTGTATGACTTTGGGGCTTTACAGCCCCAAAGTCATATAACTGCATGAAACCAGTTGGCACTACATTAAGAATACTCCATTGTGTATACATTTGGCGCAAATGTTGGATTATGCAGTTTTTGTAGCATATGTTTTTATATAGACCTATATTTTTTACTGTGGCCCTTAGGATCTAAACATAAGTGTGGGATCATACGGACCGCTATAGGCATTTCATTTATATGGGATTACCTGTTCCTTCTGACTTTGTTTACTATCTACCTTCGTGGTGAATAAACGTACATATTAACACAATGTCATGTTTTATATGGTCATCCTAAGTCTAGGTTTTATATAAAAGATATCGTTGGCAATACAGAAATGCGAGAAAACCATATATTCGTTATGATGCAGCGTCGTAGTAATTTTTGTAATTGAAATTGTAATTGAACATTTATGTAGCACCACTCACATCAGCGGCGCTCTCGACCCACATCACTGCCAAAACTGGCAAAAAGAAATGTTTTCAAGCGTCTACGGAACTGAAGTAGTCTACTGACTCTATTGCAATCCCGTCTCCCTGAAAGTAATAAATATTTTCGCAAATAAAATTGTTTTTTAAGTCGACCTATATTTTATAAATCGGCCAATCACTGCGCAGCACCACCGTTTTGTTTCGGCCAATGACAGCAAGGCAAAAAATATATAAGAGGTCGTTGCTTATTTCCACGGATATTATATAACATAACATAACAAGGGTTTTAAGTGGTTCAGAAGACGTGTAGTCTGTGTTAGAACCACTGCAAATTTACCTCGAACTCTTAATAGCCCAATTTTCCTAGCTTCTTCTTAAAAGCTGTTATAGTGTCCACTGAGACAGTACTATCGTCCAAACCATTCCACAGGTCTACAACTCTTGCACTAAAGAATCTCTGCCCTAATGCTCCCTTCGGCCTCTTAAACAATTTATACCTGTGTCCCCGAGTTGCCCTGTTCGGTGCTAATTCAAAGAACCTCTCCCACTGCAGTGCTTCCTTTCCAGTGATAATCTTATAAGCTTCAATCAGATCTCCTCTGCTCCTCCTTTTCTCCAATGTTGTTAGTCCACACCTTTTCAACCTTTCTTCATAGCTCAGATCCTTGTAGCCCCAAATCATTTTCGTAGCTCTTCTTTGTACTTTCTCCAATTTTTCCATGTCCTGTTTCAGGTATGGATTCCATACCTGGATGCAGTATTCCAACTGTGGCCTAACCAGTGATTTGTACAACCTTATTATTATATCTTTGTCTCTGGTGACTATTGTCCTTTTTATCATACCTAAAGTTGAATTAGCCTTTTTTGCTGCTTCAGCACATTGCCTTGAAGGTTTTGCACTCTTGTGCATAATCACTCCCAAGTCCCTTTCTTCATCACTCACTTTCAACTCCGTGCCCCCCATTTCATATGAAAACTCGTCGTTTCTCCTCCCCATATGCATCACTGAGCACTTTTCCAAATTGAAGAGCATTTGCCAGTCTTGTGACCATCTGAACATTCTTCTTAGATCTTCCCGCAGTATCTCTGCTTCTTCTTCATCATCCACTGTTCTACATAGTTTTGTATCATCCGCAAACTTAGAGATTTTAGATAAAATCCCATCGTCTATGTCATTAATAAAAAGTACGAAAAGCAGTGGCCCAAGCACTGATCCTTGTGGCACTCCACTTAGCACTGTCGTCCAGCCAGAATGTTTATCACCTATGCCCACCTTTTGTCTTCTACCTGATAACCAGCTTTGAATCCATCTTAGTACCTGCCCTCTAATCCCACCTGCTTGTAACTTTTTGGCCAGCCTTACATGAGGTACTTTGTCAAATGCTTTGGCAAAATCTAAGTAAATTACATCTACAGGTTTTCCCTCGTCAATCCTCTCATAGACCTCGTCAAAGAACTCCAACAGATTTGTCAAACACGAACGGCCTTTGGTAAATCCATGTTGACTGCCCTTTATAATATCATGCTCATTCAAATGTTTCACTATGTTATCCTTGATAATTCTTTCCATGACCTTGCACACCACACTGGTTAAACTGACTGGTCTGTAGTTACCTGGTTCACTTCTATTTCCCTTTTTAAACAGTGGCACTATGAGTGCATCCTTCCATTCCCGTGGTACCTCTCCAGTCTGCATTGATTTATTGAAGATCTGGGCTAATGCCTCTCCAATTTCCTCCCTCACTTCATGTAAAAATTTTGGATGGAGTTCATCTATGCCCGGACTCTTGTCGGTTTTAAGTCTTTTCAGTTGCTCCACCACATTTTCCTTAGTAAACAGTACCTGTGTTAATCCCTTCTCGCCACAATCTACAAATATTTGTTTGGGCTCAGGTACATTTCCTAATTCTTCTAAAGTAAACACTGAGCTGAAATATTTATTGAGTACTTCAGCAGCTTCCACATCATCCACTATAACTTCTCCCATTCCTTCTTCTTTTTTCAATGGCCCAATTCTGTCTTTCCTCTTCTGCTTACTTCTGACATAGTTGTAGAAACTCTTACTATCCTCCTTTACATTCCTCGATAACTTCTGTTCAAAGTTTTGTATTGCTTTCTTGTTTGCATTATTGCAGCTGTTTCTTTTATTCACATACTTGTTTCTTAACTTCTCACTTACTTACTTGATCAAGTAAGTAAGTATATTCTTTATTACACCATTAGCAAACGCACAATTGGACAGACGCTAGAAGCATTGATTGTAAAACGTTGAAGTAATAATAAATCGAAATAAAAATGATAAAATAAGTAATTAAAAAAAGCAAGTGTTTTCTTATCATTTATGCAGTAATCTAGCAATGTAACCCTTCCCTGTCAAAGGATCACATCGTGGTATCTCATTGCGCATATCGCACGTGTTAAACTGCGCCAGATATAAGGGTCCACGTCCAGTCCCGGACGCGTCGCCTTACGAGGGCCTAGGCATCGACTACCACGAGTTCCAGGCTGAAGACACGGACACTTACGACATCTGTCGACACTTTCCGGAGTGTATTTGTATAATCTGTATTTGTAATTACTGTGCTGATACTGCAATTACGCCATACATTTATACTATTTTGGGCGATATTCGGGAAACAGAAAAATATCGCGTTCTGTTTACATAACAAATGCATTCATTTAATTATTGTTATGAAGGAAAACCGGCGAGGTAAAAATTTCCTTTGGAGATATAAAAACATAATATTATTTAATATCAGGCGTAAAAAATTGAAGCGGAGCGACATCTATTTATTTTATTCCTATTTATTCCGGATATTTCTATAGCGCCTCTCGAAGTCAACTACTACTCAGAGGCGCTCCCGACTACAGCATATGATACTGTGCCGGAATTTTCACGCCGAAGCGCCACGAGAAATTGCGAGTGAAGGACTTGCCCAAGGTCCGTACGCAGCGGCTAGAGTGGGATTCGAACCTGCAACCCTCCGGTCACAAGGCGCCGAACTTACCACTGAGCCACCACGCCCCACGCGACATCTGTGGATAAGTGTCAAACGGATATACAATATACTTCTGAGTAAATAATGAGGGGCGCTATAATAAATTTTCAAAATGAATGAATGATCGAATGAATGAATGAATGTTATAAATTCCACTGAATTCCTGGGCACAAAAACATATTAGGCTATATTGAACAGCATCTAAACTTAAGGAGCATATAAAACATCTCTAATATTGGTACTGTTGGTACTAATACTATATTGGTATAATACTCTATCGCTCTTCTAAATCAATTGTTTTCTCTATCAGGCCTGTACTTTGTTGTTCTCTTATTTACCCATACTTATAGCTCATTGTTATCCCATTTAAATCGAACCTTAATAGATTACTTACCCTTAAAAAACAGCCCGTTATATAGGCGACATTCCTTACGCAGGTCATATTGACCAAGGTTTCAGAGACTTTGGTTTGTTAAAGATTGATCAAATTAGGTATCTATACATCTATAGTTTCCTTATATGCAAATTTGTCCGTCGTACTGACGCTACGTCACAAACAGCTTCTGTTCTATTGTGAAACATAAACCGGTTGTCTTGACGACGGTCGTCTTGACGACGGCGATCAGAGCATTTTAACAAACGATGTATATAGGCCTATAATGATACACTGTCGTCACGTCATAATTATGACGGGCAAATACACTAGTATGCAAATAGGAGTCTTTATGTATCGCTACGATCATGGCCTCTTACCACTTGTCTTCAATAATCTCTTTAATCCCACCTCTGATCACCACCCCTACCTTACGAGAAATTTGACTTCTTATGTTCCCCAAATAGAATAGAATAGAATATTCTTTATTAGAACCAATTGCAAACCGCATTTTGGTGTAGGCCCTGCAGCAAATTATACGTGTTTAGACAGTTTATATATGACTGCTAAGCTATTAATGACAGTACTGCTAATATTTGTCTCAAACATATCCCGTTAATATTGATTTTTACTCAATGGGCAAACTAAGCTGCATAATAGAGCATCCCGATGATGAATGTTTTTTCTAGTCAAGCTATCAGCGGTGGGTATTTCTAGGTCATGAGCTCGATCGTGGGCGCAGGAGGTGGTACACACAAATAGGGCCTACTCGATTATGCTCTATTCAGTGTACTGTATCCCATTCCTGGAACCTTCTTCCTCGAGTCGGCGGTAATACCATTTCGGCGATTCGGGATTCGGCGATTCGCTACGAACAGCATTTTCGGCGATACGGGTTTTTATCACAAAATAGTTTCGGCGATTCGGGCGGTAGTAGCATTTCGGCGATTCGGGATTCGGCGATTCGCTACGAACAGCATTTTCGGCGATACGGGTTTTCTTCACAAAATAGTTTCGGCGATTCGGGCGGTAGTAGCATTTCGGCGATTCGGGATTCGGCGATTCGCTACGAACAGCATTTTCGGCGATACGGGTTTTCTTCACAAAATAGTTTCGGCGATTCGGGCGGTAGTAGCATTTCGGCGATTCGGGATTCGGCGATTCGCTACGAACAGCATTTTCGGTGATACGGGCTTTCCTCACAAAATAGTTTCGGCGATCCGGCGGTTATACCATTTCGGCGATTCGGGATTCGGCGATTCGCTACGCGCCCTCCTACTTCTACTGCATATATCGGTTATCGCTCCCAATTCTCTCCCGCCTCTGAAGCAGAAGTGTCACTCCTCCTAAACTCTCTTCCCAACAAGCAGTGCGAACTTGATCCTATCCCCACGTACCTCTCTTCTAAAAGACTGCGCCTCTGTAGTCGCTCCTTTAATCACCAAAATTATCAATCTCTCACTCTCTACCGGCAACTTCCCAATTGCACTCAAACACTCTCTAGTCATTCCCCTTCTCAAAAAAGCAAATCTTGACTAGGAAAACTACCGTCCAATCTCCAATCTTTGCTTTCTATCTAAGTTAACTGAACGAATTATTGTCCTTGCTGCGACTACCTCTCTTCTGATTCACTTCATAATCCCCACCAACCTGGCTTCACCAAACACCACTCCACAGAAACTTTAGTTGCATCTCTGGGCAATAAATTGGTCTCTGCCGTCAGCCATCAGCAAGTCTCCTCGACATCTCCGCTGCATTTGACACCATCATTCACAGCCTCCTCCTTCAATGATCATCTTCTTCGTTTGGCATCTCTGGCACTGCTCTATACTGTCGTTCTAGCCTTACTTGGCTTCCCGATCACTCTCTGTTTAAGCCTCCTCGCAACCCCTCCTCTCTCCTGTGCAGTGTACGTTGTGCACAAAACCAAAAACCTAAGACCAAGACCGAGACCAAGACCGCATGGTCCAAGACCAAGACCGAGACCAAGACCGCACGGTCCAAGACCGAGACCAAGACCGCATGGTCCAAGACCGAGACCAAGACCGCATGGTCGAAGACCAAGACCGAGACCAAAACCGCACGGTCCAATACCAAGACCGAGACCAAGACCGCATGATCCAAGATCGAGACCGAGACCGCATGGACCAAGACCGAGACGAAGACCTTGTGGTCCAAGACCAAGACCTTAGCTTCAAAATCAATACCGTAAACGCCATTCTCGATTTAAGTGTAACATAATCCCATCATTCAAATCAGATGTTTAGGCCTATTACATTT
Source organism: Allolobophora icterica (assembly GCA_963556255.1). Classification (NCBI taxonomy): domain Eukaryota; kingdom Metazoa; phylum Annelida; class Clitellata; order Crassiclitellata; family Lumbricidae; genus Allolobophora; species Allolobophora icterica. The sequence continues at coordinate 8,965,867 of OY744612.1, forward strand.
TCTAAGAACTAATTTAAATCACACAAGGTGTTGTCACCAAGTCTTGCCCTGTGAGGTCTCATGAAGAGTCCACTACAGCTAAACACCCTCTCAACAGGTGCAGGTGTTGCTGGAATGCCAAAAAACTAACGATCGCAAAGACCAGCGAATATCGACAACAACACATTTAACAAATACTCCACACTCAAACTCTCGATCGAACCCAAACTGTGCTAGCTTTAGGAGTCTATAGGTATCTAGGCGATTTAGGCGGCTGCCTAGAGCGGCATTTCTCAAGGGTCGGCAAATTCCGGCAAAATAAAAATAATATAGTTAGTTAATAAGAAATTAAATGGAAATATATGTTTTTAGTAAGGGGCCGCATTTTTGTCCTTGCTGCTTGCCTATAGGCCTAGCGGCCTATAGTACAAACTTTCAGAGGCCGCCTCTGCACCCAAGGCCGAGACCAAAGGCAAATGACCGAGACCACACGCCCAAGACCAAGACCGCAACTTTGAGACCAAGACCGGCACATTCAAGACCAAGACCGAGACCAAGACCGCATGTTTTCGGTCTCGAGACGGACTCGAGACCAAGCCCGCGGTCTCAAGACCCCATCACTGCTCCTGTGGTGTCCCTCAAGGCTACGTCCTGTGTCAACTCCTCTTCATCCAGTTTCTGTATAGTATACCCACACATTTAAACATTCTCATAAAAGCCTCCTCTGTTGACCACCATCTCTACGCAAACGACACCCAACTCTACATATCCCTCTCCGCAAGCTCTTTCTCCACCTCCATTACACAATTACTCAACGTGGTTAACCTTATCTCACAGTGGATGTCATCCAATCTCCTCTGCCTTAACCATTCCAACAGTCTTGTTGTCCTCGAGATCAAGGTCTTGGTCTCGAGTGCACTCGAGTTCGTTTTTAAAAGTCTTGGTCTTGGTCTTGAGACCAAAGGTCTTGGTCTTGGTCTTGAGGTTCAAGGTCTTGGTCTTGGTCTTGAGGTTCAAAGTCTTGGTCTTGGTTTTGCAAGACCAAGACCAAGACTTTTGTCAATATGAACAGTCATTAATTTTAACAAACGGCAAGAATTTTAAAAATTTATCCAATAAATACTCATACAGTTATTGCTTTAATATTTACACGGTGTGAATGAAGCTTCACTGTTGTTTTGGGCAATTATTTTGACTTCCGGTTATTTACCATGGAATGATTTCAAAACAGACTCATGATTAATTTGTACATTTACATCCGGTTCTTGAAAAGCTGCTTTGTGTGCTAGCGATTTCAGCACTTGTAGACCGTCTTTTTTCGAGTGTAGGACATTATCCCCCGGACATTATCCCCCCGGACATAATCCCCCCCGGACAGAATCCCCCGGGGTAGGACATGATCCCCCAGGCTAGGAAATAATTACCTATATTTCACACATATATCATACATACATATATACATACATGGATAATATACATATATACATACAAACATATATATACATACATGCATAATATACATACTGTATATACATATATACATACATATATACATACATACATATATACATACATATATACATAGATATATACATACATATATACATACATATGTACATATATACATACATATACACATACGTAAATATATACATACATAAACACATAAATACATACATACATGCATTCATACGTACATACAACCATCCATCCACACATAAATACATACATGCATACATACATACATAAATACATACATAACAAGCCTTAAGTTAAGAACTAGGCGACTAACAAGTCTTTTTTTACACCTGAATGACACTAACAAGTCTTTAGTCTATATACCATTACAACATTAACAAGCTGACACTAGGCCAACAGGGCTAGGTTTATCAATCAAATGTAGAAATAGGCTTATTTCACAGAGGGGGGATTTTGTCCGGGGGGATAATGTCCTAGCTAAAATCGGGGGATTCTGTCCGGGGGATAATGTCCGGGGGGATAATGTCCGGGGATAATGTCCGGGGGATAATGTCCGTTCCCCGTTTTTTCACATGGCAGAATTTTTATGAGGTCCCACAGGTCACGCCTTGGTCAGAAAATTCTGAGCAAATTGGTTTTTATAAAATTCAACTGGCATTTGGAATAACATTTCGCATGAAGGACTTTTGTAAATACGAATTCGGAATTCTCTGCAGTCATAGGCGTAATTTGTGGTGGGTACGAGGGGTACCCGTACCCCCCACTTTTTGGACTGGGGGGTACTGTACCCCCCACTTTTTAAACAATGTCAATCAATATTTTTGTTATTGTGCCTTCCCAGAGAATGCAGTCTCCGCCAAAGTGCGAAAGTACTTAGATACACATGTAAACCGAGAGCCAAAATTAATGAGAATACTGAGAGGGAATATGTTCAAAATGGCCACCATGCGAAAAGCGAAATTTGAGAAGTAATTGGTACCCCACTTTTTAGACCAAAGTATTGGTACCCCCCACTTGTTAGACCAAAGTTACGCCCCTGTCTGCAGTTTCCATTTAGAGTTGTTTGTTGGTCTTGGTCTTGAGGTTCAAGGTCTTGGTCTTGGTCTTGAGGTTCAAGGTCTTGGTCTTGGTCTTGGTCTTGAGGTTCAAGGTCTTGGTCTTTTTCTTAAGGTTTAAGGTCTTGACAACAAGACTGCAATTCAAAACAGAATTCATCATCTTAGACCTTTCTGATCAAATGAAGAAAATCTCTGACCCTTCCATGCACCTATCGACTAACTCGTGGTCTCTTACCTTCAACTCCGCAATATTGGTATTAGGCCTACCTTTGATCCAGACCTCTCTTTCTCTAACCCATAGGCATAATTAATGGAGGGTACGAGGGGTACCCGTACCCCACACTTTATGGACTGGATGATACTGTAGCCCCACTTTTCATACCCATTGTTTTTGTCCATTATTATTTTATCTGAGGAAGCCCTCAAGATTCAAAACAATTACCGAGCATTATCATCAGTGTGATCACCATCGTAATCGTAATCGTAATCTCCAAACTTCTAAAGCGCCACTCGAAGGCCAAGCGCAGGACACCATGCAGCCTATTCACGAGCGCTACGTCAGATCAGAGGGGGTTTCCAGAGAGTAGTCCAAAAGAGGTCCAAGTCCGATTTCCAAGAGGCCAAACCAAATCAAAGGGGGTTTCCAGAGAGTAGTCCAAAAGAGGTCCAAGTCCGATTTCCAAGAGGCCAAACCAAGTCAAAGGGGGTTCCAGAGAGTAGTCCAAAAGAGGTCCAAGTCCGATTTCCAGGGTACCAGATCAGTTTCCAGATAGTAGTCCGAAAGATGTCCAAGTCCGATTTCCAGGGTACCAGATCAGGAGAGATGATAATGTTATTATTATTATTGTCGCTATCATCATCATCATCATCATCATCATCATCATCATCATCATCATCATCATCATCATCATCATCATCATCATCATCATCATCATCAACAACAACAACATCATCAACATCATCATCATCATCATCATCATCATCATCATCATCATCATCATCATCATCATCATCATCATCATCATCATCAAGCCTATAATTATTATTAGGCCTATGCTTGAAATATAGACGATGCCATTATACTAATTTAACAGTCGTGAAGAGCTAAAACAATGCGAAACTTGGTAGGCCGGCCGGCCTACTCCCCACTTCCTTGACCAAAGTTACACCCCTGGAATAAAGGCCTATTGGTACATCATTTCAATTAGGCCTATGAAACACATTTTTTTAGTAAATTAAAATTTTTAGAATAAAGGCCCTTCTTCACGTCAATTTAATTATGAACCACGTTGATTGTATAAATTTCACTTTCGAAACTAAAGGCACGTCTCTTCAATTATGAAACACATTATTTAGTAACTTTTAGGTTTATACCACAGATGTTAAAACCGTTTTTTTCGTTTTTTATTTTTCTCCAATAAACGTCGACGTTTTTTTCGTTTTTTATTTTTCTTATCGTTTTTTTCCCGTTTTTTTACAACTTTATTTATTTACTGTCTGTTAATGTTTTTCAGTTTCTGTTTAATTTTTTGTCTGATGTCCCTTACGTTGTCTCCATACTTTCAAGGATTCAGCTAATTTACCTCACTATTTACGTCATCATTTGAGAAATAAATACTTTATGAAATAGCAAAGTACAAGAAATAAAATTTTTTAAAGTTATTTCTAACTTATCTAAAATGCCAAAAGAAAAGGCTGCGGAATGGATTCACGTTACTTTGATAAACGAGAAAGACAAAAACTCAGCATTGGCTAAATTGAAATGCATTTGCTGTGAGAAAGTTTACACTATATAACCTATAGTCTCTACCTCCGAAGTTTAGTTTTTAGGCCTAATTGTGTTAATTTAGTCAGGATGGACTTATGTGGACTTATGTTTACAATTTAAATTTGAAAAGATTTCAATATTTTTAATTTCTCAATTTCTTATTAAACCAAACTTATAAGAAATAAAATAATTGCTGTAGATTGATGTTATTTAGTGTTTACTAATAAAGCTGTTATTTGCTGATTAAATTCTGCAAACAAGATTGTTAATTTTAAATTGCAGTAGGCCTACATGATGTGAGAAAGTCAAATTATTTTCTGTTTCGTTTTTTCCGTTTTTTTTCCGTTTTTTATTTTTTTTTAAAAACAACTTTTTTCCGTTTTTTATTTAGTTTCTATCGTTTTTAACAACTATGGTTCATACAATAAAGGCCTTTGTCACGTCACTTCAATAATCGAAAAGTGTATTGTCAGTTTACATTTAGGGAATTGACCTTTGTTACGTCACTTCAATAATGAAACATTATTTTTTAATTTTTAGATTTATGCAATAAAGGCGCCTTTGTTACGTCACTTCAATTATCGAAAAGTGCATTGTCGTTATACGTTTGCATTTAGGGAATACAGGCCTTTGTTACGTCACTTCAGCTATAAAAAAGTCTACTGTTATTATAACTTTAAATTTAGAAAAAAAACAGGTTTATTGTTACGTAATTCTAATTGTTAAAACGTCTATATTTAGAGAATAAAGGCCATGGTTACGTTACCTAATTTATGAAAAAGTCTATTGTTATTAGGTTTAAAGTTAGAGAATAAAAGACTAGCAATTGTTACGTAGCCTAGGCCTACGTCATTTCGATTAAGAAAAACACATCTATAATTAGAATTTTTAGCTTTGACAATAAAGATCTTTGTTACGTCACTTAAATTATGAAAAGTCTATAAAATGTTATTAAGTTTAAATTTAGAGAATAAAGGCCTATTGTTACGTCACTTCAATTATGATCGAAACACGTCTCTTCAACAATGAAACGTCTAATGTAAAGTAAATTATTATTATTATTATTGTCATTATTATTATATAATTTTTATTATTGTTATTGTTATTATATTTATTACTATATATATGCTTATTATCATTATTAAAGACCTATTATATTTATTGTTATTGTTATTGTTATCATCATCATCATCATTAATTATTCGCAATTGCGCATAAATGACGCCAAATATAGATTCATTGGGCGCCATTTTAATTATTATGCAGTCTTGAAGGGGAAACGATGCGAAATTTGGAACCCTGACTTTCTAGACCAAGTTACGCCTCTGCTCTAACCACATCTCCAACCTCTCGCAATCCTGCTTCATGCACATTCGTGACCTCTGACGCATCCGGCCCATGCTCGACCTTCAAACTGCCTCCATCATTGCTACCTCAATTGTTCATTCAAAGCTTCATTACTGCAATTCCATCTTCCTCAACTTTGAATCCACCCAAATCAAGCGTTTGCGACTTATCCAAAACTCACTAACCAAAGTTGTCACTATAGAACGCCCCAACATCATCATATCACTTCCGTACTCAAATCACTCCATTGGCTAAAAATCCCAGAGCGAATTCACTTCAAAGTCCTATCACTAACCTACAACTCCCTACAATATTCCAAGCCCAAGTACCTCCGTGTTCTCTTCACCATCCACAGGCAAACGGCTCCGCCCGATCATTCTCCTATCTCAGCCTTTCTCGACCCAAGTCACTACTCATCTCCGACCTAGTCATTCATACACAGAAGTACTAAACCCTCAAGACAGTGTGCAGAGGCTGCAAAGAAAGCGAACAACTTAACAAGATATTAGGAATGATTAAAAGGACAATAATCAGCAGAGAAAAAGAAATAATGCTCGAATTATACAAATCATTGGTCAGACCAAATTTGGAGTATTGTGTGCAGGTGTGGTGTCCATATTTGAGACAGGAAATAGAAAAACTAGAGAAGATACAAAGGAGAGCAACGAAGATGATCAAAGGATTCGACAAACTGACATATGAAGAAAGACTGAGGAGATGCAAGCTGACAACACTGGAGAAAAGAAGAAATAGAGGAGATTTAATAGCGACATTCAAGATAGTGACAGGAAGAGATAAAATACCGGCACAAAGGATCTTTAAATTCTCAAGTAACAACAGAACTAGAGGGCACAGCTACAAGATTGTAAAAAAATCAGCTGGGACAATAATGCAAAGATTCTTCAGTTCCAGAGTAGTGAACAATTGGAATAAGTTGGCCGAGGGGACTGTTACTGCGGACTCGGTTAAAGCATTTAAGAAGAAACTCAGTGAACTTGTATACTATAGAGGGAGGTGCAATTGCGAGGAGGCTCGAGAGAGTGGCTCTGACACAGATGCAAGTCTACTGAGCCACTTAAGACCTTGTTATGTTATGTTATGTTATGTTAATCGCTCTGCTCAGCCCCATCAATTTAAATGGGGACTGGGGTCCAGTAATATCACCTCGGGAAAATGTTTATATTGTAGACGCTCGTAGGTAAGTTTTAACGCATTTTAAAGCCAACAAAAGCAACATTTTGTAATGCCTAAATATGTTTGGAATGTTCTGTAAATGTCTGCAACTATGATCATACCTGAACCCGAAGCAAGTTTTTTAAGTGAACAATACATTTTGTGGATTTTTTGCAGGACTCTAATTGTGTTGTTCAACTTGTTCTAAATTCTAAGGTGTATTAACACATTTCAGTTTACTACATAGCAAACACTATTGAAGTTGTGTTACACAAAAGAATGTAATGTACCAAAATAAAAAGTTAGTTCGACAATAAAAAACACAGACACGTAGTCGTTTTATAGGTTGTCGACACATCACGATCTTGTCCTGTAGCCAACTAAGTCTTCTACTCCTAGCTTATTTGAAGCTATTTCTTAAACTTAATTCGCAATAATTATGATTTAAAAACTAATCTTTTAATTACGTTCGATTACCGTGACCTACGAAAGAAAGCAAAATGACGATTTGAAATTGTATAGGCTGGTTCTATAGTTACATAGAATGCGTTCTTAAATAGGAAGGTCACTGAGGTGACTCAGTAATATTATTTAGACCAGACGTTTGGAGAAGTCAGGCAAGGTAATCGTAATCGTAATAGTAATCTCCAAACTTCTAAGGCGCCACTCGAAGGCCAAGCGCAGGGCACCAGCCTATTCACGAGGGGGTTTTCCAGAGAGTGATCCAAAAGTAATATTATTTAGACCAGAGTACGGTTACGGTTCCAGTGGGCCAGATGAAGAGAGGAGGCAGAGCAGTTGTTAAGACGGGTGTCGTTTATGGCGAGAATTGGAAAGCGGAATTCAATTCAGATGAGTCAGGGTAGGAGTACTTGAAAAGGTGATACTTCAGTTTTGAGTGGAAAGCCCGAGAGGTGTGATGAGGAGAAGGATGGCGGACGCGTTGCAGTGATGATGGAGGAACTGAGAATCTGCGGAATTCGGAGGGGGAGATTGTTCCAGAGGCGTGGTGCTGTGTTGGATATGACCAGTCTTGTTGTCAAGACCTTAAACCTCAAGACCAAGACCAAGACCAAGACCTTGAACCTCAAGACCAAGACCAAGACCAAGACTTTGAACCTCAAGACCAAGACCAAGACCAATCTTTGAACCTCGAGACCAAGACCAAGACCAAGACCTTGAACCTCAAGACCAAGACCAAGACCAAGACCCAAAAAATCGCAATCAGGTCAAGACTTCTAAAAATTGTCAAGTCGGAATCTTCGGTATTTTAATGAAAACATGAGTGTTTTATTTAATTGAAGCAAATTCACTTTAAATGCAAACTGCAAAAAATCCGAATTTGTATCCAAAAGTCCGTCATGCAAACTATTATTCCAAATGCCTTTAGTATTTTATAAAAACCAATTCGCTCAGAATTTTCTGACCAAGACGTGCCTGGTTGGCCTCATAAAAATTCCGTCATGTGAAAAATACGTTCTACAGGTGCTGAAGTTGCTGACACACACGCAGTAGCTTTTCAAGCACTGGATGTAAATGTACTGCGAATGAGTCCTTTTGAAATCTTCCCATGGTTTATAATACCGTCTGATACAGAATAACTGTTGCTGCTGCCAATGGGTTTTCCTGACCAACAAAACTTGTATCCATCCATAGATATTGGTCGTATGATGCAAGCAGGCTTGATACAGAATTCTTGAGTTCTGTTAATTGACTGTTCATATTGACAGCCGGTCTTGGTCTTGGTCTTGCGAGACCAAGACCAAGACTTTGAACCTCAAGACCAAGACCAAGACCAAGACCTTGAACCTCAAGACCAAGACCAAGACTTTTGGTCTCAAGACCAAGACCAAGACCAAGACTTTTAAAAACGAACTCGAGTGCACTCGAGACCAAGACCTTGGTCTCGAGGACAACAAGACTGCTGTGTGCACCTGCTTCATGCTTAAGTGCTATGAATCTAGCAGTGCCATCCAACAGACCCCAGCAATCGTATACCTATTAATACATAGTCCCTTAAATTTGGGTCAAATAATAACACTGGATAGAGACCCTCATAACGCAAGTTTACCAAAATGCTGTTGTCGTCATCGTTGTTATGGTTTGTCGTTGTCAATGGAGCCATTCACTGAAGGTGTTGTTGACACATATATAGTGCGTCACTATTGCCACCTATAGGACTCTGCTTTCGAAGGCCACTGATCTGTGACCAGGCGACCGATCCTATTGCAGGTCATCTCAGTGCAGCTGCCGTCTCAAATATCATTATTCTCACACTGCATTGACGTGTCTGTATATATAAGTACAATTATTGCTCGTATGTATACATAGGACCTATGCATAATAGATTAGGCATAATACATTTTACGTTGGTGTTTTATTTGATGCGTGGAATGTTCTGTTCCTTTGACGATCAGGCTTAGTGCTGCTAAGGAAAACAAATAAGCCTACACACGCAAATGTAGGCCTAGGCCTATAGCTCACATATGATCAATTGGCACTCAAAATAGGTCTTATAAGACGGGCATATAGGCATACCAGCTAATTTGAGACTTGTGCCTTGAAGCCACACGGTCGCTGTATAAAAACGTATACATAATTGGCCGTATTCGTACAATTGCCGCACGTTCATAATAATATTATCGGCCAAGGGTTTCGGTGGTGCCATGGAAAGCGGAACGTGCGGTGTGCCTCTGTTGCTGCTTGTTGCAAGCAATTTTTATTCATTTAGAAGATTATGAAGGCCATTAATTTGATCTCCATTCAGCAGCAAATAGCCTGTTTTCGCATCTGGGAAGTGTAAGAGTATCAGTAGCCTAGGCCTAGTCCGCCTAGAGTCAGACTTGTTGTCCTCGAGACCAAGGTCTTGGTCTCGAGTGCACTCGAGTTCGTTTTTAAAAGTCTTGGTCTTGGTCTTGAGACCAAAAGTCTTGGTCTTGGTCTTGAGGTTCAAAGTCTTTGTCTTGGTCTTGAGGTTCAAAGTCTTGGTCTTGGTTTTTCAAGACCAAGACCAAGACCGGCTGTCAATATGAACAGTTATTTTACAAAACTCAAGAATTAAAAAATTTATCAAGCCTGTTTGCATCATAGCCTACGACAAATACCTACGGACGGATGCAAGTCTTGTTGGTCAGGAAAACCCATCGGCAGCAGCAGCTAAGTTATGCTGTGTCTGGAAGCCTTGCCGAGACTTTTCATGAAGCCTGATAAACCATGGGAGGATTTCAAAAAGGCTCACGATTTGTACATTTACATCCAGTGCTTGAAAAGCTAGCGTGTGTGCCAGCGACTTCAGCACCTAGAGACGTATTTTTCACATGGCGGAATTTTTATGAGGCCCCACAAGGCACGTCTTGGTCAGAAAATTCTGAGCGAATTGCTTTTGTAAAATACAAAGGCATTTGGAATAACATTTTGCCTGAAGAACTTTTGTAAATGCGAATTCGGAATTCTCTGCAGTCTGCATTTAAAGTTAATTTGCCTGAATAAAATAAAAGACTCATGTTTTCATTAAAATAGCAAGTAGTCCGGCGACTTGACAATTTTTTTGTAAGGAAAAGAAGTCTTGGCCTGGATGTGATTTTTGGGTCTTGGTCTCGGTCTTGGTCTTGAGGTTCAAAGTCTTGGTCTTGGTCTCGAGGTTCAAAGTCTTGGTCTTGGTCTTGAGGTTCAAAGTCTTGGTCTTGGTCTTGAGGTTTAAGGTCTTGACAACAAGACTGCCTAGAGTAAGAGTTTCACAAGCGGAGATGGAGACGTAGGCCTACGGATCGAATATCTGTCTAGCACGGTCCGCACAAAGGGACCTTAAAAGGTGTGGCGACCGTTCAAACTGCCAGCGGTGGTGGCGGATCTGACCCAATCATTGCAAAAAGAGCAGGATCGAGGCCATACGGTCGCTATATAAAAACATGAAGGCCTAGGCCTACAGTAACATTTGTTTTATATTTACCATACTAGGCATTTGCCCGTCATATTATGACGTCATATTATAGGCCTATATGTATCGTTGGTTATCGCCGTCGTCAAGACCGCCGTCGTCAAGACAACCGGTTTATGTTTCATAATAGAACAGAACCCGTTTGTGACGTAGCGCTTATCGTCGGACGGACACTATATGGATATTATATGTACTAGTGTATTTTCCCCGTCATAATTATGACGGCAGTGTATATCGTTGGTCGTTGATCGCCGTCGTCAAGGCCGTCGTCAAGACCGCCGTCGTCAAGACGACAGTACTGACGTCACAAACGGTTTCACAATAGAACAGAAGCCGTTTGTGACGTAGCGTCCTCCGACGGACAAATTTGCATATAAGGAAACTATATGTATAGATAGATACTAATTTCGTAATCGTAATTGTAATCTCCAAAATACTAAAGTTACCGTATAGTACTCGAAAGCTAAGCGCAACTTATATCACGAGCGCGGCATCGTGTCAGAGGGGATAGAGCAGTGACGTCACATACAGGAAAGATAGAGGATGACACAGAGAAATACAACAGTGACGTAACACACAAAAACATAGAGGGCGACAGACAGTATGTAGAGCAGTGACGTCACATGCAGAGAATATAGAGGGCGACACAGAAAGATACAGCGGTGACGTAACAAGGAGGAAAGCCCTCTGGAAATATAGAGGGCGACACAGAGAGATTCAGCAGTAACGTAACAAACAGAAAAAATATAGGGCGACACTGAGAGATAGAGCAGTGACGTCACAAACCGGGAACGATAGAGGGCAACAGAGAGATAGAGCAGTGACGTGACAAACACGCACGATAGACGGCGACACAGCGAGATACCGCCGTGACGTCACTAAAAGGAAGATAGAGCAGTGATGTCACAAACAGGAAAGATAGCGAGCGACTGAGATAGAGCAGTACCGTCACATAAGAAAAACTAGAGTGACGTCACAAACAGGAAAGACAGAAGGCGACAGAGAGATGACAAGACTGCTGCAGTGACGTTGCAGCAGTCTTGTTGTCCTCGAGACCAAGGTCTTGGTCTCGAGTGCACTCGAGTTCGTTTTTAAAAGTCTTGGTCTTGGTCTTGAGGTTCAAGGTCTTGGTCTTGGTCTTGAGGTTCAAGGTCTTGGTCTTGGTCTTGAGGTTCAAAGTCTTGGTCTTGGTTTTGCAAGACCAAGACCAAGACTTTTGTCAATATAAACAGTCATTAATTTTAACAAACGGCAAGAATTTTAAAAATTTATCCAATAATTACTCATACAGTTAGGGTCTATTGCTTTAGTATTTGCACGGTGTGAATGAGGCTTCACTGTTGTTTTGGACAATTATTTTGACTTCCGGTTATTTACCATGGAATGATTTCAAAACAGACTCATGATTAATTTGTACATTTACATCCGGTTCTTGAAAAGCTGCTTTGTGTGCTAGCGATTTCAGCACTTGTAGACCATGTTTTTTCACATGGCATAATTTTTATGAGGCCCCACAGGTCACGTCTTGGTCAGAAAATTCTGAGTAAATTGGTTTTTATAAAATTCAACAGGCATTTGGAATAACATTTCGCATGAAGGACTTTTGTAAATACGAATTCGGAATTCTCTGCAGTCTCCATTTAGAGTTGTTTTGCTTGAATAAAAGAAAAAACTCATGTTTTCATTAAAATAACGAGTAGTCCGACTGGACAATTTTTAGTAAAGAATAGAAGTTTGGATACGACTGTGATTTTTGGTCTTGATCTTGGTCTCGGTCTTGGTCTTGAGGTTCAAGGTCTTGGTCTTGGTCTTGGTCTTGAGGTTCAAGGTCTTGGTCTTGGTTTTGGTCTTGAGGTTCAAGGTCTTGGTCTTGGTCTTGAGGTTCAAGGTCTTGGTCTTGGTCTTGAGGTTTAAGGTCTTGACAACAAGACTGCGTTGCAGACCAATGACTATGTCATCATTATATCGACATAATATTCGAAGGCCTTTGATACGGTCCGCCACTCCACACTGGCGGAAAAACGTAGTCGGCTTGACATCCCTGACGGGGCCTGACCATACATATGCAATTATACATGCATGGCTGATTATTATCTGAAAGACAGAGGACACGCTATAAAACTCAACTTGGAATTATCTCAAGAGGCCTTTATCAATACCATCATCGTGCAAAGCTCTGTTGACGGACAACCTAATTAAATCGTCGGAGCGTCGGACCTCCATCCAATCCACAACAGCAACAAACAAGTCAAGTTTGCGGACGACTCTAACTTCTTAATTGGATCCTCGCATGCACACACAGCCGTGGAGGAAGGATGTCTTCGTCAACTCGAAACGTGGAAACCGCAATTAAAACAACAAGCAAAATATTAAGTGAACGAAGTCGCTAGCAGTCGATAGTTTAACGACTGATTTCGACTTGAGGGCTTATCGGCGACGGCGATGGCGGCGGCGCCGGGGACTACGGTCCGTGAGATAGGCACAATTGGCTAAGTTGATGTGCGGATCAGTGCGACACCTGCATAGATTAAAGCATAAGCCAACTGTCATGTCTTTCAAGGCCCAACTTTGTGTTCATATACCCGTACTTTGGTAATTGGCTTTGTTTTAGGGTTAGGGTCCGGGATGTCTTAACCCGGCTCAAGGCTTAGGGCCTCCGGAAGTCTTAATCCGGCCCGGGTAAATTGTCAAAGACTGCAGCATGAAAGAGTTTGTCCTACACACAATGGCGGATTTAGCCATAGGTCTCAGTGCCTCAGGTTGGCGATTGCCCCCCCCCCGCACCGTTCTTGGTTGTATGACGGCGCCCTTCAAGACCAGACCCGCCCGTCACAGTGGGCTGCTAGAACGGGCCTGGCATAGCCAAGGTTCAGTTAAAGCTATGTCCATAATGATAGGAGTCATGCTTGGACTGGAGCACCGTACCCCCACTTTTCTCAACCCAGTAAACAATGCTCATCACTATTCAGTCGAATAGGTCTGCTTTCAACTGTGCATCTCCAAGTATTGCTGCTCTGTCTATCCTTACGTAGGTAAGTAGGGAGGGGTAGAGACACAGACAGCATACACAGGACATGAGACACAGACAGCATACACAGGACATGAGACACAGACAGCATACACAGGACATGAAGATTGGCATGACACTGAAGTGACCCTCACGCTCCAAATGAGGAAAGTGTCTCAGAATGTAGGCTACGTTGCAAAGTGCAACAGAGTCCTCCAACACAACACCCACGGTCATCCTCGATATACGATCCCCTCCCAACATCGCCAGTTCCAGACTTCCAGCATCAGATAGGCTTAAACATATCCATAATCTAGCACACATTCGGGCTGTCAATCCTGTCATGCATCATTCCAAGCGTTTGTACTAGGTCTATATCAAATATCTAGTGCAGTCGGGATCTAAACCCAAATCACACGGCGCTTTGGATATTTTACAAATTGCAATTCTCTACAAGTCGCTTTCGGATTGGCGATCCGTATATTGGACTAAACTGCTGTGAAATGAATAATATTTTATATTTATAAAATCAAATCACGTTGTTGAAATAAATGATATTAGCTTTAAATTGTGATAAATTAATAATATAAACAACCAGAAATGTTGCGAAGTTACGAATGAAGTGAACATTTTGTTACGCTCCTCTCATTGACCGCTTCCAACTAATGAATATTCACGACAATGACGTCACTGTTTACAAATGACGACATTCCAACGGACGGTCGTTTCACACTTAATTCAACATAAATTTAATATACACTAGCTGTGTCCCCAAGAAAAAGTGTCATAACTCTGTCAAAACGTTTAGCATTTGCCTGAAATTTAAAAAACAACACTAGCCATATTACCACCAAATTGTAACGCCGTTTGGAAATGTTGGTGAGTTTGTCAAGTATATATATATATATATATATATATATATATATATATATATATATATATATATATATATATATATATATATATATATATATATATATATATATATATATATATATATATATATATATATATATATATATATATATATATATATATAGGGGAAAGTGGCCCAAAATGACATATCTAACGATTTTTTACAAGTTTAGCATAATATTAATGGCACAAGTGTGGCTTTGTTATCCTGTTTATCAGACATCTAGTGCACTTACATAATGCAGTGGTCCAAATACTAAAAAAATAAATGACAAAAGAAAAAAAAAACAGTTTGTAAAAATCCTCGTTCTATGTCATTTTGGGCTATATACTGGGCAAAATGACATAGGGTAGTCAAAAATGACATACACACTTATCACCCAATTTATCAGGCTTATATATAAATTTAACCAGTTATTATTTATAGTAAAATGAAAATTCTAACATATTTTATGTTAAGGATATTGGCTTAACAGTCCTGAGATGTTTTGAGATGAAACAGCTGCTGCAACCACAATGCAAATTAGGAAATTTTTAAAAGAGAAACATTTTACCATGACAAAATGTAACACTAACAACTGAGGGGAAAGCAGAACTGCAATTCCACTTAAACTGTTGGAAGTAAGTAAAACAATCTGATACTGATAAACTGATCAATCATCAGCAAATAAACCGAAATACTAGGTCAACAACACTAAATAAAAAAGCTTCCAATATGTGAGTAGCATTTAATGTATAAAAACTCAAACATCAATTGCTACAAGTCTACCAAACTTTGTCGTAGGCCAACATGACCAGTGCCCAACATATAAACAGAGCTATATCTATTCACTGCAGAAATCACACACAAAAGTTTGTGTTCTTTGAGATGTAAGCACATTCGCAATGTGCCCAGTTGTGGCAAACTGTGCACTTGATCCACGGCTCACGTTCACGCAAGTTGGAGAACAATTCACTACAAAACAGATATCTTGTGTCTGCATCATCATTTAATTTCTGGCTTGAAGGCCTTGGCTCATTGGCCCTTTTAAATCATCCTGTAGATCACACCTCTTTTTGGTACGTTTGTTGTGTTCTTTGCTCTTTTTCACGGGAACTCTTTTTGTACCTCCTCAAGACTGAGCTTTCTCAGTCATTTGTGTGTTCTGTTTTTTGCTATCATCAGGTACGGGCTGCTCGTCAAAACGGAAGCACCTTCGCTTGTTCTCTTAGTGCGGGATGCAGACTGTGATGGGTGTGTCATATTACCCGGTGATTTGTATGTCATTTTACCCTGTGTATGGGTGCTGGGTTGAGACCTACTGCTGTAACCGCGGCGAAATGCTCCAAGCTAAAAGTTGTACGGGACTTGATCGACATAATATGCATACACTTTACAAATGACTAACTTCCTCAATATCTGCAGGTACCTTTTTAGCAGCCTTGACTGTCGTACCCTATGTCGTTTTACCCAGTATTTCGGGGCAAAACGACATAGGGTGTGTCATATTACCCGGTGATTTGTATGTCATTTTACCCTGTGTATGGGTGCTGGGTTGAGACTTACCGCTGTAGCCGCGGCGAAATGCTCCAAGCTAAGAGCTGTACGGGACTTGATCGACATAATATGCATAGACTTTACAAATGACTAAACTCCTCAATATCTGCAGGTACTTTTTTTAGCAGCCTTGACTGTCATAAACTGTCAAATTATATCGAAATGTCACAAATAATCTAAACATCAACCATACACTTCTGCGCACGCCGCCATATTCGTTTACTAAAAATAGCAACATCAGGTTCCACGCTGGAGGAAAGGAAGTGATTAAGTTGACTGTATATATTACGGTCCAGCCCACAGGCCACCTATGTCATTTTACCCCAGTATGTCATTTTAGGCTACTTTCCCCTATATATATAGTTTGCCAGCTCTGAGTATAAATCTGTCGTCAGACTAACGCTATGACTCATACTGCTTGAGAAGCTGAAGGATGACTGCTGTCGATTAGTGGCTGCAGTCCAAAATTAACTCCCGCCCTACCTCTACCTCTACCTCTCCCTCCCTTTCACTCCTTCACTCCGCCCAATACGGCAGGTTGGGGGAAGCATCGATTGGTGACGTCCAACACGCCCTACCTCTCCCTCGACGCAACGGTCATATGGGCAGGGAGGGAGGGATGGAGGGAGGGAGGGAAGGAACGAAGACACAGACAGACTTAGTAGATTCTTTTCTCTTCCTATTAATCAGAGGCGGCGCTACACCAGGGCGCGCCAGGGCAAATGCCCTGGTAAAAAAGCCTTTGCCCTGGTCGATGCCCTGCCAGAATTTTTGCCCTGTCCAGAATTTGTTCGGGCATATTGAGATATAAATTCACTTAATTCACTGAAATGCTAAAATATGCTTTACAAATGTCAAAAGCGTTTAGCTTCCGGGGGCTTCGCCCATCTGACCTCCTGACTATTGAAAGATATTATAGTGCTGTGGGCGATTTATGACAAGCGCGGTACCGGCGATCTTATAGGCCTATGGTCACCATTTAGTAAGCTCGCGCTATACTCTGCTCTCCATAAATAATTACCCGCTGCACTGGTTACTTGTATGACTGCCCTGGCTATGCCCTGGTTACAAAAAGTGTCTGGCGCCGCCACTGCTATTAATCCATTCATTTTCTTTATCAACCTGTCATATATGACGGACAAATACTCTAGTAACTGTAGGCTTTCATTTGGGAATTCAAGGGTAACACCTGCTTCAGTCGACTACATCATGTGGTCTAGTTATTTCAGTTTTTCAACTAGTTATTTCAGTTTTGTTTAATAGGTCTATAGGCCTATTCCATGAACGATGATCGGTATTCGTATTCGTGTTATTGTAGTAAAATTTTGCTCTGTGCTTGGATGGCGTGTCTTCACCCTCCCCCTTAGCACTCATTGAGGTGACTATTTGACAATGACACCTTTAGTGGCACTCAATGAGGTGACTATTTGACAGTGACACCCAATATATAGCCCACAATGGAGTCTTTAACCCTGTGGAGACCTCAAATAGATATAAAAGGGGAATTGGAAAGAGGATTGGGAGTCAGTTCAGTTGAGTTATGTGATGAGAGAGTCTAGTAGGAGTTGAACAGTTGTTCGACTAGACCGTTGATTTAATAAGAAGACGACCATGTAATCCAGTTGCCCCAAAGCCAGAACTTCTCTTCGTCTCTAGTTAACAGCTATAGACCTATACACGGACAGCCTCGCAACCGATCGTCCAGACAGAATCATCACACATAAGTATACCAATCGTTATTTTGCACTCAGTTGTTGTTTACACAGAACGTGCGAATGCTATGGATATGCGCTTTCTTTTAATGACTGCGTGGCCTGTCGTCTTTGTTAAAATGTGCCGTGAAACCTCGCTCTGTTTATTAGCAAATGTGTGAGGCTTATACATGGAAGTTTCTCTGTAGATCTGGAGTTCGTATTCTACACTACATATAGAAATACAGCATTTTAGCTTCTGCTGGACTACAGATACGCTATTCAGATGAGCAAGGCTGCTCAAAAGGTAATGTTTAGATATAGGCCTATACCACTTCTACAGTTTGTGTAATATTTAAGCAATAGCTCAAGGCTGCTTTGAAACTATAAACTTTAGTGATTTAATGGCAATGGTAAACGATGTCATATGTATAAATGCCATGCAGCTTAACCGACTAGTTATTTCAGTTTTGTTTAATTTGAACTTTTTCTTTATAGGGCCTACAGTAGAAGGCTCGTGTTAGGGCTATCAGTACAATAGCGATGAACTTTGCTAAACATTTTCTCTCCACTCGATATCTACGATTCCCTTGCTGGTTCAAACTGTTGATTTTACTTTGGCTGTATTTAGAGCCCACTCTAGTTTGATATATATATGCCTACGCCAGGACAGAAATTTGGTTCGAGATTTCTGCTTCACGTGCGCCTTCTAGCAAACTCAGCTATAATGAGTACACTGACCGCATACTATCGATGGAAAGATCATAAGATGAGACGGCGAGGGACTGGCCTCCCGCCCTCGTATAATCGTATGCCGAGCTAAGAAAATGAAGTCGCTAACACTTCGTATACCCATGGCTGGCTCAGGGCTAACTCCCCAAAATAGCTTTTTATAGCCACAGCTACAGCCATCTCTATAAACAATTTGGCCCAGTCTTCAAAATTTCTTCTCCACGCGTAGGTATCTCAACATGATTTCTCTTCCTCTGTACAGAACACCGATGCTGCTGAGTGAATGATATGCAGCGAAACCACCCTGACGCCTGGTCGAATTCGAATATCAAGACTGGGATCTTCGTTCCTATCCAGAACGCCGACATCGGGATCAGGAAAGTCGTCTACAAAGACTCTTCCAGAAGAGAACCGTACACGTCTATAAAGAAACCAACTAAGTTCCGACCTGAGAACGACGCCGTCTATAGAACGCTGGTCCGGACCAAGACAGACGCAACACTGATGGATAGAAGTAAGAGTCGAATGAAACGGACGAATAAGCAGGCCGATGACGAGGCATCGGATGGGGCCAGGACTAACCCAGAGCTCGAATTGCGAGGTGTTCCGGCCAGAGAGAAACCGGTTTACACCAATAAGATCCGGTTGGATCAGGCTAAAGGCGCCTCGCTGCGGAGGACGCCCGAGAACGATGACAGTGAAGGCATCACAGAGGCCAGACTTCTGAAGATCGAAATTGGTGACCTACTAGCCGAACTCGAGCTGCTGCGAAATGAGAACGAAGGACTGGCTAGAAGGCTGAGGGAAAGAGAACGCAAGGAACGACTTGGAGATGATGAGAAAAACCGCCTACAGGATAGAATTAAGGAGCTAGAAAACTGGCAGACAAGGCTGCAGTTGCAGTTGGATAGTCAGGGTAAGGACGACGAAACTAGGAATCGCGTTCTCCAGTCAGAAATCAATAAGCTGCTCAGTGATCTCGATAGAAAATCGAAGCTCGTCGATCAATTGGTGGCGGACAACGAACGCCAGAAAGCACTGAGCATTCCAGTTGAGAGGGAAAGGGATCTGCAAAGACAACTCGACGAAATGATGGCTAACTCAGAGATGAACCACCGAAAGCTGCAGGACGCCAAGTACGAATTGGACATGGCGAAAAGAAACCGGGTTCCGAGGGAAAGAGAACAGGACCTCATGAAGCAACTGGAAGAAGTTCAGATTACGCTGAAGAGCAAGGAACGGCTGATTGACGAACTGACGAGAGATAAGAGAGAGATCCTTCTGGCCAAAGAGGACGTAGAGAAACGACTCGAAGACCTGAGAGCATTAGCGAAGGAATTAGAAAGAGACAACTCTGGAATGACGGAAAGGAAAGCTTCACTGGAAGACGTCATCGCTGCCATGAAGGCAGACATGGAAAGACTTCGGATGGAGAAGGAAGAAAAGGAAAACGAGCGCTTGAAGGTGCAGTTGAAATTCAATGCTCTTGAAGAACGATCTAAGGGCGTCTTGGATATAATTCGACCTCTTCAGGAACTGGTCCGAGAGCAGGACTCGCACATCACCGACCTACAGCGCGAGGTCGATACAATGCGTAAAGCGATCAACGATTATCAGCGCGAGATGGAAAAGCTGCGCGTGCTGGTAAACGATGAGGAGTCGACAAGAGACAAGTTCCAGGACATTGCCGTTGCCCATCGTAGACTTCTGGACGAGAACTCCCGTCTCATTAATCTGCTCGAGCGACGACAAGTGGTCGACGCGAGATCTTTAACCGACCAATCGCAGATGAAGGTCCGCCTTGAACAGGCCAGGCACAAACTCAAGTCCAGCCAGAACCGGATAGCTCAGCTTGAGGACTGGCTCGATGACATCTACAACGACAAGCACTTCGACGTCGTCCTCAAGAACAGCACAGTCACCGGTGCCAAGGCGGCGGTACGTCGGTCGCTGTCCCCTCCGACCCTCACCTTGCCCCTCGTACCGACCTACCGCGGCGGCCTCGGAGACACACGACGCCAGATGGCCAAAAGGAAATTAGCAAGTCTCGACACCAAGTTAGGATATCTAACGGACAGAATCTAGCCCACAGATTACGATTATTATCACTTAAATCGCTTTAAATGCGTACAGGAACACTCAATTGGGTGGCGAATTATCATAGGAATTTAATATACATAATCGCTGTTTTACTTCAAGAACTAGATTCTGTTGCTTTGTGGGCATCACATAATCTTAAGCTTAATACTAAAAAATCTGGTGAAATGATTTTTACTCGATCGTCGCTCTTCGGGTTTTGTTCGCCCACCAGATATCACTCGAGTTACTTCTATGATTATCCTTGGTGTTAATATTACTAATGATTCAAAGTCAACTTCTCATATTAATAATATCATTAGTACATACTCTGGTTCTTTACAAGCACTTAGAGTACTTAGACTTCATGGCTTATCTAATGCTTCCTTACATGAAGTTGCTAGAGCTACTGCTGTTGCTAGACTTTTGTATGCCACCCCGGCTTGGTGGAGATTCGCCTCGTCTGCTGATCGATCGAGCTAAGATTGATCGCCTAATTCTTAAAATGAAGCGGTTGGGTTTCCTAGACCAAGATTTTCCATCGATTGACATTCTTGTTAAGCAAGCTGATCAGACTATTTCGCTGCATTAAATTCAACCCTTTTCATGTTCTATTTTCACTACCCCCCCCCACAAAAAAACCTGCAATATGATATGATCTTAGGATCTTAGACCACACAACTCTTCACTTCCTACTAAAAATAATAGAAATTTTATTTCTCGTATCTTGTTTGATTGTTAACTATATTATTCTTTGGCATTGTTGTTACTTGACTTTTTTATGTACCCTAATGCGGTCTGTCATTTGGCTTTTGAATAAACGAATATATATGTGTGTGTGTGTGTGTGTGTGTGTGTGTGTGTGTGTATGTGTGTGTGTGTGTGTGTGTGTGTGTGTGTGTGTGTGTGTGTGTGTGTGTGTGTGTGTGTGCATGAATTTATAAACCGTGACTTCGGTTGGTCAATATATGCGAATAACCATTAGGCTATTACTAAGTCGATTTTCCGACTATCTAATAATATCTTTCCACCTACGAGCTGTGATCTTCCGTCTCTGGGCCCAATCACCAGTGCTGAGCTCCGTCAAATCATACTAAACATCAGCGCCGAAAACCTGTGAAATGGATCCACTCCCATCATTCATCCTACAAGAGACCCTTGATGTCTTCCTACCGTTTCTTACGGTTCTATGTATGCGCTCCCTTCAAGAGGGAATTCTTCTTGCTAGCCAAAAGAAGTCCATCGTGGTTCCAGTGATTAAAGCGTATGGACTCGACGCTACTGGGCCAACTAATTTTAGGCCCATAGCAAATGTTTCATTCCTATCTAAAATAATTGAAAAGATTGTTGGCGCACATAAAAATATGGTCTCCTCCCCACTTTCCAGTCCGGTTTCCGTAAGGGCCACTCCACAGAAACCTATAGTTAGTCCGCCTGCTATCTGACATATATGGAGCCATTGACAGATCCCAGGTCACTCTCCTTGCGCTGTTTGATGCGAGTGCCGCGTTCGACACTGTTGATCACATCCTCTTGCAGCGCCTATCCATTTCTTTTGGCTGACAATGTTCTTGATTGGCTTATCTCCTTTCTGCACGAACGCTCCTTCATGGTGGTCCACGGATCCACTAGGTCTCCTTGGGTCCCTGCTTCATTTGACCTGCCTCAGGGCTCTGTCCTTGGCCCCCTTCTTTACATAATCTACACTGCCGACCTGGGGTCCCTGCTGGCGGCTGGGTCGGTCCTTAGCCAGTCCTATGGTGACGACCTGCAAGCCTATATACACTGCCCGGCTGTCCGCGCTGTTGCAGCGGTGGAAACCATGACCCATGCCATGGAGTCCCTGCAGGCCTGGATGTCCTCAAACCGCCTGCGGCTAAACCCCGCCAAGACGTAGTTTATATGGCTTAGCACTCCCCAGCAGCTCTCTAAAATAGACATGTCTTCTCTTGCCTTGCAATTCCCACACCTTTCTTTCTCGACCTGGGTCCGGGACTTGGGAGTCATCCTGGACCAGGAACTTGCATTCACACCGCACATAAATCTTCTCTCCCGCAGTTGCTATTACCAGCTCCGGCAACTCAAGGTGATCTCCCATTCTTTGTCTCTCGGTGCAGCTTCCACGCTTGTCCATGCTTTTGTTGTTTCTCGATTGGACTACTGCAGTGCCATATATGACGGACTCCCGGCCTACCAGATTGAGTTCCTGCATGACCTGGGGTCCATGCTGCGTACTGCTGCCCGCCTTATAGGCCGCATTCCCAAGTTTGGCAGAGTATCTGCGTATATGAGGGATGTCCTCCACTGGCTCCCCTACCCACAGCGCATCCCTTACCGAATCTCTGCCTTGGTCCGGCGGTGCTTTGAAGGCTTGGCCCCTCCATACCTACGGGAGCTCTGCTGTCCTACCTCATGCTCGCAGCGCCGTTGCTCTCTCCGCTCAGCTGCGCAAGCTTAACTTATTGTTCCCCGAGCGCGGACAGCCATACGGCAGCGCCGTGCCTTCTCTGTGGCTGCCCCATGACCTGGAATGGGCTCCCTACCAAGCTCCGTCAATTACCGATTGGTCATTTCACCCTGTTTCGTACTATCCTCAAAACTGCATTATTTGACCGTGGTTGGGCTGGGAGTGCTCCTGAGTAGGCAATCTTGAAGGGGCGCTATATAAAACTACTTTAATAATAATAATAAAAATCCATTCAAATCAACAAATGAACTATAAATATTTTAGGTCTACATGCAAGTACTCTTACATGCATAACTAAACAAAATTAAATAAATGAAAATTATGTGTATAATTTAATTGTGGCACAGTGGAAGATTACTGTTAGGTCAGAGGTCGTGGCATTGCCAAGTTCGACAATTAAACAACTGGCAACGAAAAGCAAAACTCAAAAAAATTCGCTATAGTAGGCAAGATTCTGATATAAGACCTTACCTTAGACCTTAGTCCTTCCTGTGCAGGTCTGCACTCTGCACATCGGGCGACGCATCTCCACTCTCCTCTGTCCACTGCCAGCCTATCTGCCTCCTCCCACGTCAGCTCAAGATATCTTAATCTCAAGTCATCTCTGATTGTCTCCGGCCAGTTCTTTCTCGGCCTTCCTCTTTACCTTTTCCCTCCAGCATCCCAGTTCATCACTTGCTTTGCTCTCCTGCTGTCGTCCATGCGGAAGACATGCCCCATCCATCTCAATCTTCTCATTCTGATGATGTTTTCCATGGTCTCTTGTCCTGTCTTTTCTCTTACGGTCTCGTTGGTTACTTTGTCCCGCCATGATATATGAAGAATTCTTCTTAACCATCTCAGGAGGTCCATCTGCGATGTGTCGCCTTCAGTCTCCTCCTGTCTGCCGCCGTCACTGGCCATGTCTCTGCTCCATAGAGTAGTGTGCTTATGACTATAGCGCTGTGTAGTCGCAGCTTTGTTCTCGGACTACACCCATTTTTTTTCCATATCTTGGCAAGTTTCCCGAAAGCGGCGTTTGCCTTTCCTATGCACATTTTTATTTTTCTCACGCTGCTATCTGCTGTCATCAGACATCCCAGGTAACAGAATGCATCTACCTCCTCCACCTCTCCACCATCGATAACAATTCTATCGTCCCCACTCCACTTTCCGACCTGCATGATCTTTGTTTTACCAGGGTTGATACCGAGTCCCATATTTTCAGCCTCTTCTTGTGTTCTGGATGTTAGTTCTTTCATGCCTTCCCACTTCCCAGGTATTGTCAAGCAAGGCAATATCATCTGCAAAGTCGAGATCCCCTAACCTATCGCCATTCACCCATTTCAGACCAATATCGGCATCTTTCGTCACTTTCATCATTATCCAGTCTACAACCAGGGCAAAAATCAATGGTGACAGCACACATCCCTGTCATATTCCCATCACAATCTGAAACCATTCTCCCATTTCACCTCCATGTCTTACCGCACATCTACTGCCATCATAGAAGCTGCAGATGATGTCCATTATCTTGGCTGGTAATCCATATCTCTTCATTATCTTCCATAATGATTCTCTATGCATGCTATCAAAAGCCTTTCTGAAGTCTATGAAGTTGATAAGTACAGGTTTTTCCTACATAAGCGACTTTTCTATTATTTGCCTGAGTGTGAAAATCTGTTCGCAGCACGATCTTCCCGGTGTGAATCCTGCCTGTTCCTGTCGCAACCTCTCGTCCACAGCTGTTCTCATTCTATTCAGCATTATCATGGCCATGACCTTTCCTGGGACCGACAGTAAAGTAATGCCTCTCCAGTTGTTAGTCTCTTAAATCTCCTTTTTGGGAATCGGGATGATAATACCCTCCTTCCATGTCTTTGGTACCCTCCTGCCAAGTTCGACAATTAAACAAATGGTAACGAAAAGCAAAATTCAACAAAAGTCGCTATAGTAGGCAAGATTCTGATATGCATATAAGACTTTGTCATTAATTAGTAACTTATATAGCACTGAAAAAGGACTGTTAGAAATTAAAACCATCGCTGCCTTGAAGGCAGACATGGAAAGACTAGCATCGTCATAGAGGACTGCTGATGCCAGAGAGAGAGTAAATAAGCAGTCATCTGCTGACAATGCAAGGCGAGTAAAAGCTTTTCTCTTCAGAACTTTGGTATGCATGCAAGGACAGTTTTATAGGAAGTGGCCTGGCTGGAACCCTACTGGGAGAGAGCAGATGCTATGGACAAAGATTTATAGAATGGCTTTCTCAAATTGAAAGAAGCCTCGGCAGTGATATGGGCAGATTTGGATGTAGAATCTTTCCTTCCACAAAATTATATACCTCGGTAGGCCTGCAGTAACCATCACAATGACTGCACAATATCAGCGAGTAGATCACTGGCAAGATCACTGGCAAGGGAGAACTGATAATATGCCTCACATTAACCATCTTTCAGAAGTGCCACCAAACTGATCCAAGTAGCCTACCTGGCTTTAGCAGACTTGATTTGACATCCTCCCTGATTTAACTGTTGTGCAGCAATGAAATATTTTGAAAAGTTGCATTACACCACATATATGCCAGAGCTAATAATGTAAAGTCACTAACAATAATTGTCTGTTGGGGTTGGATTAAGGGAATGCTTTCTTTTCTTTCAACACAAGTTTTACCAATATGAGTTGCAGAATATGTCATTTAGGAATTGGGAATGTTGAACTGACACAGTCCACGGCATCTAATGAATGATTCAGTAATAAAGTAATATTATTAATAAATAAATAAAGAACCTGAGGTCCCTCTTCTGTATTTGGTGTAGACCAAAATAGTCCTGATGCCTCCCTTCTGATAGGCCCTAGACTAAAGACTGCCGCATAAGTGCAGTTGTTATAAATACAGTCTTGTTGTCAAGACCTTAAACCTCAAGACCAAGACCAAGACCAAGACCTTGAACCTCAAGACCAAGACCAAGACCAAGACCTTGAACCTCAAGACCAAGACCAAGACCAAGACTTTGAACCTCAAGACCAAGACCAAGACCAAGACCTTGAACCTCAAGACCAAGACCAAGACCAAGACCACGACCCAAAAATCATAATCATATCCACACTATTCCTCAGACGCGTATATATATATATATATATATATATATATATATATATATATATATATATATATATATATATGTGTGTGTGTGTGTGTGTGTGTGTACACACACGGTTTGGCTACGTTTGACCAGGTTAATACCAAGGTTAATCGTGTCTGATATATATATATATATATATATATATATATATATATATATATATACAGTGGCGTCTACACCATAGAAACCTTGGAGCAAATGCTCCATACAAGATATGGGGTGGGGGGAGATCTGTCAGTGTGTGTGCCACCATTTTAGGGGAGGAAGGAACGGGGAGGGGGAAGAAGAGGGGGAAAAGGGACGTTGCTCCAATGACTTAGGGGGATAGACGCCCCTGTATATATATATATATATATATATATATATATATATATATATATATATAGACGCCCCTGTATATATATATATATATATATATATATATATATATATATATATATATATACAGAGGCGTCTATCCCCCTAAGTCATTGGAGCAACGTCCCTTTTCCCCCTCTTCTTCCCCCCTCCCCGTTCCTTCCTCCCCTAAAATGGTGGCACACACACTGACAGATCTCCCCCCACCCCATATCTTGTATGGAGCATTTGCTCCAAGGTTTCTATGGTGTAGACGCCACTGTATATATATATATATATATATATATATATATATATATCAGACACGATTAACCTTGGTATTAACCTGGTCAAACGTAGCCAAACCGTGTGTGTACACACACACACACACACACACACACACACACACACACACACACACACACACATTCTGAGATTGTGAGGGCAATGAGGGTGAGGAGTCATATCAAGGCCACCAGTATGAGAGTAGGTCCTATACGGACTTGACCTACAACTCAACATCCCGATATGACTAAGATGTCAACCATAAGACGGAGAGCGAGGGGGTGCATGATGTAAGATATCTATAAGAGGAGTGTAACTGTGGCCCAGATCTTTGGCGCCTGGCCTGCGCACTGATCGCGGGGATCAGTCTGCCGGTGTTACCTGTGTGGCTGAAAGTCTAACTGCCTGTGACTCAGTTCGTCTGGCTCTCGGTTGACCAGACAAGAGCTATCTATTATTGGCTATGGGCCAGAGGTGCGACCGTTATGGACGGCAATGGCGCGGAAAAATTTAAAATTTTAGGTCGGTCTTGGTCTTGGTCTTGAAAAACCAAGACCAAGACTTTGAACCTCAAGACCAAGACCAAGACCAAGACCTTGAACCTCAAGACCAAGACCAAGACCAAGACTTTGAACGTCAAGACCAAGACCAAGACCAAGACTTTTAAAAACGAACTCGAGCGCACTCGAGACCAAGACCTTGGTCTCGAGGACAACAAGACTGTATAAATATTTACTATTTTATTGCTTAAATATGTTTGACAAAATTCAGACCATGACAATCCGAAACACAAACACAAATTCAGAAGAGCTCTAATAAAACAACCAAAAACAATCAAAGAACTTCACTTACAGCACACGTATAAATACCAAAAATTTGTTACAGTATTCTGGTATTGTGTATTGGTATTGTGTCCAACAATAATCATGTTAATAAAGTAATGAGATAATTAGAAACGTTTCTGATTGCTGGATTTTAATGCAAATGCTGCCATGATCCATCTATGCAACAACATAATCTTTATTTACACAGTCATCTCCGTCCTATGCGCTCTGACTGCGAGAACTCAATCTATCTTGAACAGCTAAATGAAAATGCTCTAACCGGATGACAACAATTCAAAAGTTAAAACATACTGATTTCTATTCTGTTGATAGCATTTAAAAACTAAAAATCACAAAATTCTAGACATACATTGCAAAAGCCATCAAACACAATATGTACAAGCAGCATAAGTTATGTTTACCTTGCAATTCACCGTCAAGCCACGTAAGCGATACGGTGCGGCTGACCAAGCGCTGGACTATCATTGTTGTAAACTTTCAGCACAGACACTTAAAAGCCAAAAGATTGCACCAAAGATCTAGAATGCGATGACCATATGATAGCTGGTGTATGCTCGTATGAAACAGTGCAGTAGTCTACATTGAATGTCTTTCATCCAGGCAGACACACAGAACAGGATGCAACATTCGCCTACGAAACATTGCAATAAGACTTTCAGCAATACACGCCACATATCATCCATCAACAGCAAGCAGAGAATCTTTTTCTTTACAGTTTTGGTTTAGAAAGCCTCTCCCTCATTGGCATCATCTGCACTCTGATTGTCAGAGCAACAGGTTAGCAATTAACTAACCTTTCAGTCCCAGCACTGCTTAGTCATTCACTAGCCGTAATCTAGCTAATAGTTACTGGTAGCTCGAATCCTCTACCACAGAAAACATCAATATTACTATAGCACATAATACTAAATACATTCACATGAAATTATGCATTTAAACATCAAAATAATGATCAGCAACAAAGTATAGGCAAGGAATATGAAAAACTCCAACATCATCACTGACAACATTAACAAATTTTCCTCTTTGCTTTGTTTTTCATCATGAACCAAAAAAATAAAAAAAAGTTGTCCAGAATAAATTTCACTAGTTATACCGAATGAATTTTTGATAAAATATTTAAGAATTATATGCAAGACATAACTGTATTTGAGTGGCTTGGCAGGAGATCGTTACAAACCATGTCAACCACTTTCAGCTCAGACAAATTACAAAAATAAATTATAGATTAAATTACTTTTTTGATCTCTCATGTAAGTTATTATCAATAATTAATGTTGACCTAAAGTGTAATTAACTGGGATAATTTACCTTAACATAGTTTTTAATGTTGGAACATTATTTTCATTGGTACACAGCAAAATTCTCTGCCAAATGCTGATTTAGCAATGTTTTCCTGCAAGAACTTCAGTCATTAAACATATTCAAAACAAAATTATCCAACCAGCTACTATAAATAACAGTAACATAAAATTGTTTATGCCAGATTCCTATACTACCACTAGGTACTTTAGACTGCTTGAAAATTCTAAACAATACTATTGCCATCTATCCTGGCTTCTGTGTGAGTTTGCTGTGTGGGGAGATGGTTTAGATGAAAGGTAACACTCATGGCCAGGAGAGCACTAGATTCGCGGTTCGATACCCGTAACCCCCCTCTAGGGCGGCACCTTGCATGGCTGCCAAAACGTGTGTTTAATTAAGTTCTTGATTGTACTGTCATGTTTCAATTATGGCTGTACCAAATAGGTGATTATCACTATTCGACTGAATACGAATAACTGGACCAACTATTCGGCCAAATATGAATACGATTAGTGTACAAAATAGGTCTACCGACAACAGTGAAAATTTCAAATGTAAGCAAAAGTTTCAGTTCAGTCAATTTAATACATAAACTAAAAGTAAACAGTTAACTTTGCATCCTTCTGCCAGTCTGTGTAAACTAGGAATGGAACTGATTTAACTAAACTGAAACAGAAATATATTCGGCCCCGAAGCGAATACGAAGCGAATGTTTGGTACAGCCCTAGTTTCAATGTGATCATCTTACTGCGTACTTGTCAGTTTGAATTAATAAAGATTATTATTATTATTAAAAGGCAATCGATTGTATGACCATCTGATTTTTCATTATCAAGCAATCCATCATTATTAATTTTGGGTATCTGATGCATTCCACAGTAAAGATGGTTTCTACATTTAGATCATTCAGTTGTAAACAGCAGCTTAGCAATGCATAGCAAATGTCCTCACAAACATCGCTGGTTTTCACCAAAGTCTCTGGCAACCTCCATTTACATGATTGATTAGCATTATCTTCACGAAAGATGAAAATTTGCAATAGTGACAATGGATAAGCAGCTCCATTCTCAAGCAATCACCCTAGCTGTAAGACTAGGAGATAATAATTTACTTAGAGACACATATCCAACAGTTGTGCTGCCTGGCATATTACATAGTAATTACATGATAAACTCACTTAATGAGAGAAAGACATACAGAAAGACAGACAGAAATGGAAACACAGGGGAGGTAGTTGGGAGAGGGAGAAATGTGGATCAATAGAGGAAGGGGTGATTGAGGAGACAGAAATTGGGCAGGGAGATTATGTATGTATATTCGTTTATTATAATCAAATCTGGATGACACACCCGCACCCAGCGATTGGGGAAGGGAAGGTAGAAATAGGGGGCACCAGAGTACTTACCCAAGAAAGAAAATTTTGCTAAACCATGTTGCAAATGTTCTTAATACCACTGATGCAAAGCTATTCTGGCAAATATTTAAAGTTGAGCAATATCTATTTGCAGATGACTCATTTCAGCTGAAGCCACTGATGAAGAGTAATCTGTGTGAAGGTGGCAGACATACCACCATCACCATGTTTAGGTATTCACTGATCAAATCTTGGGTTGGAGTACTGCTGATCACTGCACCAAACACAAGTCCAGGTGCAGTACAAATATTGCAGAAATTACAAGTCTGAAAAATGGATGAAATAGGTCTAGTGCTGAAACATATCATCTTTTTCAGTTCTCTGTAATTCTGTAACTGCTCCAGTCTTTGACCAGATGTCATTCCTCACCTTCGAGGTTCCAGGGTTTAAAACAGGACCATCATCATGACTGCAAACTATACAAACTAATGAAGACAATTGCAATTTGTTCAGCTCTAGATATCATATGAATCAGACCATCACTAGAAGAAACCCACCCTTAATTCAAAATCTATCAAAAGCCCTCTTCCTATATTCATGATCTAATATTACAAGGCCAGATTTTTAAAGAGTCTTAAATTTGTGAAACAAACGTGATTTCTAGAACTCGGTTTTTATGTCCAGTTCTTCCAGAATAGTACTTTAAAGCACGCACTTCAAGAACTTGCCACTTCACATTATACCTTAGAATCAATTTTCTCCACAGTTTGACACTTGTCCCAAAACAGAGTAAATTACAGTAAATTAAAACATTTGATGTCATTTATTTTGTTCACAGCTGTTTTTGCTTGACTCTGTTTCATTTGATTTATCTAGAATAAGTAAACAATTCCAAACAGACAATGATGGTCAAAGCATGTTTGTCAACTGAAGAGCACCTAATATCCTTAAAGTAGCAGCAATTGGATCTGTTTCATGATTTTCCTTAGAGCTAGCATAGTTACAGCACAATGATAAAATCCTAAGCTCGTTAATTTAAAGTGAGCAAGCATTAAGAAAGTGTAAAATGAACTGCAACAGACAGACCAATTAAACACATACACACAATTACGAACACTAACAGTGAATGAGAAATGGAAAAAGCTAAACAGTATAATTTATTCGCCTTTGTTGTCATTTTTCTTAGGTGTTGGAACATGGTAGATCGTAGTACCTCCCGCAAAGTATCCAATCAAGGCGTTAATCAGCACTGGTAGTGCTACCACAGCCAAGTAAGCAGCACCAGTCAGCTTCAGCAGACCAAAGAAGAAGAATAATATGGCAAGAACACAGCCCTGTGCTAACTCCGACTACAAAGACAACATAACATCTGTAATATTCAGCTTAACCACTTCAGGCAAATATCACGGTCACATTCTACTGTATCATAGGTTGCCACAGTAGCGCATAGTTTGCCTTAATCCAGTTAGACTCTAGGTTAGTCGGCGATCAATCAAAGGGTGTCAGGTCCTGACAGAAAGCCATAGTCGTAGGATGACGAGATCAAAACCAATGCGATACAAACCAATGAAGGGTTGTCTTGGGACAGTCTTTATAGAAAGACAGCCTGAGAAGGCAGTCCTTGGAGGTGAAATGTTGAAGGTATTTCCCAGCCACAGAACGCTGCTGGTCGGTG
The DNA here is from genome assembly GCA_963556255.1 of Allolobophora icterica. NCBI lineage: Eukaryota > Metazoa > Annelida > Clitellata > Crassiclitellata > Lumbricidae > Allolobophora > Allolobophora icterica. The sequence continues at coordinate 8,997,958 of OY744612.1, forward strand.
GACACGGCGTACCAAACACTCGCAAAATGATGTTGCTCATTCAAGGAGCACAGCAGATTTAAATCCTTACCAGATGCTGTCAGTGTCCATAGCATATACTCAGAACTCTTTACATTGCCCTGTCACCAAACAATCTGTCTGGCAAGGTAAAACTCAAAGGATGCCTCTCTTCTCTGCATGAATGGTTCTGTTTCAATGATTTGGCTATTTGAATAGCAGTAAGGTTTGCAAAGTATGGGTGCTCAGTGTTTCTGTAATTTGAGTTATAACCATTAACAACTCATTCCTCAAAAGTATTCATGGAAAGTACAGCTATATCAAGTGTCTTCAAAGATGCAACATCCTGCCTTTTCAGTTGTTGGCCCGACTACGTGGAATAACCTTCCTTCTGACCTGCTGATCTGTGTGTTCTTTTAGCTAGGGACTCTGCATACACCTTCTACAAGCATCTGAAAACTGTTCTTTATCACCTGAGTTGGACTGGGAGTGCCTCTGAGTAGGTATCTTGGAGGGGAGCTATATAAGTCCTCTGAATAAATAAATGAATGAATGCACACACATACTAGATATATTTACACCTAAAACTTTGTTTAGCGAGTGTTTAAAGAAGTTGTTGCAAAGGGTAATGCAAGTGGCCCATAACAGGTTTCTGACTAGTAAGGTAAGACTTTGTTCATCATCAGCAAGCCACAAATTGTGCAACATGGTAGCATTGGTAGCTAATTGGTTAGTCTGCCTTGTAATGTGGAGTGCACAGATTCAAACTTCCCAGAGACAGTAACTGAGTCAGGACCTGAGCAAGACCTTCACACTAACGCCATTGATTGATGCTCGGTCATTAGAATGGCCCTAATAAATTCTGAAATACTGATTACTTCTACAACATTTGATTCCTGTAATTAACAAATTTTAGTTATTCTAATTATGTACTAACTTTTAATATCAGATACTGTTTTATTTAACATCCAGTAAGACTCAAATAGTAGTTTAAATATCCTTCAGCCCAAGACTATGTATTGGATCAGCTTTATCAACTTTAACAATTGCAATTTTACTTGAAGCAACCATTGACTGATGCCTTGAGTTAGTTGAGTATTATGAAAACAGCCCCACCAAGTCACTAGATTAGATAAAACCAGAAATCAATTATTACCTTATCTCAGGGGTCGGCAAACTTTGAGCACATTGGGCCAATTAAACGCAAAAAAAATTTGGAGGACCAGGAAACAAATTTTAAACTTTTAATAACGACTAACGTGGAATAAGTTTACTTAATTAAAATTAAATATACTTATGTGTTACTAGTGAGATGTATGCAACTGTGAACATGCATCTCACTAGCTAACTTAGATCTGTACTTGGATTTGTTTAAAATGCCAACTGCATGGAAGTGGGACAGATTGGCAGGGTTAATACCAGAATAGTCAGTAAGAAAGCAGTGCCACGTGAGTAAAAAGAGGAAAACTTCTCATGGTCTGAATTTTGTAATTTTTTGAGTTTTCTAAAGAATTATCTGGCCGGTGGGCCATAGTTTGCCCACCTCTGCCTTATCTTATATCAACTTAACAAATGTTAAAACCGTACATAAGTACAATACTATTAAAATTATAGAAATTATAGAAATACTAAATTCCTAACTGCCTGAAATTAAACTAAAACCCTGTTTGACAAGAATGCTTTATTTTGTATAAACTGTATGTAAACCAAAGTGCAGTATAGGCAGTTGGTGTTAATAAAGAATATACTTACTTACTTACTTACTTACTTATAAATCCACAAATACTTTAATCAGTTAAAAAGAATACAAAATAGACAGTAAATAATGATCTACTAACAACAATCCTTGTAAGAAAAAGAGCCTTTTTGTCTCGTTCGTGTAGAAAGCCAGGAGACTGAAGCGAAACAATTCCATCACCAATGTACAGTGTCCCGATACTACGAGCCACATGAAGAGCCACTTTGTTGCCTGTTTTCAACTACACATGAAAGAAACAAATTTGCAGTGACAACTTCACAAATGTCTTTTTCAGTCAACAGAATCTAAACACTTATCAAGAAGAACTGGAAGAAATAGGTTGGTATCTCACAAAAGATTACATGCTGCACAGTATGCCACCTAGTGTTAATGGCCACATGGCCGAGTATACGAGATGGAGCTCCTTTGTAAATACAAGACCCATGAACTAAGACTTCAAATTTGATAGGGTTTATTACACTGCCAAGATATCTGCATATTAAAAAGTTTGGAAGCAATTGAATTACCATTGGCACTGTAGGCAACATGCAAGAATAAACACCTTGCCTTTTTAAATTACATATTCCTTGTGCTCACCTACAGCCCAAGTCTTGACTGATTTTGTGCAGTATGGCTCATTCAATGCTGATTATATGTGTGTGCCTTTTGAATAGTGTTGTTTTCGTTAACGGTAACGAAAACGAAAACCTTCGTTAACGAAAACTTAAGGTTTTAGTTAACTAAAACTATAACTAAAACGAAAACTTATAGAAAAACGATAACGAAATAAAAACTAAAACTAGCGGAACCCACGAAAAACGATGACTGAAACTAAAAGTCAAAACTAATAACGAAAACATATAACGAAAACCAAAACTAAAACGCCCAACGAAAACCTATAGCTGTAGGACCATCGCGATTAGGGCCTGCTGGTTTTCATCATTTCATGATTTAGGCCTATCGAACATAGCTCCACCAGGCCACCACCTCCCGAAGTAATTAATCCGGACGCAGTCGGACCACTCGGGCGACAGGCTAACATTTCCTGACAGCTGACCAGTGATGCCAATCGTTTTAGAGATAAACCCAGCGGCCAGCGATAGGCCTAGTGATCATCCCAGCTCCCAAATTCCCATTCCCAGCGGCCGCAGCGTTTCTAATTGGTGCTAATTGAACGCATCAGTTATAACCCAAGTTGCCAAGGACACAGTAGGCCAGTAGCCCCAACTCATTATCGTTAAATCTTTTGCAATGATGAGTCATTAAGAACCACGGAACCACCGCAAGTCATTACTCGATCTGTGAAACGTCCATCCCGCTACACCGGCTACAGTTAGTCTTTAGAATCACATCATTTACTAATTTTTTAGTGGGCAGTTTGTGCGGTTACATGACTTACATCGAAGCTCGTAATCTTCAACTGCTAGAATTTTCCTATGTGTCGAAACTAAATTTAACAGTCATTAAAAGGCTAAACATGTATATGTGCATGGCATACCACGCTGAACACCTTGCTGTAAACCTAATGATTGCTTTTTGTAATAAATTGATGTACATTCACGATGGCTAAGTAAGTAAGTAAGTAAGTAAGTAAGTATATCCTTTATTCAAAACCAACTGCTAACCGAATTTTGGTGTACATAGTTAATAATATTAATTTAAGCATATAACATTCGAATGACAAAGGTTTTGCGAGCTAAAGAGTCAGCATCAGGTATAATTCTATTATGTGCCCTGGGGTGCAGTGTACCTGTTTTCTGTTCTGCCTTAAGTGAAATAAAGTATGTTTTTGTATAGGGGACATTTCAGCTGATGAGGTATTCAACATGTATCAGACTATCAGTATCAGTATCAAAGTATCAGACTATCCAAATAACTAAAACTAAAACGAAAACTAAAAAAACTAAAACTGAAACTAGGAGGTTTCAGTTTTTATTAACTAAAACTAAAACTTGATGTAAAAACGAAAACTAATAATAACTAAAACTAAAACTCGAGGCAAAACTAAAACATCACTACTTTTGAATATCTAATTTCCAAAAAGGCACAAATTTTTCTTTGTGGTAAAAAATGAAAACTGTATTATTCCCCTGAATATTTTAATAGGACTGAAATTTTCAAAGAATTTGCGCCTAATAATGCCAGAGCATGGACTCAATTAAAAGACGTTGCAAAATTAAACTTTTACCTTTTGGCACAAAATTCTGTTCCACATTTGACCTACTAAAATTCAACATATTAAGATAGCACTATGTAGATTATACAGATCAGCTTAAATTCCCAGGGATTATCAACCATGCTTGTACAATAACGACAAAGACCATATACAGGCCACAAACAAAGTTTGACTAGATCACATTTTCTGACTATTTGGAAGAGTGCCAATAATTATTAAAGAATACTGATTGAGAAATTTTGTCTTCATTCAGTGCTGATTGATTTTAAAGCAATGCTGACAATATTTTCCTGTCATAACTGTTGAAGAAAGAAATTACTGCAGTGATCCTTCCTAATTAACATTCATCTATATGGCTTAGCATATGATGGGTCCTGCAGCTGTTTGATACAGATACAGCGTGGACTTGCTATTCACACTTACAATTACCGGGAGCGGTTCATAAGAGCGACACAACGAAAGAGCGACGTAACAGAAGAGCGACATAAATACTGTATCAAAAGAGCGACAACCGAAGAAATGAAGTCAAAATTCAAAAGAGCGACAAACATGTTTATGTACTCATGTATGGCATGCCACAGAAACAGCTCATTACTACTAATAGGCCTACTACTCATAGATGTACTAAAGTTGCAATTATTTCTTCTCTTAGGAGTTGCTCTTTCTTCTTCTTGACTGGGTTGTTCCCTGAAATCAGCCTTTCGACCTCTTGATCTGTGCGGTGGTTCTCTTTTATGAATTCCTTTATCATCTTAAAAACTCCAGGGTGGTAACGTTCCACTACAGTTTCAAACCTCCTGTGCCAAGCCTCCAAGCTGTTGTTTGTTCTTGGGAGGTTACGGGCTTGAAGATGGTGAACACTCCAGAAAGTTGGGGGATATCGAGGATGATGACGTCGTTGAGTGTGCGGTGGTCTGCCTCTCCCACGAGTGGCAATAGGTTTTCCCCAACACAAATAGATTACGATATTAACCAATTTGTCGCTCTTTTGTTACGTCGCTCTTTCGTTATGTCGCTCTTTCAAATCGGCAATATTTATGTCGCTCTTATGACACTGCTGTTTGAATTGTCGCTCTTTTGTTACGTCGCTCTTTCGTCAAGTCGCTCTTTCGATACTAACCCACAATTACCAGCACTGAACATGAGCACAATAAGCAACAATAGTATCCTGTACTAACAGCTACAGTGGCTTTCATCAGTCATTTGCTGTGAACACTAAAATTCCATGAATTCAACGGAACGAGTGCAGAACTGTTACATATCAATTTTCAGTAAAACGGCAGTTCTTGATGAGACAAGACAAGACGTTCAACTAGTTGATACATAGAATCCCGGTTTATTGTTCCAAGCTTCCTGATTGGCTGCTTGATCAAACTGTTGGATCAATCTAACAACTCTTCAATTGACCTACATACTGCGTGGACCTGTTACTGTGATGTCATTGGGGGACAAGCTGTTCGAAACCACAAGTAAACCAGACCATCTGTAAATGGACTAATGCTGAAATAACCTAAAATAATGTCTAACTAAACCCTGATATGCCTAGTTGCCTACCTACCATAATTTCCATTCATTTGGCATAGGCAAAAATATTTGCCAATGAGCACTTATATTCCAATCAACTCCACAAGCTGGCCCACACCGGCTCAATCAGCACTCTTGGTATATATATATATATATATATATATATATATATATATATATATATATATATATATACATATATATATATATCAGCTTTAATTCATCTGCCTTAATAATAATAAAAATAATAATAATGACAATTCATATGGCGCTGTGACACGGCCATACCGCTACAACCTACTACTAGCAGGCGTGATAAGCCTTGGCAAACAGGTAAGATTTGAGCTTAGATTTGAAGGAGTCTACTTGAACTCAATACAGAAGGGGAGGGGCAGCCAGTGCAGAAGCAGTGCGACATGATCATGTTTCCTCCTCTTACAGATGAGCCAGGCCGCAGTGTTGAGCACCGACTGGAGTCCGTCCAGGAGAAATCTGGGTGCGCCAGCCAGCAAGCTTGTTGCAGCAGTTCAACTAACTTTCAGCAAACATCAATTTTCCTTATTTGCATTTTAATTTAATTAACTGGGAGATGCTTAATTTACAGATCAGTAGCCAGAACTAATACTACCATCCCATGTGTTAAAGTGTTAGCGCTCGTCGTGTTACACGCTAGTGCGCAGGCTCGTGTATTTTGGTTGCTACTTAACTCATCTTTGGACCTTTTCTTTCTGGAAACAGTCATTTTAATGGATTACCTCTTCTGGATCCTCGTAATTCGTTTTATTTTTGATATTTTCGTCTATTTTTGGAGAAACTTGACGTTTTTCTTTGCCGTTTGGATGATTTGATTCAGCCATTATAAATTATACGTCATCGTTCGTACATCCTTCAGACGTCATCGGATTTACAACCTTAATACACGCCGTACAGTACGTTCTGTTGATTTATTATTAGTGCAGTGTTTACATTGTTAAGAAATGGTGTCTCTTCCTATGTTGCCTGCCCTGACAGTTCCGAAGATGCCGGGGACAGTGTATACATCTACACTGGAATCTACGTCGTCGCCTGTTGCTCTAACTACGACTCCACCTGATTTCAAAGCTGACACTGCCTTAAATAGGCCAGTGCTGAGACCACGCATCGTGTACACCTCAGAACAATTGAGATCAAATTGGTTGAATAGCTACCGACCGACTCGTACTCTTCGAAAGGTCCTGTTCCAGTTCCAAATCTGGTGTCCTGCCAACTATCGGCAGAAGAGACTGGATCAAGCAGTTGGGCTGGAGCGATCTTCCTCCGCATTTCAACCCCTGGAGCCAGTATTGAAGCCTACTGCTAATGATTCTTCACGGTGGATTGACTCTTCACAATCTCGACAGCAGTCATCTCCGACTAAAGAAAATCCACTTCCTTCTCCGCCTCTGTCTACACCGCCCTCTGGTCTTCGACTTGCCTCTTGGAACGCTCAGTCCATATCGGAAAAGTTTGCTTATGTCTCACAATCACTTCTTGAGGATAAGCTCGATGTCTTTGCCATTACTGAAAGTTGGCATCATGTCTCTGACGATGTTCCAGTTCTACGTGCGACACCGTCTGGTTTCTCTTCGCGTGACCGTCCTCGTCCACCCCACCCTGATGGTCGACCGGCCCGTGGTGGAGGCATCATCGTATTCTTCCGCTCCTCGCTACGTGTTTCTCAGATCAATCTCGACGATTCATTATCGACGTTAGAAGCCCTCTGCCTGAGTATTGCCACTCCTCATGGACCCGTTACTCTGCTAACCGTTTACCGACCTGGCTCTTCTCCTCCAACAGCACAATTTTTTGAAGAACTTTCTACCCTCTTGGAAACAGTTGTTACACGTAATTCTCAGCTCGTGATCCTCGGTGATTTTAATATCCATCTCGAGGATCCTACCTTACCTGCTTCTGCTCGGTTCTTAGACATTCTCACGCAATTTGGACTTCGACAGCATATCAATCAACCTACTCACAGATTAGGTGGTCAGCTTGATCTTGTCATCACTAGTGAGGATGATCAAGTAGATGACCTTAAAGTTCTACCTCCGACGCTCTCGGACCATTCTGTCATCAGTTTTACTCTTCCTTCCATTCATCTTCAACCGATTCACTCCATTCGCATGATACGTGGATGGAAATCGTTCGACTCGTCTGCCTTCAGTGCAGCTCTACGTGATACTCTCCTTTCTTTGCCGGATTCTACTCTGGATAACCTCTCAGTTGCTGAACTATTCGACTTATACACTTCCACGGTTACAAGTCTCCTCGACGCCATGTTACCTCGGCGTAAAGTTTGGTCACGTCAGCGCCCACTGGCAGTCTGGTTTGACGCTGACTGCCATCGACTCCGCCGTCGTACCCGATGCCTCGAGCGCCGTAGTCGTCGGACTAAAGATCCTGTCGACCGACTATCCTGGATTACTCAGCTTCGCTCATTACATCGCCTCTACCATCAGAAGGAAGCTGAATATTGGGAAAAGCTAGTCTTGCGCAACGAAAAAAATCCAAGACGCTTGTGGTCATCTGTATCGGGTCTCCTTGGGCGACCATCTCGTTCTACTGAGGCTCCATCCTTCACCGCAGATGAGTTTCAGGAAATGCTTTCTACCAAGATCGACCGACTTCGTGCTTCGACAGCTGATGCTCCTCCTCCGAGCTTCACATCTACATCCACTGTCTTCGATAGTTTTCGTCCTATTTCAGAGTTCGACCTTCGTTTTGTATTAACGTCTGTTAATCTTAAATCAAGTGAACTCGATCCGCTACCCCCTTTTGTTATTAGTGACATTTTAGATGACCTTGCTCCCTTTCTTGTTTATCTATTTAATAGATCACTTTCCGAAGGGTGTATTCCTCCATCGCAGAAGCGTGCTCTGGTCTTTCCCTCGCTAAAAAAGCCTAATCTTGATACTAATCTCTGCAATAATTACCGTCCCATCTCCAATTTATCTTTCCTATCCAAGACTCTTGAACGTGTTGTCTCTCTTCAGCTCCTCCCTTATCTTGAGCAATCTGGACTCCTTCCTGCTAATCAATCAGGCTTTAGGGCTCATCATTCTACTGAGACTGCTCTCCTCTCTCTCCTCTCTGAAATCTACTCTGCTGTTGACAGGGCTGAACTTAGCCTCTTGGCTCTTTTTGATGTTTCTGCAGCCTTTGATATGGTAGATCATAGTATTCTCCTTCAGCGTCTTGAGACTTCTTATGGGTTGCAGGGGCTTCCTCTTTGCTGGTTTCGATCATATCTGTCTGAACGAACCCAAATGATTATATCGGGTGACTCTAGAACAAAATGGATTCACATTAAGCTGGGCGTTCCTCAAGGCTCTGTACTTGGTCCTCTACTCTTTATTCTCTACACGGCTGACATTCCTTCTCTTTTCCCATTCTCGGGAGCTACTGGTCATCTCTTTGCAGATGATGTGCAAGCATTTGTCCATGGGCCTCCTTTATCTCAATTGCACTTAGTTGAGCGTATTGAGTCTCTATCTAAGTCTCTCCATTCCTGGATGTCCTCAAATCGTCTCTGTCTTAATGCCTCTAAAACCCAGTTCATTTGGTTTGGCTCCCCTCAACAGTTGCTGAAGATTGATTTTGCCCTCCTCTTGGAAATCTTCCCACACTACTCCTTTACATCAAGTGTACGTGACCTAGGTGTTACGCTTGATAGCTCTCTCTCCTTCAAAGATCACATCTCTAACCTCACACGTGTTTCCTACTTCCATTTACGGCGTCTCAGGGCTGTTCGACGATCTGTCTCTTCCTCTGTTTTCACAACGCTGGTCCATGCTTTCATTTGCTCGAGAATTGACTACTGCAATTCGCTTCTAATCGGTCTTCCTAAGGTCCGTCTCATGCCTCTGCAGTCAGTCCTAAATGCAGCTGCGAGATTAATTGCCCGTCTGCCACGCTACTCACGCATTTCATCCTTCATGTTTGAGAAACTGCACTGGCTTCCTCTCTCTGCACGTATTAAGTTCAAAATCCTTATTCTGGTGTCAAAGACACAGCGGGGTCTCGCCCCCAAATATTTAATTGATGTAATTCACCGGCCTCTTTCTGTCTCCTCGCATCGTCCACTTCGCTCCTCAGACAGATTTGATCTCTCAGTTCCTCATACTAGAACAGCTATGGCTCAGTCCCGATCTTTTGCCTCAATTGGTCCCTCTCTCTGGAATACACTGTCTCCTTCTACTCGCTCTCAAATTTTAATAAGTAACCCCTCATCTTCTTTTGCTTTCCTTAAGACTTATTTCTTTTCTCTCGGCCTTGCGCACTGGGAGCGCCTCTGAACGGTAAACCCTACTAGAGGCGCTTTATAAATGTTTAAATACAATACAATACAAATACAATCCCAATGACAGACATAATTCTCACTCAAGGATAAAATGTCACAGTACATCAGTAGCCTGTCATCAGTTTCAGAGATACCTCATATCATATTAGCAGAACATAGGCTGATAATCTGTTTCCTAACAACAGGATCTGTAGGCATCCAGTAAAAAGTGAGAAATTTTGCAAAATCCCATAGTCGAACAGACAAGAATATTATTTAAATAAATTACTCAACCGAATATCAGATTATTACGTGCTTGTAGTAAAGGTAGGCAAGTGGTTGTGTATCATCAATTAGCTTAAAACCGTTGAGAAAATCATACATACTATGGCTCCTACAATCTGGGATGGAAATGCCAACCAAGCCACACCAATCAGTAGCATAAACCAAGCATCTAAACGAAGATGGTAGTTCAAGCGAATGTTGTGCTGAGGGTACGTGTTGAAATCATTGCTACGGAAGAGATGAAACAAGTTACCAAGCATCCACAAAGCCGTAGGTAGCACACCCATCAGAATCATCTGCAACAAAAGAATATCACCCTACTCGTAAGCACAGGTCTTTAGCATCAACACAATCAAAGACATGACAATATGATGCCAAATCATTGATCTGTCAGTTGTTTGTCAGTTGTCAGCCAAGGCTGACAGCTGAGGCACAATTAACCAATGTAACTAATATACATTGAATGATACAACATACTGAGCCTTACTCAAAACAAGAACGCTAACAAAGCTTAGTGCACAATAAATGGGTTTATTTCAATTGAAATACAGTGTTGTGTATAAATATATTTGATAACATTCATTAATTTCAATGTCACTGGAAAAATCTATATCAACTGTACCAATGCTATCTACAGGTACGCCACTGCGTCTGCACACAATGGTGACTGAAGTCCAGCTACAAGCGAGGCAGGGCTGTTTGAAGCAGGTGACCTTACCATAGCTGCAAATTCCCCAGATATGATAACCACACAGTACCTACATTCACTGGTCACTATGATAAATTATGGTAATTGTGTCCCATCTACTGCATCCAACCTAGCCAGGTACGTGGTACTGGGGAGTCTGTGGTGACTCTGTTCTGAGCTCAGCTGCTCTATGGGCAGAGGTGACAACAGCTGTGCTGGTATACCAGACTGTCGGCTGCTGCTCTCCACAAATGTTGTAATAAATATAATGCATAGATTATTACATAATATAATTATACCTTATGTAAGAATGACTATAATACATCTTGTAAAACAAGTTCCAAGATAGATACTATCCATCATGCTTTAAATAGATGTCTACGATAATAAATTTAATATACCAGAATATAATGCAATATAAAATTGATAATAAAACAGGCCCTTAGCCAGCCATCCGTCCACCCGTCCTTTGGGCGGGTGAAAATTATTTTGGACGGGTGAAAATATTTTGAATGGGCATAAATTGTGCATGATTCTCCTCCAGCACCATCCAACTTTTTTTCTAGAGCCACTGCCAGCGTTCAGGTGACAGTTCTGGAAGGAGCAGGGGTTGATATTTAACTCTGTAAACAGCATATGGGCACTACAGTTGGACTCATACGGCGGGGGGACTTTGGGCGGTCACGACTTCACTGCTTTTGGACGGGCAACTCTGTATTTCTGGCTAAGGGCTTGTAATAAAAGCAATAATATGTGTTTTCACCATCGAGGCATACAACCACTAGGCTAGCTGCTGAAGATCGCCTTTCCCACACAGACCTGGTGGCAATCTGAGAGATGATGTTCAGATGCTGTCTTCTGCCACCTTCAAGGGATTTACATAGTCAGCATAAAAATGTACTGTACAATTCAATAAGCTATTGTTCTTTATCCTCAAGGCAAGATGGACCAGGAACCCTGAGCATATGCTGTCAACTATTATCTCTAGATGGGACTCCATAGGTTGGTGACAGTCCACTGGTGGCAACTTTTCTAGTACGAGCACTGTCTGCTCACAGATGAACTTTGTTTTTAATAAACTTTAATAATATCCCATAGGCCAGTACAGGCAATGTTTTTGCTAAGTATTTTAAGAGATGCTATATGCTAAATGTCTACACATATAAATGCAAATAATATAATATAGCTTCTTGATATAGTGAAATGATTGCACTATAGAATTCAACAAGAGCTGATTACATGTTTCACTGAAAACACTGCGATGTAAGGGGCCATCCAAATATTATGTACACATGGAGGGGTAACCGAAATGCACGTGCTTGCATATGGGGGGTCTACTGATAATGTACGTACGCATAGGAAACGGGGGTGGGGGGCTTCAAATTGATTGGCCTTCAAGTGAGCTAGAGTTCAGTCTTTCCAGCTATCCGGTACTACCAGAGGAAGTAGGACTGTGGGAGAGGTGTCACTTGGATGCCACCTTACCTCTGAACACCATTATTAAACTATAACACAACTCAGCAGTGAGTCCACGGATTACTTTCAATCTGGCCTAAAGTGCAGACAGTCAGTGCCTGGACCTGTGGTACTGACACACTCTGCAGCTGGTCTTGGGGGTGCGTCAACCTTACGTACGCAGGTGGGGGTGTGTGGAAAACAGAACGTGTGCGACGCTGTGCGTAAAGGGAGGGTCCAATTTTCCCAGATTTTTGCGTACGTAATATATGGATGGCCCCTAACTCATTCTGGAATTTGTATTCCTATATGGTGATAGTGTGATTACGCTTTCTGAAAGACTGCTTCAGTTTTTTACATTCACAGAAAATTCTGAGTCGGCTGCTTACAACTACCTGTGCTCCTGCTCATCTTCAGCAAAGTTTGATCAAATTCTGTATCAGTCTGAATTTTTACTCAAAACTTGTTTTCAACTCAATGTTCAAGAATATCAACATTGTTCCTGAGAATCTGAACTCAATACTTGAGGACTCTCAACTCAATACTCAAAGTTTTCCCCTTGATGGTCAAGAACAGAAACACCTGAGAATTTCTACTCAGTACTCAAGAATTTCTATTTAATAATTGACATCCGATGAAAAGAAAGCTTCATTTGATGGTATTCAAGACTCATATTAAATCAAATAAAGAATCAGCTTCTCTGTAGGCAACCTCAATAGACTGATGGTCTAAAAATATATCAAGAAACTCTGTGCTTCTATAGTCACTCATTTTGGTCAACAATTACCATTCTGCAGATACAGGGCCTTGCACATCCCATGCTCTCACTCCAGCATTATTAGTCTGCTGTTTCACAAATTGGATCATCTTTCAGCTCTATAAAATTTATGCTATCTTAAGAACAGTTAGTCATATTCCAGCATCTTTTGAAATGTTCTGAAAGGGTGTTATACCAATCTCCAGACACACACAAGTTTTCATACATAACTTGCTAAGCCATTTATGTGAAGCTGGTGCCAAAAGTGCCATTTCAGTAGGAGCATGGTGCCAAAATGATGCTTATAATTATTAACCTCAAAGTTAGAAATTCATAATGTTAAATGACAATAATTTTACCTGCTGAGACCAGGTAAGTTGGTTTTTGTTTCCACTTTCCTTGCTTGTTTTGCTTTGAACACAGTAGGCAAACAGCTGTGCCATCAACAATGCACTGCTTGTCTGCCAAACAAAAAACCACAACAATAAGAAATCCCCAAATTTAGCAAAAATAGTACATATCTTACATTGTTTGATACTGTATGCTGAGCAATTTGTTAGATTTGCTGGATGCTGCAATGATGATACTATACTGGAGGTCAAAGACGATGGAAGACAGGCTTAACTGGACAAAAGCAGTTCGTAAGAAGTATGCTGACGACAGGTTGAAAGAGAGTCAGTAATGGAGTAAGTGGATTGCTCTAGAGCATGGCAATCCATCACAGCTATGGCGAAACGAAACAAGGCCAGCAGTGAAGGTGGGACACAGCAGGCCACACTATCAGCAGAGGGCTTCAATAAGTTCTTCGCTGACAAAGTTGCATCTGTAAAAGTGAGTACGAGACACCAACTGGACTTTGTTATGACCAGAGAGCTCCAGCTGAAGTCTTCAGTGGTTCCATTATCCTCAAAGGTGATTAATAATAATAATAAAATTAATAATATTTACTTATTAAATTCAAACTGACAAGTACACAGTAAAATTACATGACATAGTAGTAACAGATGATAACAATTTTAACTGTCGAATTTAACTGTATGGCAGCCTGCAAGGTGCCCACTAGGGTTACAACTTTTCAACTTTAAAAAAAACTGATTTCCTGTATCATAAAGGGATGAACTTTTATTTAGAAACACTGAAAAAGTGACTAATTCTTCTCAGTTGTCAAAAAAGGTCACAAGGAATAATGTCCGGAGACTCTGGACGCTGTGTCTTTCACTACCTAAGAGGAATTGTGTTGTAAGGTAGTGCTATAATATGCCATGGACCCTAACTCCCAACATCGTTCTACGTCTTCAATGCTGCTCAGTCTAGGAACTCTGAACACAGTCAACACTAGATGGGAACCCATCTGCTTGGCTTGACATGTGTGTGCAAGCCTGTTACTGGTGATATCTATACATATCTAAGCATCGCTTGCTAACTGTTGACCTGGTTGGTTCTTAATGACATTTAACATCATTTCATCTGGCACTGACATACAAGTTTGTATGTCTGTGTATGTCTTGGCCCACTCGTACAGTTGCAAAATTAGCAAAAAAACTCTGCCTTATTACAAAAGTAAGCAAAAACAGATGCCAATTAAAAGACAAAATAAAATAAAAGTAAACTTACAAAAACTTTAGACATCATCAAAGTGATTGGCACAGTGCCATCTCTAGTCTCTCTAGTCCAGTACCATGTCACTCCAGAGCACATCAGTGTCACACCAAACAATCGAGCCAAAGCAATCTCTGTATCAGTCAATGTTCCCTCAGTCTACAAAGTATGTGTGCATCAACATTAGAACTTCACACAGAATAATTGAATAAGTACTGTAGCATACTATCTGTCTATAATAAAGTAAATTTTGTAAACCAATCACTAACATTTGCCAAATATCACTGCACATTGTATGTCAAACCTAACTTTCCACGACCTCAGAAGTGGACAACCATAGCCTGGCTTCTGGTTTCTCTGATCTACCAAATCAAGTCTGAGTTGCCTACATGGTTGCTACTTGCAATGTTGCAGCATAGCCGCCCCAGACGGGTAGAGAAAAGATCATTGTGACCCCCACACTGTAATTTCCCTTAAGTAGTCAATGAGCACCTATCTCAACAACTCAAGTGTGCAAAAGAAATTTTACATCAAGAAGGAATTATTATTGAGGTATATTTCTGCTATACTCTCGTATAAGAATGGTAATGAAAATCTTTTCACAAAATGTGCTTTGCCAGACTAACTCATACAGAAATGTTGGAAACATGATTTGTCTTTTCAGTTTCTAATTAGCATAGATTCACATCATATCCACATTTCGCATGTGCATCTCATCTTCATGAATATCTGTTAAGTTCCTTTCATGCACAACAAAAGATGCACAACATCTACAATAAAATGGAGCTTAAGATATCAGGAAAAAATTGAAATTTGATTTTTGAAAGTCGTACACCCCAAAAGTGTTCTTTTTAAACTAAAAGTATTAGAGAAAAACTTGGAATAAAAAATATTTATATTTAGAGGTAGCTCAACTGTCTCAAAGCTGATGAAGTTTGTGAAATTTACTGAATTGTGAGTGATTTATAAGTCTCAATTTATTATTATTGCAAAAGAACACATTAGCAATAACTTCTTTCCAAATAAGACTGAAAATGCTCTGTCATAACTCAGGAATTTAAATGTTCAGCCATCTACACACGCAGAATCAAAGTCGCCCAATGAATGTCCACTGTCAGTTGAAGAATACAGTTTTACAATTTTAAGATACAGTTCTGGATACAGTTCTAAGATTGTCAGACGAGTGTGGGCTGTGACTTAATGACGGGTAGGGGTTAGGGCCCTAGTTAGGGGTCAGCCGGAAATCACCTCAGACATTTGCTTCGGCCGAATAACCCGTGTTTTGGCAATATTTGCCTCGGCAAATACTATACACACAAATAGTTGCAAACAAAATTTTATTTTTGCACAGGTCTATATATTTAATTTAAAATTTATTTTGATATAATTATTATGTGAAGTTTGTGCTGTCTGCAGTTCAAGAAATTCGTAAATTATACCGCCACCATTGTGGAAACAAATACACAGCTTGTGAAGATGCTGGCAAAGAATTAGGAACAAGGTAAGTTTCACAGACAGATTGAAATTGTACGTAGAAACTTTAATATATGCTCCATTTTTGCAAAAACCTTCAAAGTCCTTACAAAAGAATCTTTTTCAAATAGATTATTTTAATTTGCATATAATATAAACAGTTATGACCGCACCCAGTAAGAAATTATTTATTGACAAGGTGATGAGGTAAAGTAACATGCGTTAGCATGCACGTTCGTCTGTTGCCTCATCGGTGGACGCGTAAAATTTTGCCTTCACCCGAATATAAGTTGCATATCGAAACAAATGGTACTCCGTTCATACCCGGATCCGGCAAATAGTACATCCAAATACTCGGATTCGATAATCTGTGGAAAACGTCTACCCGGCTGACACCTAGCCCTAGTCCTGCACTGACTGCCCAGCCAAAGTCTGTTTTTTGCTACGATGGTTGTCGACAATGTTTAGCAGGAATTGGACCTGAGATTCAGTGCGTGTTATCAGTCTGCAAAACGCTTGGACCAGTGCAACTGCATGTTTGGCCTGATCGCTGACCACTTTCAGTGCTTTAACCGTGTCTGCAGCCTGCTTGAAGTCACGATTTTCTTTCCACATTGCAGGATCAACTGCAAGAAATCCTACTGTAAGCTCCATCATTTTCAACAGTGACATTGACTTTGTTGTAACAAAATCTTCCAGATTTTCGTCCTGGAATGATTTGAATGTCAATACTTAGCCGCTTGGTATTGATATTGCTCGTGATGTGGATCTCCATTTTGCAGGACACTCACCAGCCTCTTTGTCGATGGAGAAAGCCACGTTCTTGGGGCAAATACTGCAAGCAGTTAGAAAACTTGGTTAATGCTGCCTCGGACATTGCTGGATGGGTTGCTGGTGTACTCTAACAAAGATTTCAGCAGAACCAAGTCATTGTATGGAGCGCTTGGATCTAGAGGAGCAGTAAACTGTGCTTTCAGGTACACGTGTGCAGCAAACACACATATACATCACATAGCCCCCTTTCTTTTCACGGAGTCAGTGTGAACTGGGCTTGAAACATCCAAATCTTCAGACTGTAGATGACTTTTGATATCCAGCGAGCAAGGTGCATGGCTCTAGGTGACACAAACCATACTCCTTTAGCAGGAACTGTACCGAGGAAGACAAGCACTAGGAATTTTCTGTAATTATCTTTCGGTTGACTTTGCTCAAGATGCTTGTTAGTGAACTCATTTAACACTTTAACTATGAGCTGCATTGGTTTCCCAGTCGCTTTTAGTACACTCTCGTCATTAAAGTGTAAATATCCATCACAAAACTTGCCACATTATCTGCTGCAATTCCTATTCCATATTTCTCAGTGTCTGAATCCCCAGGATTCCTGAAAGCGCTTAAAGAGTAGTTAGAGCACTACTTTTGGTGAAGAATTTGATCCCATGGATACTTGGAAGACTTTTCCAATGATCAGTTCCATAATGTGATGTCTGTATGCCAGTATAGAAGCTCATTATCAAACATTTGCTCCAAAACAACACAAGTACCGACAATTTGACCAGTGTTTGTGCTAGTGGTGTTGAAACACATAGCTAGAGTGGAGCTGGCTATGTCCCAGTCTTAAATTGCCTCAAAGAGCTCAGCAGCTTGCGGTTCTCCGGTTCCAGGTGGAAGTTTGGCAACAGTGAGCAGTTAAGAAACATCATGACCAAAAACAAGCACTGGAAGATGATCAACCTTCTCTTTTATAATCAGATCAGGAATGAGTTTGCTGTCCCAAAGTACAGCCAGGGTAACGGATCTTTGAAATTCTGCCTTAAAACTTGCTGATCTCTGAGCTCGGTAATTTAAAACTCATGCATTGCTCAGCAATCAGAAATTCAGTATACATTACAAAACTAACGTGTCTTCTACAGTAAACAAACACAAATGAGTGCGTATATAAAAATCAATAAGTAAGTAAACAAAATGGGCAAAATGTGTGAAGCAATGACTGATTAGTGAAGGAATACTTGAACAGTGCCGGCCTTAGGATATTTTGGGCCCCGTGCAGAGTATACTGTACTGGTCCCCCATAACACAAGTCAAATTGTTTTTCATTGCTAATCATTTTATTTTAGTAGACTTTTAACAAGTAGGCCTACAAGAAGTCAAATTTAACCAAACATGAGATTTCTGGTATATAGAGGGAGTTGACTTTTGTTTAATTGACAAAAGAGAAGATATAATCGAAAGCATAATATTATTATTAGGGTGTCTTGTTCATGTTAATTTTCTGTGACATTTTCTGGACCCCTAAGTTGCGGGCCCCGTGCGACCGCACGGTTCGCACGCCCCTAAGGCCGGCACTGACTTGAATGTGCATGATGATTTGAGAAATGCCTACTGGACCAGTACTGGTAATTTGTTTTTCAAAATGCTTAGCTTGTATAGCACAAGACCTTCAAATTCCAATGTTGAGCTACCTCTAAATATTAATAATATAAACGAAAAGAAATGTGGTCAAGTGTGTGTGTGTGTAACAAAAGAAATGTAATGCTCCTCTCATTGGCTGCTTCTAACTAATTAATATTCATGACCAATAAGTCACTGTTTAGAAAATGGCCACATTCAAACGAGACGATCGGTTAGCACTTCATTCAAAGTAAATTTCAATATACCGTAAACAGATGCTCTTTTAAATTAACGGCTTAAAACGTGCTTAAAATGGCTTAAAACGTGCTTAAAATAATTTATTTATGTCACTGAAATGCTGAAACGAAAGAGCTCAACGGGTTTAAATGGGCCAGAAAAATAACGAAGTGAACTGAAAACCAACCCAAAACGGCCAATAGCGACTTGATTTAATATAGCGTCGATAAATAAACAGAATTAACCTAATTTACTTAGGTCGATAAAACGCTGAAATTAAAGAGCTTAGTGGGTTCAAACGAATCCAATTTACGGTCAAGTTACTTAGGCCAAGAAGTTCTAGAAGTTCTAGTCCTAGTAACGGTGTTTTGTCAGAAAATGATGACAGTGATGATAGCCAGAAAACCTTAGCAGCAGTTCGCCGTTTGAGAGGTCGAAAGATGAAGTTGGGACATGTCAGCACTTAGCATTTATAGAAACATGTACTAACCTGGCACTACTTATATAAATTCATCAGGTCCATATATTATGTACGCAAAAATTCGGGAAAATTGGACCCCTCCCCTCCCCCTTAGCATTTATAGAAACATGTACTAACCTGGCACTACTTATATAAATTCATCAGGACCACTAAGAAGGGACGTCATTTGGGGGGGGCAAGGGGGCATTTGCCCCCCTGATTTTTGAAAAAAAAATTAAAAAGTTGGAACAAGAAAAGGAGAAGAAGAAAGGGGTAAAAAATAAGAAAAATGCTACTCAAATTCATGGAATTATTATATACTATTAACAAAACTAGAGTCTGCATAGGTTTTTTCACAAGACCACACCTCTTTGACAGTGGGGGGCACATTATGCAGTTTTCACCCGAAAATTGTGAAGAAACACCCAAAAACTGTTAAATTTCTTCGATTTTTTTACCTCTTTTTTGACGTCCTTGCCCCCCCCCCTGAAAAAAGCTGAAATGACGTCCCTGCCACTAAGGGGCCGTCCATATATTATGTACGCAAAAATTCGGGAAAATTGGAACCCCTCCCCACCCCCTGTCCGCAAGTGTACTTTCTTCCCCACCCCCTGCGTACGTACGCTTGACGCACACCTTCCCCCCCCCGAGAAGACCAGCCGCAGAAAGTGTCTCTCTGCACTTTAGGCCAGATTGAAGGATGAGTGAGGGCCAACATAGACAAATTATACTAGGTGTCTCGTTCACAGCACAGAATAACTGCACATGGCTTTTATATAATGTAATAAAATGCCATCGGACGACTATAGGACAATACAGAGTTATAAATAGGCTAATGTGGACGTCGTAATTAGAAATTTATTTTGCGTACGTACACATTTTGGATTTACTATCATAAGGGCGACTTCGAAAGGGCGACCATCAAAAGGGCGCGTTCAAAAAGGCGCCGCTCATAAAGGCGCGTGTTTAAAAGGGCGCCGATCAAAAGAGCGCGCTGTTAAAAGGGCGACAATCGAAAAGGCGAGAAAGTTCGCAGTTGGAAGAAGCATAGACTTTAAAACGTAAAATTGGGAACCAACTAACAGTTCAGAGCCAAAGAACAATTCACACGTACGATATGTTGTATAACGCTTTGATGACAATTGATCTTGTTGCTGAAGAAGTTTGAGAATGCAACTAGAATTTGTAAAGAGCAACAAAGGTCGAGATACGTTACTTGTTGATGATTGTACATTCAGACTTGAAAGAAAACATTGAACGAAAAGAAAATTTGGAAGTGCACTGAATATCGTACAGCTAAGTGTAAGTCCCGCTGTCATACAAAAGATGAAATAATGACAACATTCGAAAACCAGATGTTGTTATTGTTATTATTATCTCTAAATACAGTAGTAATAACTATGGAAATATCAATAAATAACGTTGGTCTAACATTTAAAAGCACACCTTGTTATTGTTATTATTATCTCTAAATACAGTAGTAACTATCTAAATATCAATGAAATTACGTAGGACTAACAATTGAAGAACAGAACTTAAACCTATTGTTCGCCTTTTCGATTGTCGCCCTTTTAATAGAGCGCTCTTTTGATCGGCGCCCTTTTAAACACGCGCCTTTATGAGCGGCGCCTTTTTGAACGCGCCCTTTTGATGGTCGCCCTTTCGAAGTCGCCCTTATGATAGGACACCCACATTTTGCCCCCCATTTGCTGATTTGGCTGTTAGGTAAAATGCTGACCAATCAGCATTTCCAATCAGCATTTTACCCGTATGCCAATCAGGAAATCAGCAATTAGGGGTCCACCGGTAAGACATTTTCCGCCGGAAACCGAATCCGAGTATTTGGATGTATTTTTGCCGGATCCGGTAACGAACCGGGTACCATTTGTTCCATATGTGAAGCTTCACATTTTCCTGTAATAAGAAATTATCGACATAAATTTGTGTACTTGTAATAAGTGACTAATACAATTTGAATTGTAGTAATTTCTGTGCACTTGTGAAGTTTTCTGTGTCATTGTTTTAAGGTTCAACATTTATAATTTTACATACGTAAGTTTATTGAATAAGTTTTTAAAGAAAAAAATTGTTTTTAAAGAAAATTTTTTTGCAACTATTTTTTTGCGTCTACAATATTTGCCAAAGCGAATACTTCCGGAAACGGGATTTCCGGCGGAAGCGAATATCCGAGGCGGTTTCCGGTGGACCCCTATCAGCAATCAGCATTTTACCCTTGTCCCCCCAGACAACTCCGACAGAATAGAATGTATGCTGCGACCTCCAACAATGTAATACACTAAATAGTGTAAGTAATTAGTCAAGGTTCACACCCACACAAAGTGTAGAACAAGTGTCTTCTTTGATTTGCTGATTTGAACAAGTGATGTGAAAGGAAGCTGAAAAGTTGCGAATTGTTTCACACATCTTTGGGAATTTTTCTGGCAGTGCATTTCGGCATGAATGGATTTTTCTGAGCATTCTTATTTCTATTTCAGATACATTCACCTTTAACTAATTCTGGACCAAATAATAGTTAAGTTTTCACCTTACTAAGTACATCTTGTACATTGTACATTTTTGACCAAATAAAAGATAAGTTTTCCCTTAGTAAACTGTATAATTCGTAAATATTGTTTGTATATTCGTAAATAATGCCTTTTCCAATAATTTTTCAGCATGGGGAATAAGCTCGCTATCCTTCGGAAATCAATTACCTATTTACTTAAAGGAAATTCGCTATGCGGAGGTCGTGGCACTCTGTCCCCCAATCTGGGACGGCCATATTGTATATAAGTGATTGGCCGGAACAGACCCAAACGTGAATTTAACCAAACGACGGTCTGTGTTTTGTAAGCCTATAAAGTTGCATCTTATGCAACATTAGACTAACATCAACTAACTGTTATGTGTACCTCGAGCGCCAAGACGTGCTTTGGAAAGATAAGAAATGCTAGGCCGCAAACAGTCGCCATGATGACTTCAGTTGCGATCCAAGTCTTTCGCTGCCCAAAAACGGCCAGAATTAAAAACGCCACAACTAACGAAGCAACCTGAAGGGCTTCGGTTAATTTGAACTTTTCCAACCAATTTTCCATGATTTAGTTTTTAAAATATTTAAATTGATAAACCAACGACGCGCTTAATCTTAAAATTTAAAACATAAATAAACTGGTTCTAGGCGTTTAACATTCCGCTAGAAAAGCAATTTTATAGCGCTTTGAAAGATTACAAAACATTCTTTCTTGCGCTGTTTAGGTACCCGTTTCTGACTACTGATTGACGATTTTAATTTAACTGAGACGAAATCGTTTACCAAGAACAAAACATATACAAATTGTGCATTCAGAGAAATTAAGTTGAGTCAGAATGTAAGGGGGTTTGAACAGAGGTGGTGCTACACCAGAGCAAAATGCTCTGGTAAAATAGCCTTTGCCCTGGTCGTTGCCCTGCCAGAATTTTTGCCCTGCCCATGATTTATTCGGGGCATAAATCGCCCTCTGCACTGGTTATACTTATATGACTGCCCTGGCTTTTATACCCCGTGATCGATCGAGTCAGTCGATCAAGTCGATCGAAACTCGGCCAAGTCGAGTCGGTCGAAAAATCTTCGACTCGATCGACTTGCAAGTCGAGTCGATCACATGTTTTGACAAGTCGAGTTGATCGTTGTTTCCTCGACTTGATTCGACTATGAAATTTTTTAAACTATTTTTTGCGGCTACTTCACAAAATGACCCACATGATGTGATGACGTAATGCGTTGTAAACGCACAGCTACCGTATTAACCTGATTTGAAGTTCAGTGCAAATTATGAGCCTTTTGGTGTCTTCGTACAGTGGAAGCTGCAGATACTTTTTTCATAGTTTTACCGTGAAAATGGAAAGATTAGGATACGTTAAAAATGCGCTAGTTTCAGGAAATTTCAGCCTAGTCAGTAACGACGATCTCAAAACGTTCGAATGTCTGTATATAGGGCCTATGTTGGTGGGTCCATAGAGTATATAGTGGTAACATCACTGGCTTGAAGAGCAAGAGGTAGCGGGATCGCTTCCCGCAACCTCCTCAAATTTAGGTCCACTCAGCCTTTCATTCGCGAGATGGCGCGTTGTTAAAATGAGATGTAGGACGTGATGGGCGCCTTGCATGGCTGCCGTGTACAGTTAAATTCGATTCCTGTAATAACAGGAATCGAATAATCCGTTCATACTGATTTGTAATCATACTGCGTTATTGTCAGTTTGAAGATATTAAACGAAGATTATTATTATTATTATTATTATTATTATTATTATTATTATTATTATTATTATTATTATTATTATTATTATTAATTATGTTAGGACGGGATCGACTGATCATGCTTCGACTTTGGCCAAGAAAGTGTTTAAAGTTTGCGTGAGCTAACGTCAACCAAGTAGGCCTATACAGACTTAAGATAGATAGAATTATAGGCCCTATATCATATCCGATATAACCAATAAGAATATTTTGTCATTTTTTACAATCAGTGGAAAGGTTTATTAGGCTATATAGCCTAGGCCTCAGGGCTGTAGTCGAGCGTATACGCGGGTATACAGCGTATATATACTTACCTCTAGAGAAATTTGAGAGCGTATACTCATGGCTGTAGACGAAGGTATACGCGGGTATACAGCGTATACTTACCTCTGGGAACGAAAATTTTTAAAAAAAGAGAGGTTTTTAAAGGTTTTTAGGGCGAATGACTAAAAAAAAAAAAAAAAGGTCATCAACTTTTTCAGAGACAAAATCGTAAAAAGTCAGAAAATTTTCTGAGAATTGGTGAAAAGTCTGAAATTTTTCCTAAAAAAAGGTCTTCAAATTTTTTTTACGTCGCTGGTCACCGGTAGCGTATACTCACCTCAAATTTTACCACTACAGCCCTGCTAGGCCTACATATTCATGAAATGAAACGCGTCTATAGCACAATAAGTCAATAACTACTTTAGCAAGCATCAAATACAAAGCGCCAGCCAAAAGTTGTGTGAGCTTGCTTCTGCGTCGGCGCTACAGAGCCAAAACTTGTGTGAGCATAAGCACTTTTGTCGCCATGGCTCCCGGGCCCCAGGCCAAGAGATACAGTCCAAGTCGACCAAGTCGATCGTTTATTTGCCAAATCGATCGAGTCGACGATAGGTCGACTAGTCGACAAAGTCGATCGAGTCGATCGTCGACCGAGCCAAGTCGATCGTAGCAGTTCGACTCGATCGATCACGACATTGTGTGGCGCCGCCACTTGGGTTGAAGGGTGTTGTAGGTGAGCGATATATTTCTGACTTTGTAATTGATGCGCAGAGAGGTGCAATGAAATAGGCCCTACGTTATTTAGAACTGTAATGCCGATTATATAACTATTAATTCTCAATGATGATGTTTAACTGAACTTAGTTTAATAATAGAAAAATATACGAATAAGAAACAGGTTACTTCAATGAAGTGATATCGCTGCAGCTAGTAGGCTACTCTGCATGCATGGTTTGATGTGATAACACGTAGGCCCCTACGTTAATTATGATCGACGGAGTCGTTAAATCATTCATCAGTCACAAATTGTTCACCCTGATCTGTCGACTTAGAAGTTTTTGTTTCAGCATGCCTATACGCTCTATCCGCAAAGGTTCACCAGTCACTCTGGTACAGAGTAAAGCAGGGAGGCGACCTGACCGACGACTCTGATGAGCGTAGACTCGGATCCGACCTGGGCTGGTGAACCAAAGTCCTCCGTGCCCACCTTCTCGTGGTGCGGACCGTTAGTACCCTTCCTAGGAAGTACTCTTCCTAGGAGGGGGAACGAACGGGCACGGCAGGCAAAACCAGGGGAAGGCAATGGCAAACCACCCCTGTTAATCATGCCAAGAAAATCGTCATGCCACACACCAAACCACGCCGATGGTCGCGGATGGAGGGACTCCCAGGCCGGAGCGCTGAGGTGGGACTCCCAGGCCAAAGCGCGACTCAAGGGCTACTGGGAGAAGTAGCAAGACGGCAACGGAGACTGTGTGGCATGACGATCGCTAGGGCTCCTAGAGCCGACGGCACAAAGAGACAAAGAGATACGCTCTTTTGTCTTGTAGGACTGACCTTTGGAATTGAATCGATCGAATAAAAAAAACATGTTCAAACGTATAATATACTGTTTACCTGAATAGATTCCAGCCAAAAGTATTAGGCCTAATCAATTATACCTTCCCTTCTGCAGGATTATTACCTAAATGGCATATCTTGATGTTAATAGCACTCATAAATGCCTCTATAATCTTACAACATTAAGCCAAAAATTTACACCATTGTATTAAGACCACAGACATCAAAGACAACAATCAATAAGTTATAGAAGCTATTCAACATGAAGGTGACGAATGAGGGAATACTGCAGTACTGTAGGAGGGTGTGCGTCAAGCGTACGTACGCAGGGGGTGGGGAAGAAAGTACACATACAAAGACATGCATTGCATATTGCTTTTGTTGTCAAGGTATTAAGGAAATGGCAACAGGAACAGCTAGGTGTATCAAAACAATGGTTACCTGTAACAAGATATCGCTTTAAATGACTGTGTGTATCATGGCACAAAGACAAGATCATCAAAGTATAAGGAAAACGAATTTAGTCAGGAAGACAATGCATTCTTGGTATCAAAATAACGACCACAAACAGTGTAATCAGCTGCAAAATATGAAAAATGCAATAATAACAATTAAGCATATCAAACTGGCATCGGCGGCGCGCCGACAGATTGTCGGCGGCGGCGGCGCGCCGATAAACAAAAATCGGCGGCGGCGTCCATAAAATGTCGGCGGCGGCGGCGCTCTACCTAGGCACCCTCGTTAGTCCCCGTGACAACAATGTAAAACTTTGCTTCCCCCTGCAAAAATTCCTGCGGACGTCCATGTTCAGAAGATAGGCTATGCGCCGGTGAATGAGCTGGTCTCTATGACATGGCTTTTGTGTGGCGCTGAGAAATTTCGGATAATATACATTTACATAATTTATGGAATCCGTGCTGGAAGCAGTTTTGCATAGAGATCAGCTTTGTAGTGCAATTGCTTTATGTCAGTACATTATCATAATGGCACTATAGAAGTTCTAAAAAATAGATGATTGAAATATGCGAACAGAATTTGTCACGAACAATAGCCTGCTAACAGCTAACTACACGCAGACGTAAAGTTAGTTATTAGCTATTAGTCGTGGATTAGGCATAATTAAATTAAATTGCTCGTTTTCGTGCAGATACATGTAGTTACCATCTGCCAATCACAGCTGCCTACATCGTTGGATAGACGTGTTGACCAATTGAAGTCAGGCGGAGATGGCTGCCATGTTTCATGGTCGAAGTAAAGTACTTTTATTTTTAGGATGTAAATGTCTTTATTGCAAATGAATCACGACCCAGGAATAATCGAGATTCTCAAGTCATAGTACAGCTACTGTTAAGCATGAGGCTTGGTTGGTTTCCATGATGAACGCAGAGGGACTTTCTGTTGTAACACTGTTTGCATATGTCTATTTGGCTGGCTATGCAGTGGCTATTACTCTGGCGTCTCCAACAGGTAAACAAATCGTAATCTTCTTGTTTGGAAGTATCTAGAGCGTTACTTAAAGGCTAACCTCAGGGCACCAGCTTATTCACGAACGGTGCGTCGTCAGAGTGAAAAATGCTGTTCCCATTCAGATATTGGTTGCTCGATTCGAAAAGCCGTAACTAAAATCACTATTTAAACAACACAAATAGTCATATTTCTTCGCAAAAATGTCTCACAAAATTGCCAATAGTCATTCCCCAGAAAGTCTCAGACTGCTTTAATATCGTGTGTAAAGGTTACCCAAAAGGGTGCAGACATGGAGATAACCTATTTTCACACATTTTATCATTGCAAGCGTCAAGTACCTTGCCCGACTGTTTTGATTGCATTCCATCAGGAATTATGCACATAGGCAATCACCAGACAATTTAAAACTTCTTCCAGCGATTTGTTTATGGGCCTCAAAAAGGCCCAAACATATAAATCCCTGTTTTTACACATTTTCTCACTATAAGTGTTTGGAAACTGGTCCAATTTATGGATTTTATGCTTTCTGTCATGTTATCCACCAGAAAATCTGAAACTGCTTCTAGCTATTGTGTAAAAGGGCCCAAAAGCATGTTTCGAGCTGTATGTGAGAGACGCTGTACTGGCACCTGGTAGAGGACAGAGTTAGTTATATCGCCTGAAGATTAACATAAGTCTTTGAATTATAGGTAAATGTGAAGACTGAGTGCCTGTGTATATAAACAATATGGTCACCAGTGACTTCGCTCCAATAGAGCGCTGGTAGCCTTATCCCATAATGCAATTCGCTAAGTGAGCAAGTAACACGAACTTTAGTGTCCTCTTTGCGGTCGTTTTGCGTTATATGTGTTGTGGGAATAGGAAAGTGTATTTTGGCACGTGGTTGTTTTAAATAAACTGTTTTAAATAAACTCATTTAGTTCTATTTGTAATATACGTTCGTGTTTGTTACTTACTTACTGAGCGAATTGCATTATGAGATGTGGCTGGTACTAATGTAGCAGTGCTCTATTGGAGCGAAGTCAGTGGCAACCATATTGTTTATATCAGTGGTTCCCAAGCTCTTTTGATGGAGGGCAAAGTCTTACTTTTAAAATATCATGGCGGGCCACAGAGATCTGAGGAGCCGTCCTCAGTTGCTTTCATTGTGGACGAATGCGTGCGCTGGAGCGCCAGCAAATAGTGGTCTCTGGGGAAGCGTCGTAAGTTTCCCCATGCGCAGCATTTGGTAACATCTGACATCGAATGGAACATGTTTTTGGCATATTGTCAGTGCCAATTTACAACAATGCAAGATAAAACACACGTTTTTCAGCGGAAGTATAATAAGATGCATACTGCTTGGTGCAAGGGTAACTCAGATACTTTCATATCAGATCAATGTTAAGGCAATAATTGAAGATATCGTTTGAACATTGTTAAATTTCAAAATGCAAAATTGTTAATATCGGTAAAATTGAAATCAAATCTCAAATTTGTGTTAATTAAATTTTAAATGCAGAAGTTCCAGCAATGCATTCATTTTAATTCTGAATATTTATTATTTTAATTTTTCAAAAGTATTTATTGAAGATGAATCAGTTTTAGTGAGATTTATGTGACTGCAGATTAGAAGCTAGTTTATCAATGTCTGGTTGTAGGTTCGTAGTGGCAAGTATCATCAATACATTCAAATTTGAGTCAGTGAGGCGCGCTCGATTTTTGTTTTTTATAAGTTTCATCGCTGAAAATGATTGTTCACATCTGTACGTGCTCCCAAAACGGCATATGTAACGTTGAGCAAACGACCGCAAATGTTCGAATTCATTTGCTGGCAGTATACGCCAGAATGCTATCATATCGTCGTCAGATGGCAGAACAGGAAGCTCAGCAAATTTGCTTTTCAGAACTGAGTTACATTTCAAATCAATAATTTCAAGTTGCAAATTTTCATCATGTTGTATTTTTTTAGACCAGACACACAAAATCCGCATACTAAACAGGTTGGTTTTCCACTACGTCCAAGAACAAACATATACCTATCTTTCCAATCGTCATTAAATTCCCGACAAGAGAGGTTCGAGCTTTCCTCAAGTTTTCGTTTCATCCTGTCACTTAAATTTGAACTCATCCTTTTTAACCCAAACTTAAAATATTTTAAAGTTTACATTTAAAATATTAAAATGAAATTGTCCATAATCAAGAATGAAAACACACGTCTTTTTCAACGGAAGTGTAAATACGCTGCATAGAGCTTGACGAAAAGTGAACTAAGATTAAAACAAAATAATAGAAAAAAAGAACTTAACTTAACTTAAATCGAAAATCAAGAAAACAAGGTAATTTAATTTTTTTTCAAAATTTGTGAGTGACTGTCGCGGGCCACATTCAAAGGATTGGCGGGCCACTTTTGGCCCGCGGGCCACGGTTTGGGAACCACTGGTTTATATACACAGGCACTCAGTCTTCGCATTTACTGAATTATATATTTAGTATCTCTTTGAAACCTGTGCAAAACTGTTTTAGACCTCTTCCATGCTTCATCATCTTCTGGGCGCATTTTTTCTGTACTGATTTTTCCAGCTTAGACTGCTTTTCATATGCACAGCCACACCTGTCGTTCATGAGTTTCTGTATTAAAATGAATGACTATGGGTGTTCCAAATGTCATAAAAACTTCTTTGTGGCATCCATCCCCCATATATCTTGTATAACCTATTCGTTCAGTTGAATGACTTGTTAAATTGTTTTGCCTTTTATGTTCTAGTATCCACGGATGGTCTTTACTGCTCTGATCGCTATGGCTACCGTGTCCAGGATGGTCTCGAGTATATGCCAGAGGATGATCCATGCAAGAAGTGCCAATGTCAGAATGGATTTCCTGTCATGTGTCGGTCAGTCTTGTGTTCACCCCCAACATGCTCAATGTATGAGTCGCTGAAAAATGAATGCTGTGAGTTCCGTTGCATTCAGCCATCATTGGACGTGCCGAAAAACAACGGAAATGGCTCAAGTCATATCTATCCTATGCTCAGTAAGTTATGCGAGAAAGACTGCATTTAGGTTGATGAGTTGTAAACAGAAATTAAAATTAAATACGTGATCAAGTCCTATCTACTGAGTGTGTCCTTAATGCTACCATTATTATACTTAAATGTTATCAATAGACTTCATGAGTGTTGTGATTGGTAGAGATAACATTTTGTAAATAACAATTGTTGGTGTGCACAAGTTGGAGTAAACTGGATTAAACTAGGAAGTAAATGGTATCCTCATTGGCTTAGGGTTAGAAGAAGCAAGTACTGTCCTAGCATCTAGCTAGATGTATCATGTATTAACACACTTAATATAGTGCTTTTAAGGATGGTTCAAAAGCACTGCACACAGCTTATTGATCGAAAGTAGTGCACACTGGAAGAGCAGTCCCTTAAACTAACCCCAAGGCATTGCTACTGACTTCATTTTTCAGACAAGTTGGCAGATAAGGGCAGGTGGCCAGTTTTTGCCTCTACATTCCCAGTGACAAGTATGAACTGGAAGCGTTTATAAAGTTGCTAAAAATTAGAAGTTAAAATGGAGCTTAGAGTTGAAATAAGGTTGGGTTCACTGATGGTTGTCAAGGCCTGCTGAAGTCATTCCAGAAGAGCTTGCACGTACGCAAAATAAATTTCTAATTATGACGTCCACATTAGCCTATTTATAACTCTGTATTGTCCTATAGTCGTCCGATGGCATTTTATTACATTATATAAAAGCCATGTGCAGTTATTCTGTGCTGTGAACGAGACACCTATAATTTGTCTATATTGGCCCTCACTCATCCACTCATGCGTCAAGCGTACGTACGCGGGGGGGAAGCAGTTGAGGACTGATAGATTGTACCGCCGTGTACCTGGATGTATCAAGACAGTACAGCGTAGCACCTTTTAGTAACTGTCGGAAGTGCTACACTGATGACTGTCTAACTTAACTACACAAGTGCTTATTACAGCAATTGCTGAACAGAGTCAAACAGTATATATAGCCAATTATTATAACAAACCAAACTGATTAAACATTTTACAGTAGGTTGTTCCTCAAAAATGAGGACCCACTGATTATAAACTTCCGAAACTAAACATGTAAAAATAAACATCTAAAACATGACAAATAATTTTAGATGACAGAATGTAAATTAAGTTTAGAAGTATACTTGTTCAACACAATTTTCTAAACTGGCAAATGAGCTAAATTTGCTGAACAAGGTTTCCCATTAACTCAGGCCTTCAGGTGTTTAAGTGCTGTAATATTATTACATGTTCTTAGGAACTGTTGTGAATGCTTCATAACAAAGTGCTGATGTATTTCAGAAGATGCGCTAAATGAGCTAAATTGGCTGAACAAGGTTTCCCATTAACTCGGGCCTTCAGGTGTTTAAGTGCTGTAATATTATTACATGTTCTTAGGAACTGTTGTGAATGCTTCATAACAAAGTGCTGATGTATTTCAGAAGATGCGAACAGTGTGAATCTGAGTATCCGACTTGTGGCTAGTGCTGTAACATCACTTTTGATTTTTGCTCTTCTCATCTTCATGATACATCGATTACGTCAGAGACGTCTTCTGATTAGCATGAGACGTAAGAAATCTTTTTTGGCATTGTGTATTTACGCTGTATTACGAGTGAACTACTTTATTTATTGTCTGAATAAATAAAGTTACTTTATGCTGATTAGATCTATTCCTCTCAGTTTTATAAAAGATTAAATTTTTAAGACATCAACAGTGAAGGACTCTAGACAGGCAGATTTTCTAACATGTCTTTTCTCATTTGACAATGACTATGACAGCAGAAAGTTTCTTCTAGCACATGGTAGGACAGTGCTCTTGAAAGGTTCTTAGAATCTGCTGCATTAAACTTTCAGATGCACATAATGGCACCTACAGAAATTATGGTTATGAACTTGTATAGATTTAAATTAATTCTCTTTGAAGGTTTGAACAATGATCGAAGGAGTGTCAACGATGGACTGGCCTACATGACCAACATCGACCAACTCGACATTGGATTTGAATTTCCGCCCTATGAAGATCCCCCACCTCCATACTCTCCTCCAAAGCCAATTGACGATATCCCAATGGAAGCCCCTCCACCCTATGAACTGACATCTAGTCAGATGGAAACAGAGCCCACTGAAATCATTCATACAGAAACAAATGCCCTTGAGGTCAGAAGTGGTGCTGGAGAAGTTGGAGATGAACATCCAGTGGCTGTATCAGCGGCCACTGCAGTCATGCTCTTGGGAAATACAAGATGGATGGATAATCATTCATTAAGACCTATGTCTGCTCTGGAACCGTTCCAGTCAGAGTTAATTGAACTCACCCAACCGAATCTGGATTCCAGGTTTGCCATGACACTGTCCTCGCCAGTTCTTACTAGTAAAAAAAGAAACCAGAAAGACAGCAGATGCCAGTCTCATGGATTTACAAATAGCAGCAGAAGTGGAGAGCTGTTCAATGCAGTACAGCGTTCAACTGATTCCAGTACACCCGCACCAAGTCAGAAGGCTGTTAATCATTCAGCATCTAACCACTCTGCTCTGAAGCATCTAGCATTTCGTCAGATGAAGTTTGATTCCTCGACTCCACAGGTGATGCTGAAAATGCATAATAAGTTGGCACATTCATCTTTACTTAAACATGCTGTCGAAGCAACTGCTTCTTCAAGTAACATCAGCAGGCCTGACAAAATGTACAGGGAAAGCCCAAGGGACCAGCATCTCTTTTTCCAGACAAATTTCTTTGAAGCATCTCCTTCATCAGAAAGATCCACCAAAAACCCCAATGGCTTTGAGACATTGTGTGACCCTGGTGACCCGCTGAATATAGTACCTGCAGAGTCGGAGGTAGAAGATGATCCAAGTTTAACCCAAGTGAAACACTTCTCTTCTTCTAACTGGGGCTCTCTTTTGGCAGAACATCGTAACAGTCTGATGCAGAAAAGTGCACCAGAGGTTTCTCTGTATTTGAAATCTAGTCAGGTTTTATGTGCAGACCCCAGAAAAGAGAAAAAGCCACTAAATATAATGAAAATCAAAGACAAGTCTAAATCGAAACCATCGCTGTGTAACGGTTCATTTCTGAAAAAGCAGAAGCAGAAATGTCCTTCACGACCCCAGTCATGCAGTGGACCAGACTTGGGACCGAACACCAACAGATCTAGCTTGGCCCATAATCTAACTGGTGAACTTTGCAATGCATCGTCAACACTGAAGAAGAAGAAGACAACGACAGAAGAACCCAGTTCCTGCTTTGCTCATCTGGTTCCTGATGATGACGGCTCTTCATGCATTCATGATTCTAATGCAGCCAAGACACAGCTGTATATAGGTGAAAGCACCACAACTTTGGATAATGGGAATTCTCTTCAGCCATTGGCTAGCAATGACCAATCAGACTTCAATATGGAAACTAGGTGTGAAGGATTGGCTGCAAAACCCGTCTTACAAAATACACTGATGTCTGTTTGTAGTCAAAGCAGTCAGAGCCCTGTAGGGCTCCCATCACCAGCCCAAGGCTTACTCTCTCCTGATTTACCCATTTATCAGCAGTTTTTACGGTCAGAATCAATAACTTCGCAGGCATCATTTTACTCCATTTGTTCAGAAACTGGAGAAAAGAAGCACACAAAAAGTGTACTACCCAAGGTATCCAAAGGTTTGACTGTTCAGGGTACAATGTCCACTGGTTCTGGTTATCTGTCACCAGGGGACACTAGCAGGATAACTGACTTGAAGGAAGATGCTGTGCATATTGAAAAGATGGACGTGAGCAGTACTGGCATGGAAATAACAGGTGAGGACAACTGCATCGTCAAGGATAGCTTAAGGAACACGACGAGTTCCACCATATCCACCTTAATGGCAACTTCATCTTTGCCTGTGCAAGGTTCTCAAAATTATTCCTTGTCTGATTGGAAAGTTAAGGAAGACCATTCCACTACTAACAGATATGACCCTGCAACAAATAAGATGAAAAATGAGAAGAGTAATTCAAACAATTTGCAAGTTACATTGGTGGATGCTTTGTCATTCTCATCATCAAAATGCATAAAAGAGCTTCCTCTTGAAAACATTTTAGAATGTGACCAACTTACTGGTACTATGCTGTATAAGACTCGATCCGATGCCCACAACGTAGCTGGAAGCAAGGGAAAAGTTATGTCACCTACAAACACAGAGCTTTATTCTAATGCTGGTGAGACAGAGCTGAGCTATCAGAGTTGTAAAGTTCCTGTAAAACCTGCACATGATGACAAGGGTCGTCTGATGTTCAAAGATCAGCTAAGACAAGGTGTTAAAGATTTAGTTCCAGGCCACAAGAAGCATTCGTGTAACAGATGTAAAGAACGTTTGAACACTGGAAAAAAACATAAGTCTAAGCACATGGAGTCTTTCGAATACTTAGTCAGTCGAATTTTGCAGCAGCTGGAGGCTTCTCATTTTGATGACTGCACAACTACTCGTCACAGTACTGTTCAGAAGGTTCAAAGACCACGACACTTTGGACATAAGTCTGACTGTTATTCAGCTGAAATAAGTCTCGGTTTGTCATCTAAAAGTGTTGCCAAGCAGTCTCGGCCAGTCAGCCTGCCAAACACTAAAAACAACAGCTTCAAAGAAGGTAGTATTAATGCTGAACTGGCCACCCTAGACTTCACCAACAGAAACAGTTGCATGTTGGAGTCAGTTGAGAATGACAATGATGGTCCTTGCCAACAGCTGCATCATGGTGAATATGAAGCTGAAAGTCGAACAGTTGGTTATCATTCATCAGGAACACCTGTGTCAGTTGCTCTGTAAGAATGTTACTTGGAATCTATGGAGAGAGTGGTTTCTGTTACTGCTTTAGGATGAAAGCAAGTGCGTTGAGAAATACACCGAGACCCGTTTAAACGTGTTGTTAGAACACAAATGTATCCCAGGTTTAATTCCAGTGTAGAAAATGACCTCATTATAACAGTCTTTATACGGTGGTTCTTGTATTCAACTCCCAAGACTGCACTATAATGAATGACTGGTGTATATGTTTTGTAAAGATGGACCCGGATTAGCCTGCATCCCAAAGTTAAATATAGTCATTTGCCAAGTTTTGAATTAGGCCATTGTGTGAACTGTATGTGCACATAATCATCAAAGACTTTATAACCTTAAAATCCTGCCTTAAATGCCATTTTGTAAATACAGGTATCCATGTTAGCACAATGTTTACTACCATATGACCATGTAGATAATTGAGAGTCACATTTATAGAGCAATTTATAAAATTAATGATTCAAAGGTAAAGTTGATGTAGATGGCCTGTGGAGCTTTGCAGTGTTGTAGAGTAACCGGATGATGCTGCAAAGGCTAATAAATAAACGAATGGAAGCAGTCCTATTGATTACGGTTGCCATCATAAACCGATATCATGCATGTGACTGTTTATATGTAGCGACAAAGCTAGTCATCGTGTTTACGTTTGCTAAGTGATAAGAGTATGTACCATATATGCTTGCAAAGTAATTCTGCAAAGTGATGCTAGATGCTTTTAGTGTTCTATTCATTCTACTGCATAGCACATAGCATTTATCATACTATCTGTACATAGATAATATGGACCAAATACTTCATAGACACAAAGCTGCACTGGAAGGGTTTCTTAAGAAGGAATTCCTCGCTTCCCCTCAGCTTCTCATTCACTTATAAATTGTGACGTAGAATTTGCCTTGGAGTCTTTTGTGATGAAACATTGATATGCATGCGTGCATGTATGTATTTAAGACGATACAGTGCATTTGAAGTACCTCACAAGAGGCCGGAAGCTCTGTTGATGTGGCAAATGTCGTATCAACAGTCATTTATTCATATGCATTCAAACAGCATAATTTATATACATTCATTCTTGACTGCAAATAAGCATAGCAGCATCTTCTACCAAAATGCTGATCAAATATATTGGCATCATCAGCATCTACCAATAATTGATGATCTAATGTTTTGGAGAAACAAATGGACATCGCTTTGTTATGATATTGTTAATGTTCATATTTCCATGTTACTGCATTTATACAATAATTGTGTTGCATTATCTGCATGTAGAACTCAGAATGGATTTTAAAAACTGATATCAACCACAGTACCTTCAAAATATGCCTACCCATTAGATACTATACTGGGTCCTCCGATTGTCTTTCTCAAACTACACTTCAGCAAAAACTGGTCTCGGCAGCAGGGCTTTTCTGTTGCTATACCAGGGTTATGGAATGCATTGCTATGCATCGAGGCCATTAAATCTGATTCTGAGGTTTTGTTTGGGCCTTTGGGGCGATACTGGAATAATGCAAGGCAAATGTAGAAAAGCGAGTCTTGACAAGCGATTTAACACTTTTACGTCGAGCGTGTTCTAAAAGTGACCGAGAAACTAATGCAGCACGTCGTTAAAGTGTTAAATGAGTGATAGCTCACTATTATTCATTTTATATCACTAGTCAAGATAGTAGCAAGTTGGGTCATAGTGGTAGACGATTTGACATATGAAGGCACAGCAGCTGAAAGCATGTGATTCTACAATTACACTATACTGAACTTGGGTTCTAGCAGCTGCCAGTACAAAAACGAAACAGTCTAGGAGGGTGTTATGGCAATGTACAAGACAAGTTTGATTGTTTCAATGTTGGTGCATTTCAATCTTAAAATATTCTCTTCACACGAAACTATCTCTACAAATGCTATTTGTGGTTCAAGTCCAAACTACAACCTGTCATAAGTAATATTGCAAAAGTTTTATAGTTTAAATCCTTGCTGATAATTTGTCATTGGAATAAACTTAACAGTGTAATATTGCTTTTAGTTAGCAGCCTGTTGTAATCATAATACATGTACACATACAAGATGTGTTTGCATTATTTGCTGCTGGTAAGTCAAGGCGACAGAACACGCTTATGGCTGGCATGCTGCATTTGCTGTTGCCTAACGATAAATACAGAATTAGGTTAAGATGAAATGTTTGCTCTGTTTGTCTTCACCAGTTTGTAAGATTATAATAATAAATGAACAGAAATGTCACTCACTGGCAAAGCTCACTTTTCTGTTATGCTGGCCTCTGATGCGCACTGTTACTGAATATTCATTAAGCCTCTGATGCACTCTGGCCCTTAGCAAGAAATGCAAAGTAGCCCGTCCAAAAGCATTTGAAGTCGTGACCGCCCCACGTCGTGAGCGTACGAAGTCGCGACCGCCCTTAAGTCCCCCGCCATACGAGTCGGACTGCAGTGCCCCTGTGCTGTTTACAGAGCCTAATATCAACCCCTGCTCCTTACAGAACTGTCATCTGAACGCTGGCAGTGGCTCTAGGGAAGAAGCTGGATGGTGCTGGAGGAGAATCATGCACAATTTATGCCCGTCCAAAATAATTTTCACCTGTCCTTTGGACGGGTGGCTGGCTAAGGGCCTGAATGCACACTGTTCTTGAATATTAGTGAAACCTCCGAGATTTCACAAATTTTTAAACTATGAAGGTCGTAATAAATTTCACGCACATTGGGAAACACATTCTCAAATTGCTTTTAAACCATCTTAGGACAGGCAAACATCTTGTACATGTATAATGGAAGGTTGGTATTCTGGGCGAAAAGGTCAAGCATGCAATCTTAAGCCGAATAAGCCATTCAGCTGAGAGCAATGAAGTTCATCAACACAATCTGATGCATTTGATGAAGGAGAAAATGCAACAACCATAAAAATGTGAATCACTTTTTCAGATTACTAGAGCATTATACCTGCAATCTGTTTGCATTGCCAAGTCCTTTATGTCTGTCAGTTCTCGAATTGAAGATGTTTTGCTCCAGCATTAGCGTGGTTCACAGATACAGTGCAAATTGGTTAAGACGAAAGACAGGGTACCAGAGTAACAATTTTGTCTTAACCGAATTTCGTATAAACAATAGACGCAGCAAAACATCAAGAAACGCGTTATACATGTAGTTCATGACATACAATGTAAGCCTACAAGGAGAAAATGATGTATACGCATGTACGAGTGCTTGTTTATTCTACTTAAAAACATGAGCACGGTTTATTAAATAGAAGAATTTTTACAATATTACGTGTGACCGACAGGAGTTTCGGATTGTAACCCACAGATATTACAGGGCTGTATGACTCGGGGTCGATGACTGTCAAAGACATAGACAGAACCCGCTATAAGGCTGACCCTAGGGGAAGGTCAATATGTCAGACTGCCTAGAGCAGGGATGGCGAACCTATGGCACGCGTGCCCAAAGTGGCACGCGTTGAAATTTTTAGGGCACGCGGATTTCAGAGCGTCCCCAAAACTCAAACTTAGAAATACAAAATCCCTGTACGAATCCACAGTTTCTTTGTTGAAGGATTTAATTTTAATTAACTTCATTCAAAACGATCTTTGATATAACATCTTTAATTCATTTTTTATGCTTTGTTAACTAAAATCTATATGAGAAAATAATTGTATACTGTGCAAATTTCTCAGGGGCATGCGACGGTATTTTTAAAAATGATTTAGCAGTATTTTGGCACGCACCTGAAAAAAGGTTCGCCAGCCCTGGCCTAGAAACTCAAGCATGCTGGAAGTGACCCTTTGGACCTGTATGCTACAGCAGATGTAAATTTAGTTGCTGAAAAACAGCTTTCTTCTGCTGTGTTAATCCAAAGGCAGACGAGGGGCAGTGGAATGGGAGACAGTGGTCGGACGGACGTAGAGAAGAACACGACTGCTACAGACAGCAAGGACCACACAGCGACACACCTGCTCTTTCTTCGCTGGAGAAAGATATCAATAAAAAGGGCACTAAATTTAAAAAACTGATGACAACCCTTATTGATAAACCAGTTAGAAAATCAACAAGACAAGTGTAAAGAAACATTTGATGAAAACAAACTTGTAACCAAAGTTGAAAATATATTTCAGAAACATTAGCAATACATTAGTCGGCGTAAATAACCAAGAAATACTGTTAAGTGTTGCTATGCATCACACAGAGCTCTTCAACTTAGCAAAGTTCAAAAATTAGTTTAAAAACTAACAAAAAGGCAAAACTTGTAAAAAAAATAGTCACAAACTTCATGCAGGTTTAACAATAGAACTACCTGGAGTACCTGATATCTCGGCCATGTACTGGCAGGCAATCGGGCGTTTCAAATTTGTTAATTTGTTTTAGAAAAAGCATTACCATCAGCTGCATCATTAAGCTGAGGTTTGATGTGCATCACAGCTGAGCCTGCATTTCATCTGCCCAGTGTTGAAATTCAACATCGACTTCATTTCCCTACAAAACATTGAAACAAAAGTCAATGTCTTTAAGGTCTTAAAGTTTCACTGGGGTGGTACATTTGTCAAAAGTTAACACAGGTGTCATAAGATGTCTACAGAGCCAAATGGCAAAAATCCACTTGACTCAATTTAAGAATGAATAGGCCTATCAATCACTTTGGCTTCAAAAGATTTACGGTAAGCAAGAGGTGTCGTGAAAAAGCAACGTAATCACCCACACTTTACATGCCCCTAACAACAACACACCTCAAAGGCATGATCCTGAACCACAGATAACATAATATAACAAAACATAAATGAGAGCTCGTGAAGCTAAACTTCAAGGAAAACTCATCAGCAGTGCTCCTGATCCAACAAGGAGAACCTTCATTCAAACAGAATAGGCTTCAAGCGCTTGTGGAACAGAGAAGGTGATAGGCTGACTAGCTCTGGTTTTACGAGGAATGTTGTTCCAAGCTGCAGGACCGACGAAAGCAATGCTCTGCTGAGCTGTAGAGGGACAAGCCCAGGGGACAAGACGAACACCCTGATTGGCCGAACGAAGGGACCTGCGGCCAGGAACAGACAAGGCAGAGATATACAGTGAGCCACGATAGGGCAATTCCCACCAAACTGTTCTGCATGAAAGTTAAAATCTTAAATTCAATGTGTTGAGGGATAGGCAATCAGTACAAGTTATCATACATGTAGTCCTATGTATATGTGGCCAAATTCCGGAATGCCACCAGTCAGGCGAGCAGAAGCATTAAGAACAGACTAATTTCAAGGTAAGAGAGGAGCCCAGACCAGAATAGATAGCATTTCCAAAATCAATTATGGAGCAGATGAAAGCATGGATCAGTGCAGAAGCAGCCTGTGTAGTAAGTGTTCATCACGCAGAATGGATCTGACAAAGGTGACAGTAACAGGTACGACATACATTGTTTCCATGGTTAAGAAACGTTGGCTCTTAATCAAGAATAATGCCCAAGTCTTGCAGAGAGGTAGAGAATGCGATGTCTGGAATAGAATGGCAAAGGGCAAAATGATCAATCTTGGAGATTTGAATCTGACTGCGAAGCCAAATAAATAGGGTTTTACAAGAATTCAACCAAAGATGGTTTAGGATATCCAAGCAGCCAGAGACGCCAATGCATGCACAAGCTGGTCAACTAGGGTAGCCACTGCGGCAGCCTGGCCATGAACACAGGCCTGGGTGTCATCAGCACATTGAAGAGAGGTAACCCCTTTTTAGAGAGAATGTGACTAAAGTCAGCCACATAAAGAATATAAAAAAGCAGGGCTAAGACAGATCCCTGCAAGAGACCAGAGTATAAGAAACCAAGGAGAATGCATAGGCCCGAAGATACCAGTCTGCGAGCGGTTGACAGGAAGAAGCGGATCCAACTGAGTGGAAGTCCCAAGATGCCAAAATTAGTCTCCAAGCGATATTGGAAGAATAGAGAGATCTACAGTGTCAAAAGCAGTGCTAATGTTGAAAAGAGCCAGCAATGTTACCTGCCTTTGATCAGAAGCTCCACACACATCAGCGAGTAGACTCGCAAAGTGCTTCTGTAGAAAGAAATCTATGGAATTCTGACTGGTGAGCAGGTACAAGGGAGTCAGATTCAAGGTAAGACATAATTTTGGAACAGAAAACTCTTTCAACCATTTTTGACAGGTAGGATAAATTTGAGATCGGTCGGTTATTAGCTATGATGGCAGGATCAAGCCCAGGCGTTTAAGAGATGGAAACACAATGGCTCGCTTCTGAGAGCTAGGGAGTATACTCTCATCCAGAGAAGTACAACATAATAAATGCAGAAATGGCAATAAGTCATCAATAAAGTCCTTTATAAGGAAAGGCAGTAATGTGTCAAGTTCACAAGACTTGGAAGGCGACTCCATCAACTCATGACATAGGTCTTCAGGACAAAACAGCTGCTGTAACCGTCCTGTGCCGTGGCTCCCTTGGCTCAGCTGTGCAAGCGGAGCTCCTTTTCCTAGTGCATGGACTGCTATCCAGCAGTGCTGTACATTTTCTGTGGCTGGCCCTGCGACCTGGAATGGGCTCCCAGTAGCAATGCAATTAATGCCAATAGGTCACCCTGCCTTGTTCCTTTCTGGCCTTAAGACTGTTCTGCTTGACCAGGGTAGGGCTGGGAGCGCTCCTGAGTAGATAACCTTGAAGGGGCGCTATATAAAACCACTGTAATAATAATTAAATTAGCATAATGTTCATCAAAATAACACCATAAAATATTCTTAAGCAAATTTTAAGCTGAATGAGCTAAACACCAAACAATAGAGCACAACTAATTACGTGATGCACTTCAGGCAAACAAAGCCACAGATGAAACATTAAACAGATTCCCATTCATAAAAGCCAAATAACTTTCTATTCACAAAAAAAGAAGCAGGACTGGTTGGATTGAGAATCAATACTTCAAAAACAAAGATCATGAAAGTAGGAAAATGGGAGACGAGAGAGAACATCAAAGTTGGGGAAGATGTGATAGAGGAGGTAGAGGACTTTTGGTATCTGGGAAGTGTACTTGCAAACAATGGTAGCTGCGACAAGGAGATCAGAGTCAGGCTGGGAAAGGCTAATGCCACATTCGGAAGACTGAACAGCATATGGAAAGATAAAGGACTAAGCCTAGTAACAAAGACAAGACTATACAGGGCCTTGGTCCTAACAACGTTGCTGTATGGAGCGAAAACATGGCCTATGACTAAAGCTAATCAGAAGAAATTAGAGGCGGCTCATCACCGGTGGCAGAGAAGGATATTAGGGGTCACTTGGAAGGATAAGATAAAGAATGAAGATATAAGGAAAGGAAGAGAACGGCTATGGAAAAAAATGGAGGATATGTTGAAGAGAACATGCCTACGCTGGTTGGG
Organism: Allolobophora icterica; assembly: GCA_963556255.1. NCBI lineage: Eukaryota > Metazoa > Annelida > Clitellata > Crassiclitellata > Lumbricidae > Allolobophora > Allolobophora icterica. The sequence continues at coordinate 9,039,797 of OY744612.1, forward strand.
ACATATGCATAGATCAGACAGTGAAAGAATCGCAAAACAGTCACTGAACTGGACTCCATCAGGATGGAAAAGGAGACGCGGGAGGCCAAGAAAGACCTGGCGAGCCACAATCGTGCAAGATCTGGAAGACGGAGAAATGACATGGGAAGAGGCTGAGGGAGCTGCAGAGGACAGAATGAAGTGGAGGAGCTGTGTTGCCCGATGCGCTACAAGCACGTGGAAGGACTAAGGTAAGGATTCACAAACTTCCAACCAATCTACCTGCATGCTTTGCCATGTCCTTAACAGCCAAAAGGCATAAGTCAGGCAGGCAGTTGCATTCTTGAAACAATAAATGTATCAGTTCATTAACAATAAAACTGGACATTCATAACAGTATATAGATATATACATGCGACTTCATTAAATTTACTTTCTGATTTTTTCTCGTATGAAGACTTTTTAGAAGATCTTAGTTTTCTTGCAGAGTCACATTACTATAACTTACATATTTTTCAGTGCTGGCCTTAGTATATTTCAGGCCCTGTGTAGAGTATACTGTATCCCCCCCCCCCATAATACAAGTCAAATTGTTTTTTCGTTACTAATCATTTTATTTCATTAGATTGTTAACATGTACGCTGTACAACAAGTAAAATTTAACTATACAAGTGCACCTGTAACAGAATAATATATAATGCTAATTCTTCACAAAAAGGGAACTTTCCTTGCTTTCTGTGCTGCAAATTCTTTTAATAATTCACTGTAGTTCATCTAACTTCATGTCCAACTGATACTGACCAGTGCCAAGCCATTCAGCCGGTCCTGGGCCATTAAAGAGCGCAAGTAATTTTTAATAATTTTCAACTTTGAGAAAAATGGTTCCCCAGAGGCTACTGTGACAGGAACTGTCAAAACATTCAAAGAAAGATGTTTAAATCAGGATAAATTTCATGCATGCGGTTGTCATACATGTATTTGAGAACAGAGATAGAGCAGAAGCAGGACATGCTGTACCTGTATCAGGATGGCTTTTCTTGTACAGACTCTGGTAGCTTTTAATTTCTGTGATGAGTTCATCCCTTGCAATGTCTTCTTCAAAATATGTAGCTGCATCTATGCACATTTTCTCAAGCTCTCCTGTTTCCAAGGCTTTACCTGATGTGACTTGGTGCACAAACCCATATCTGTCATTCAATGTTACAATTTGTTCAAAGCGTTCTTTGAGCTTGCTGACTGCCTGATCAACAATGACACTGAAGTATTCAATTTGAATTTTTCATTTGCTCCAATTATTGAATCATCTTCTCCTTCATAATCAAAACGTTGTTTCTTCCTTCTTGTCCTCTTCTCAACTTCAAAGCTGGTCTCCACAGGACCAACAAACCTTGAGGCTATCAATAACTTTATTAAATCCTGTGTCATGATACACTCTCATCTAATCCTCAGTACTTTCAGCAGAGCTATGGCAACATCTAACTGAATGTCAATACTTTGCATTAATTTGCTACCTTTATTAACTCGGCCTAAAATTTCATCCTACATAACAATGCTGACAAGAAATGGAAATGAGTGAACCTCATTCTGTAAACTCTGGGCTTCAGAGAATGTCCATGCATGGTCATCTGGATACAGGTGCAGGGGGCATTTGTTCCCCTGGATTTTGCACATATTTTACAAAAATAAAATCTTTTGATTATTATGATTATTACAACAGTTCCAACATGATTTTCAATGTGAAAAAACCAATTAATTATTTAGGTAAAGTCCTTGACTGTTATTTATTTTTAAAGTTGTCATGTGTTCTGTGTTCATGAATAGCTATACCATGCAAAAATGTCATTTTTTCCCCCTGCAAAAATTTCATTTTTCCCCCTAAAAAAATTTTGCACCCCTTTAAAAATTCCTGCAGATGCCCATGTGTCCATCAAGATTAGGCACATCCAAAACTTTTATCAATTCCCTGTGAACATCATGGGCATAGTTTTATTTTATTGACAAAAGAGAAGATTTAATCGAAACCATAATATTACTATTAGGTGTCTTGTTCATGTTAATTTTCTGTGACATTTTCGGGCCCCCCAAGTTGCGGGCCCTGTGCGACTGCACGGTTTGCACACCCCTAAGGTCGGTACTGATTTTTTCCTGCAAACAAGTTAACGTTAAACATGCAAGTTTGCAACAAACCAGTGTGGTCTAACCTGCTGAAGGTCAGTAGGATTTTGGTAGCACCCGTGTTTGTAGCGAATGAGATCACCCCATAGAACATTGACATTGCACACAGGGCAGTTTCCTTCAATCGGTAACAACTGAGAACGATCATTCTGAAGGAACCGTTTCGCTAAACACACTGTGTGTGATGATGCATTGCAACGCAAACATCGCAAACTGTCAGCATTTACCTTCAAAAAGCCAAAGTTATTTCTTAAAACTGTACACAAACAACAACTCTTATTCAGAAAGATGCAAAATTACTTAATTATAGAACAGAACTCACACGAAAGCCACGGGTAGTGGAAAACATATGGGTCTCTAATTGTTTATAAAAAGAGATATGAGAAAGAGAAGGGTGCGGTACAGCTGGACTTTGTGAATTCTACACAGACTGGTTAGTATGTAAATATCTTGAAAACCACTGGTCTTCCTCTTAAATAGGTGACCATTGATAGTTAGTAACAGCAAATGCAGACAGTGCCTAACATAACAAGATCATCCTCTTGGTATAGACAATTTTTAATCCACTCATTTCTCTGCATTTCTAATAACGCAATCACTCATAATGAAGATGTACGTTGTTGCTACAATTACAACAAAACAAAGCACACCTCACCAGATAACTAGACTGGCAGATGGCGCATTGTTCTCCTGGTGGCTTCGGATCCAAAAGCACATCAGTTTCAGCATCTTTTGATTTGACTTTAGTGCATTTCACAGGACCAAACTCGATCGGCATGTGCTCTGGAGGAAGATGCTGAGGATCAAACGAAACCTGCAGCAATGAAAGATACATGAGAGACCAACTGTTCACTAGTCTCCAATAATGTAAATTCCTTTTACACTATTGCTTACCGGTACATTATTATTTACATTAGTTTAGATTTGGGCAGTTGCTCCAAGGGATTGAACACAGATCCAGATAGTCTATGATTGTTTCAAGTTCTCAAAATTACAAGATCATTGGTAGAAGTACCAGGGAAAGAGAAGACCTGAGATACCCAGATTGCTTCATGCCAAAAAACTGATGTCAGTACCTATTGATGTTTCAACCAAAGCGAACAATTCCATATTATAAGACATGTAACAAATGGACCTCTACCCTTACCTTACTTCCAGGGTTGGCAAGGTTTCCCTGAAACTGGTTTTTGCCATGGAAACCATCAACAGATGGCATTATGGCTATTGTTAGGACTGAGTTTCAGTTACTTACACCTCTGTACAGGTATATGTGGCTCCACACACCAAAACCAGTATTAAGGTGATTTTACAACATATTGAGTTTGATATATCATTTCAAAGGTCTGACATCAGGCTTCAAAATGACACAAAAATTATTGCTCTAGCATTATTCTAACACAAGGTATCAGGCAAAAAGTGATCCAAAGGTGCGAATTTTAATTCTGAGAAAAAAGCCGTTAACTTAAACAAAATGGAAAACTCCATAGCAACCATACACAGAATGTGATAAAAAAATTTGGCACAGTTAATAATGATACCATATGTAATATTTCCTGAAAATACCATGCTTCTCACTTAATTACTCAAATAAAATTTATATATATCATCCAAAAATGGTTGGAAAGTATTTTTTAAAGTCACTAAAACTTAATTAAAACGAAACAATAGGTGTCTCAAAAACATTTTAAAAATGGCTTTAAAACTCGTTTTTTTTTTAAATAACAGAAATGAGCATTTTAAACATATTTTTAAATCAGATTCTGCAAAAAACCGAAAAACACAAAAATAATATTTTCTTAAGTCTCTGATGTGTAGTTTCCGACATAATACCGATTTTGGTCTGGACTGCCACATATATTCTGTAGACTGCTGTGTGCACCATTTTAGCTCCAGCAAGCTATGCTAGATATCGAACGCACATATTCCAAGATTGGTTTATTCACAGCAAGATCCAAATTTACCCAACTGGTGCAGTTAATGAAACAGCAGCAAAGCTCATATTCTGTGATCAGATCCTTCATGGTGTTGTGCATCAGCTGCTGGATGAGAATATTGGAGTTACTTGGAGATGAGTCAGGCAATCACAACAGGACAATCGATAGTAATAACTTTGGTTGGAATGTTGTCATTGTCACAACATGATCAATGTTTACTCTAAGGACTTACTTGGCATGTGCAAATATTTTAACTTGTGAACAACAATTTGTGTGAAAGTATTTAGGCCTTCTTTAAAAAACATATGATACAATGAGAACTTAAAGCTAAGGTATTTTCCATGCAACAATGAAAAAGAAGTAAGCATGTGGAATGAACAGACTAAGCACACATGGCACTGTGGCCAAGACCGGACCGGAAGTTGGAAAGAACAGCTGTTGACGATAACAAAATATATATATACATGTGTAGCACATTTTCAAACCTAGTTAAAATTGTTCTGTGCAGCCAGAAAAGTTGTGTGCAACTACTTAAAAAGTTGTGTGCAACCATTAAAAAGTTGTGTGCAACTACTTAAAAAGTTGCGTGTAACTAATTAAAAAGTTGTGTGCAATTGCACATAGCACAGCTTAGAGAGAATAGTGATTAGTACTGACGATGTAGTTCAATATATATATATTAACCTACATTACCTCTAATCATTCGTACATTTGTAATACTAATGCACAGCACTGATGAATGACATATACATTGAGTCATTTCAATTCTTTCAATGCAGATTCACATTTTCTTTGAGGTTATAGTCAAAGTTATGATTACACTGTCTTTGTCTTCTGTACAATAAAATCTAAGGACCAAAGGAGACAAGGCAATAGAGATGCATTTATTTATTTCAACTTCAAGAAAATATTAATGAAATGCTGTTTTAAGAGAAGTAGAGGATTTTCAACAAAAGAAACAATTCCAGTCATACAATCACATTCATTCATTATTATGCCAAAAAAAGCAAAGCTATTAGATGAAACTGGCACAGAGTTAAATGACCACCATAGTTTTATATTTGTCAGGTTTTAAGGACTTGCCATGGTTACACGCTGGGGTTTTTACCAGTTCACCGATTATAATTACTGGTTTTCCATCATCCCTGCAAAAAACTGTCTGCTCTGGCAAACTGCCATTTCTGCTTCTTTCTAACCAGTTTCAAAAATAAACTGGGCATCTTAATTCTAAAGTTATTGGAAGAGTCTATGCCTGGAGCACAAATGTTGTAGAATGAAAGGAACAAGTATGGCACCTAACTGAAAGGATATATTCTAAATGATAAAATATATTTCCTAATATATCTACAAAAAAAATTCAGCTCATTTGCATACCATGTATTCCTGTTTGAGCCAACGTATTGTGAGAGGTAATCGGTTCCAAGGCCCTGTTCGTAACATTTCACTAAGCACATGAACACAGTAGTTGAACTTCTTCTCAGAGTTCTTCTTTTTGGGCACATGTCTCAGGCGCCTTGAATCATTCGGTTTAGTCCACGCCCATTCAAACTGTACAAACATCCCAACAAAAGCTTCACTGGTAACCATCAGAGGAAGACAAAATGGTATTTATGTAATTTAAGCTAATTTTTCAACAGATTTTTCTGCATTAAACTGACCACAAATCATCCACAGACTAAGCCAGTAAGGTATGTCGCATGCCATATATTAAAACCTAAACTAAAAAACTGTTTGCCTAAACAAAATTCAAAATTCAGCAAACATAGAGAAGTGGGCAAGGGTAGGCAAACATCAAAATGAGTACTTCTGTTCCCACAACTGTGGAGGACATATGTCGATGGCAGTGTATAATAAAGGTCAAGCTCTTCAACTTAATGCACTAAAATCACAGTTTCTGTCTCAAAACCTGATTAAAATATGCTAGAATTCATCAAACGAAACTCACCCAACAGTCAATTCTGAAAAAACACTTAGCAATAAAACTGATAAACCAAAGGGTAAGCAAGTTGGACTTACTCTGAGAGCTGAGATCATATTAGGAAATCCATGAATTATTAATACCATCTCCCTACAATATACATAGTCTAAAAAAATGAAATTATTAAATCGATAATTACATTATAATAATTATTATTATGATAGAGTTAGCATGAAAAAATAATCTGAGTGTGCCAGGCATGCACTTAAAGCACTAACAATGAATACCTAATTGGCCATTCATGCCATTTTGAGAACTACAAATTATTCAAATTTATCAAACATGTTTTCTTGTGATTAATGAACAGCTTAGAACATGCATGTCAAACTCAAGTCAAAGGATGAGCCACTTAGGCAGTTGTGCCATCATTCTCTAGCCGCACTGCAGTAATTTATAAGCTGAAGTTCGTCGTGAACATTTGATATTCGAAACACAGTTAACACCACTTAAGCGCATAATGGATAAGTACTTAAGTGCATAGAAACTGGCTGATCCTGTTTCAATGTACGGTATTTCAATAGAAGACAATGCCAGGTATGTACATTAGGGCATAACTGAAAAATGGATTGGTAAACCGATTTTGCTGATTTTTGGGCAATCCAGAATTATCCGGATCCGGAATGTCTAACCTGCTGATTACTAACAGTTGTTTTTTGATGGTTGCAATATGGACTAATAACAATTTAGGCCACTCACACAGAATTATAATTTTGATTGTTACTACTGACTACGGCTGTCAATGGGCCCAGAATAACTGGGTACCCGTTCGAAGGGTCACACTGTTTCCTTCACACATCTACCTGTATCTGCCACAGGCAGCGACCGTTAGGCCTGTCAATCAGTGAACAAATATATCACAGTATAGGGAAGGGGGAACTGGTTGTTCTTCAATCCTACCACCTGTAGCTGAGGCCAAGCCGATGATGACTAACTTGGTCGATTTAAATAACACATGGACTATGCATAGAGTATACAGCACTGGGTGTTCGGGGCTTATGATGTAGCCGAGAAAATCGGCTACATAACCTATGTCCCAAAACGTGATGCAGCAACTCTGCTGCCAATCATTGAGCAGGTTGTGAGGCCAGGTTCGACCATCATTTCAGACGTGTGGGCCGCTTATCGGGGAATAGGCAACCTCCCCAATTTTACGCATCTGACTGTAAATCATAGTCAGAATTTTGTGAACCCGGCCAATGGTACTCACACAAACAACGTGGAGGCTTACTGGATGTGAGCCAAAGCGGTGCTTAAGCGAATGAATGGCACCACGAAAGATATGGTCCCAGGATATCTGGACGAATTTATGTGGCATGAACGCTATGGCGCCACAGGCCATATAGCATTTTGCACCATATAGCGGAGAGCCGCGCATATCAGGGCTTGTTTAACGTGCAGTGAAACACAAAATGTGCAGTGATGAAAGGCTGTTTGTGCGGAAAATTACTTGTAATTCATAATTATTTATGATTTTTTATTGAACAAAAGTGATATGTGCCATGATAAATTTTCCTTAAAATAGGCCCTGTTTTATGAAGGAATGGGTGACGTCATACAAACCAGTCGTCTCTTTCAGATCTAGTCGTTGTATGATGGCCATTGACCAATAGCGTCACGCTAGTTTTCGATATCAGTAAGTAAATTTAGGCACCCCAGTTGTACATAATCGCCCACATTTCCTAGCCGAGATATGACGGTATACCTGTAGATGAGGGGCGCGGGTTTCAGTACTACCATACCTCGAAATTATGGTACCTTAGACCATAAGCATCTAAACGCACCTATTCCCAACTCGCGCTCACGATCCGGCGATTTTCTACAAATTTTTCAAATTCTGTAGAAACCCATGTTGAAAGTCGATTTCGCCATATTTACATAGAACATATATCATTCGGGGTTCACATTACTTTACGAAATGCTTGTATTGCGGACTCTGGAATGATATATGTTCTAGGTAAATATGGCGAATTCGACTTTCAACATGGGTTTCTACAGAATTTGAAAAATTTGTAGAAAATCGCCAGATCGTGAGCACGAGTTGGGAATAGGTGCGTTTAGATGCTTATGATCCAAGGTGTCATGATTTCGAGGTATGGTAGTACTGAAACACGCGCCCCTCATCTACAGGTATACCGATATGACTGTCCAAAGTTGGTGGTTCATGCTGTTTTCTAGCGATCCGTGTTTACTTATTAACTTCAAAAATTAATATCTTGGTCAAATGCTGAGATATTCTGCTAATATTTTCACTAGTATTCCTAAGATGGCATGGGTGAGTATTTTACCAGCGGGTATAAACGATACCAAACATGAAAATGATGATACCTTAGACCATAACAATCAAAATGCACCTATTCCCAACTCGCGCTGACGATCCGGCGATTTTCTAGAAATTTTTGAAATTCTGTAGAAACCCATGTTAAAAGTCGATATCGCCATATTTACGTAGAACATATATCACTCGGGGTTCACATTACTTTACGGAAGGACTGTATTGCGGACTCTGGAATGATATATGTTCTACGTAAATATGGCGATATCGACTTTTAACATGGGCTTCTACAGAATTTCAAAAATTTCTAGAAAATCGCCGGATCGTCAGCGCGAGTTGGGAATAGGTGCGTTTTGATTGTTATGGTCTAAGGCAGCGCGGTCCCAAACTTCTCTGGGTCGCGACCCACTTGTGAATATCTTGGCAGTCTCGATACCCACTGTGTAAAATAAAGCATTGTTTACTAAAATTTCCTTCATAAATTCGTATCGAAATATGCGGAATTTCGCACAGAGCTTAGAAATTTAAAGCATTTAAAGGAAATTTAGGTAAAAACAGTTTATAATTTATTGCAATCCAGCTAGTTATAGCCTAATCATAGCCAAATGTTGTTGCTGCAAAAAAATAAATGGTTCTCGAAAAAATTTGGCGACCCACTTGCCAGAGCTTCGCGACCCACTTTTGGGTCGCGACCCACAGTTTGGGAAACTCTGGTCTAAGGTATCATCATTTTCATGTTTGGTATCGTTTATACCCGCTGGTAAAATACTCACCCATGCCCCTAATTTTGCATGTAGTTTATGTACAAAAATTTCAGAAAGATCCAAAGGGGTGTGGTGTACACCCCTGGTTGACGACGTGGAATGACCCAGTAAATAAATCACGATTTATTTACCAGGGTCCTTTTCCGTGTGTTCTTCTGGCACCACCAGCCTGGCGACCCCTATTGTGCTGCTTGATTCTTCGGTTTGGATTCACTGTAAAACCAATATATGTACGTCCCTTGTACTTCGGATTCGTACAAAACAGCAGATACACTCCATAGAAATTTTCAATTTCATGAACCATTTTCAATTTTCAAAATAACAAGTCGTGCCCGGAAGTTTACGAAAATCGATGAGAGACCTCATTCAAAACTGCGCAGAGCATGCTCGGAGTATACTCGGTGTATAACTCTGAGCATATGAACAGAGTATACGCTAAAGGTGAAACCTGGGACTAGATTACTAAAGGTGAAACCGGACTGATCAGCGTTGTACAATTATTTTAAATCGATAATTCCTGGTGATCAAGGTCTTTCGTCCTGAAAGGTCTCTTTGTTTCACTTATGGCAGATCTAAACCAAGAAAAAGCTGATCAAGAAATCCTCAGAACTCTACTGTCGGGTAAATGTAATGTAAATCAGGCTGGTAAAACTGGCGGCTTCAGGTCGACGGCACCAACGGCACGAACTTTTATTGAAAGAAATATATACTTTAAGGCCAAATGCACTGTTCAGAAGAAGTGACTAGTATATATTAAAGTTTCTTTATTGAAAGCACACGTAATATATGCCTATAATTCATTATAAGTCGTTTTTCAATGTCAATAAAGAAAACTTGGATAGGATATGGACAACGGCACAATGGCAAGAAGCAAGGACTTTTTATAGAAAGGACTGGTAACTGCCTATTTAACGCCTTTGGAAAAGTTATGGCGTCCGTAGAGTGTAGCGCCTCTAGCGGCAAATGCGTATAAAGTGTTTAATCGTTGAATAATTATTTCTTCGGCAATAAACAATTGCCTTTATATATCAAAGCATTATATTTAATGGGCGCTATATTGTCCATTACCATATATATGACATTTTAAATACACTTTAAAGCTAATTTCTAATTACTTTTGCAATGCACAAGCGTGCCGCATTGGACTGACACTGTCTTAAGAATTCTTTAAACATCGTATAATATAGTATTACCGCATTTGTATAGCGCCCCTCACAGGTGAGGCCACTCTAAATCCCTGCCAAGTATTTGCGTATTTGTATAGCGCCCCTCACACGTGAGGCCACTGTAAATCCTTGCCAATGACGAATGCAACCAAGCCATTAATGAAATTGATGAGAAATTTTTGTTCTAAGAAAGGTCATGTTTGGTTGTGTGTGCGTGTAGTTGTGCGTGTATGTGTTTTTGGAGGTGTGTGTGTGTGTGTTTGTTTTTCTTTATGCGTTTGTGTGTACGTATGTGTTTCTGTATGTTCTCCTCTTGTTTCCGTCACTTGGGGATTGTCCTCCATCCTCCATTTCCTTTACCATTCACTTTAGCCTTATATCAAAATATTGTTTTTATCATATACGCCAGCTTCTATTCATACGCAGGTGTCTTTCAGTCCATACTGTCACTACGCTGGTCCACGCTTCTATCTGCACTCAGATGCACTTCAGTAAGGCTTTGTACATTGGCCTTTCCTCCTCCAAATAAACCAAGCTTCAATCTATTCTTTATGCTTCTGCTCTGCTTATATATGTGACATTCCTGAATTTGCCCATATATCTGCTTTTATTCGTAACTCCCTCAACTGGCTCCCTGCCCAACAAATAATTCAGTTCAAAACCATCACCCTCATGAGCAACTGCCTCACTGGTTCCGCTCCGTCTTACCCTATGAATTTCTTAATCCCTTTTGCTTCCTTGCCTGAGAGAGCTTCCTTGCTATCCTCAGCCCGTGGCCTTTTGGTTTTTCCACGTATGCACTCTTCCACCACCCAATGTGGAGGCCCAATGCTTTGCCTATTTGTGTCCTTCAGCCTCTAACAGTCTTCCCCATGCCCTCCGCCAATAGCTTCTTTCCCTCTCTCCTTTTCACTTCCATACTTGAAAACTTTAGTTTTTGCCGGTGCTTGTATTGATGCAAGTCTAGAGCGCCGCTTATCTGAGTGGCGCTATATAAATATTCGATTACAATTGCAATTACAATTATGTACGGTTGTGTACAATTTCATTACTGTTACAGTTCGAATGGCAAGTATCCAGACGTGTCATCCGGGGGTAGGCCTAATATGCCAGTCTTTTCTTTTATAAACTCTTTTTTTAGTGTTATATAGAAGCTTTGCTAAATGAATGTATTAATCCGTGTTAGGTGTTAAGAGCAAGACTAAGACTTTTTGTTTTAAAAGCAAAACCAATACTGTTATACACTAACTCAACTGCACTGCAAACCAAGACCGATGTATAGGTCTACTTAGGCCTACAGCACAACAAGACTAGTATCAATATGTTATAATCTACACAAGGCTTCTTTATTAAAGTTTATTAAAACTGTTACTTATCATTTATAGGAATTTTTTAGGTGAAAAGTAAAGCAAACACAACGCAGGTATTTTCATTTTCCAATACAATTAATGTCATATAGGCCTACTAATGACGCGCAGGTATGCCTATACCTAGTTCTATAATAGCCTACAGCGTTGCAATGTCCTACGCTGATTTTCGAAATGTAGTTTACTTAATTTACATTAAATTGAAGCAATATCTATAAAATTATGATATACCTTTCTTATTTATTTGTAAAGCGAAAGACATATAATTCTGTATTCTTCTTCCTATAATTAGCAGCCTACAATTAACCGTTTCATATGAAAACAGCATAGCTTTTGTTAATTTGTTTACCTGTGTAGAGGCGCTTATACACCCTCAGCGCTATAATTGTGTCGCCACTATCTCAGCCTTACAGCCGAGTTACACATTATTCTAATGAGTAACCATTCCTTTTAATATACATTCCTTGTGCACCATGTGAACTCTGCAATATATGATGCTTAAAAGCCCTTCATATATTACCTAGGCCTACGCAGTGACTTTCTAATATATATCTGTTTCTTTACGCTATTTTTTTACTTACTTATGAATGACACAGTGTTATCCAATATCACCTACTAATTGGCCAGTCCAAGCCTCTACAGGAAGATCAATAAAGAAAACGACATATCGGATTGGTGCATAGCGTATCTTCAAAAACTTTACCACTTATAACAGTACACACTTCATTGCAGAAACATTGGTGAAAAGGGCATTTTACACGTACGCCTATAAGCCAAAGGTTATTTATTAATATAATTACTTACTTTATAATATAGTATGTATTACTTATGAACTGTATTAGACACTTTGCCGAAATGACAAGATATAGGCCTACAATAGCCTGCCAAGTTACTAGGTTGACTGCTTATAATAGGGGACGCGTTTTATACAGGAAGACCAATAAAGAACTGTATTGGAACTGCTGTAGAAGATCTGACATGTCTGGAAATGGATATGACGGTGAATGATGCTCTTGAAGTTGCGCAGAACATGGAATAATGGATGAACTGCTTTGCCCTATGTGCATTTGTGCACTGTATTGACAAAGTACTAAGTAAATGAAGTATTATTTATTTCTGAATGTAATTTAATGTGAACACTTTGTGAAATGAAATTTTTATTTCCATATATGATTATGAATGAAAATACTCTAAGCAATAACAATAACTCTACTGCTTATAGTATTTTAATTCATAGTCATCTATGGAAATAACTTAACCTTTATTATATGTTATGCTTTCACAAGGAATACTTACACTACCGTTACAGAAATGTTTCATAAATGACCTAAGGTATTTCATTTCATGTCATTCAATAAAGCACAGGTGAAAGGTTATGAAAGTAAAATTTTTTATGTACTTGATATGTAACAAGTCGAACACACAACATTGCACAACTCAACATATACCTAACCAATACTAATATTGCATTTTACAAATAGCGCAAAGTTCAAACTATCTTCCTATCTTTCTCTCCTACTATCTCTGCTCCCATATGCCCAAAAGAAAAGAAAGAAATTCAAATATTTGCTCTGTATACCTCTCTTCTGACCTCTTTCAAAGTATCTCTCTATCTGGCTGGCCTACTGTCTCTCAATACTACCTTTGAAGAAATGTTTCATAAATGACCTAAACAATATCACTGACCAATACCAATATTGCATTGTCAATATAGCGCAAGCATTACTCCGTCGCTTTATATAACTGTCTTCTCACGTCTTTCAAACTATCTGTCTATCTCTCAGACCTACTATCTCTCAACACTAGCGTTAAAGAAATTTTTCAGAAACCACGTAAACACCCAACTTTGCTAAATTCAACATATACCTTAAAAAAAACCAATATTGCATTGTCAAACTTCAAACTATCTCTGTATCATTTTCAGTGTCCTACTATTTCTGCACCCATTTGGCAAAAAACAAAAACAAAGACAGTTAAACGCCCTACTGCATTAGTACTTCACAACTGTAAATATACCTCACCAAGAACAATATTGCATTGTCAAAATAGCGCACGCTTCACTTAGTCGCTATTTAAAAGTTCAAACTATCTCTGTATCATTCTCTGTCTCCTACTAAGTGGGCAGCCATTTGCCCAAAAACAAACAAAGACAGTTAAACACACTACTGCATGACTATTTCTTAACTCTACATATATGTCGGCAATACCAATGTTTCATTGTCAATGTAGCGCAAGCTTTACTTATAATATTCGCTCTTGCAAAGTGCAAACTATCTCTATATCATTCTCTCCTACTATTTCTCAACTAACATGCACACAAACCAAAGTGGAAAGTCAAAGACACAACGCACGAGAATTGCACCATTTCTTCGTGTTCAATTACAACCTGTTCTTCCTATACATTTCCTCAGCCTCCTGCCTTGTCACTTCCCTCATTTCTTGTATTGCAAAGACAATAACCTAAAACCAACATACAAAACAGTTCAACATGTACATATTGCTTAACAATTAATCTTAAATAACATATATTCCATTATATTTTTAACTAATTATAATTGTTACTAGATGTTTGCCCGTCCTAAGACGGTAGGCCCTATACTAATTGTTTCTATAGGGCCTATAGAAACAATTTGTTTGCCCGTCCTAATACGGTATTTCAATAGATTTAGAAGGGGCTCCTATGTGTCGTTACCCAGGCTACGTAGAGAATTAAACTGATAGCCTACACTAACATCGCAGGCAATAATCGCAGGGTACGCAATATACTAAACGCTAAATACTCGACAGTCGAAATGATAGCTCCAACCATTAATACATTAATACAATTAATTATTGCCCGTTATAACAGGGTTTCAAAGAAATTTAAAAATGTAGTTTCCAATTGTACAGGCGGTATTAGGCCCTTAACATCGGCGCTATATAAAATATAGTGGCGAAAAGCTGCTTAGGCTTATGGTAGCTTTTCAGTTCGTCATTTCGTTATATTTCTGGTTCGTTTAAATTCATTAAGCTCTATTTGTAAAGAGTTTAGCGAACTAAGCAATTGTTCAAGCCAGTTTGAAGCCGTAATTAGTTTAAACAACAGCCGTTTACGCTTTATTGAAATTAATTTTGAACGAATCGAGTTAACCGAACGCCCCGTGTGATTCTGGCCACAGTGACAATTAATGCTGAATGCTGATCGCCCCGTTTGAATCTTGCTATTGTGACGTCGGCAGCGGCTGCTGATTGGCTCGCCGCCTCTGGCGAATTCAACAGCCAGCAGTCGGCTTGCAAGCGTGACACCAAAATTTATGTCCAATGAATCTATCCCTGACATGTCTGTACGCTTATATAGGTAATAACAGTTGCAACGGCCCAAGAACTTTCTGCATCTAAACATAGTTCTATATATGTCAGTTCTACTTTGTTCCTAATTTCTTTACATTGCAGAGATAATTCGCAAAGAACTTTCGCAGCGCGTCGCTATAGCTAACAGCTCCGTTTACTAAATAAATAATTCTTTCTAAGTCAACATCATATTAAAGGTATTCCACAGCTACTATTACTTCTCTGTCGCTCACCTCAAACATAAGTATGTCAATAACGTAAGGAGGGTCTATATGTGTTCGTAAGGAGTACAGTTGATCACTTTCTTCTGTCATGGGTTCCATCACTTTCACTGCTGAACGCTTCAAGAACTTGAATAACTTCCAATACTGCAATTTAAATTAAACATACAATTACTATTATTTCTTTCTGCATTTCTTAAACCAAATGAAACTGCTTCGAAGTCTATGTGTACAGGCCTACCTTTACAATGCTACATCAATTCTGTAATACACGGAATTCTTTGTCGAATGACAGTTCTTGTCATATATCGAACACATTAAATTAAAGTTTTTGTCATATATGGAACACCTTGCTAGTAAATAATACATAATGATAAGTATGTTAATAACATACTAACCGATGACTCCGATTGCAAAGGTCCAATGTCTTTGCTTTTGAAAGCTCTTCTTTCTGAACGCCGCATCTTCTGTTTCTGCAGCAGATAACTTTCTTGCGATGTCTCTGCACTCAGCAATACAGCTCTTATGTGTTCCTAATAACAGCAATTATTGTTATTTTACTTACACATGTTTTGTCCAAAATAATTGCTAAATTTACACAATATTTCTTTTCATTTACATTTTTCATTCATAGTGCATTAATTAACCATGGACAGGTCCATCGCAATAAAACGCTCATTACATAATCCAGCACGCATAAAAAAGAGAAGTGGCTGGAACAAGGTTCTTTAGAGGCGTTTCAACCTTATTGCGCACAACCTAATAACATTGTTCAATGAATAGCTTGTTATCCTTTTATTTTATAGCCCACCATTATACTACCGTTTCCTGCTACACATTACCAATGCCATTACTTACTTCCACAGCAGGTGATTTCAGTATGAACTCCATCAACGCCTCTTCTTTCAAATGTCGCTTAGAAGATCTGTTAAATAATAAATAACAACCTTCTAGTTATTCCTACTCTGCAACATTCTATATAGGCGTGTTCATGTCCATTATCTACTATGGTTTCATTTGCAGAGAATGTTTCATTTACTTTGCACAAAATCTTCAGTGAAATATGAAACCGGAAGGACTTCCTTGAAATACTACATGAACCTAGCATACTTCACATGTTACATTATGTGTGTTTCTGTCTTACACTTCCTTCAAATCATTTTATAAAAAATACAGTTATCTTTCCCTCTTTATTCCTGGTCTTTCCCTTCCACAAAATCACTTACTCACGTACACAACATTCATTTCTATTAGTAACATAATTAGAATATTAGAATATTTCTAGTAGTTATATAATGTACTGTTAGTAACATAATTACTTGTACTACTAACGTCATTATAAAATTTCATCCATTTCTAGTACTAACATAATTGGAAAATTTGTTCCAAACATATAAAAGCCATACATTCATCTTCTCTTCATTATATGAATTGCCATATTCACCTATCAGTCATCTTTCCTTCAGCTGCTGTTACAACGACATTCACTAAACAGCAATCGTCATCACCTTCTTCAGCTACTTTGTTATGCCATTCGTCTGAACGAGTCTGTATTTACATATGAAATTCAATTTCTTTGACACATTTCATTAATCTTTCAATCACAGTCTGAAACTATCCGTTACGTAACGAAACCATATATAACTTTTCATAATAGCCTAGCAGTATGGCATCTGTTTATACAATTACCCACATACAGTGTAATGCAACTTTTAACTTTACATATTGCAATTTAGTTGAACTACATTGTAATGAATTCCATTTGTTCCATGCACATACCAGTCTCTATACATTCGTTCTTACCTCACCTTCAAATACCTTATTCTTTGTATATTAATTACTACAATAAACGACATTCTCCTTGGTATTTTCGTTTACCGATGATCCTGGAAGGCCGTCACGTGTAATGCACTTGTCCACTGGTCCTTCAACGTCGTCACTATGAATCTGGACCGTTTCCTAACACTTTAAATAAGTGAGAGTCATTTAGTAACTCCCTTTCCATAGTTTAATGTCATTTCATTTGTCGCCGTTCATAATTTCGTTAAGAATTTCGTTGACAGACAATTGTAACCCAACATTCCACGTTAATAATGTAATACCGTTTAATGAAGTACATTTCTTCCATCCTCCTCATGCTGTATACATTCGTTCTTAACTGACATTCAAATACCTTTATATCTGTATATAAATTAATACAATAAACTAAATTTTTCTGTGTACTTTCGTTTACCGATGATCCTGGAAGGCCGTCATGTGTAATGCACTTTTCCACTGGTCCTTCAACGTCGTCACTATGACTCTGCACTGTTTCCTAAAATTTAAAATAAGTAACAGGCAATTAGTAAGTCCCTTTGCATAGTTTCACATATTTGTCGCCTTCAATAATTTCATTCACAGACAATTGTAATAGAAAAATGCCACTCTTCATAGAAATGTATACATATTTCAGTACATTACATGTTTCTCATACAGGTTTCTGCAGCAACATTCTAGTGGAACGTTCATAATTGAAGACCGTGTAATTAAGTACATTTCTTCCATACAACTACCATGCTCCATGCTCCATACATTCGTTCGTAACTGACCTTCAAATACCTTAATATTTGTTTATTAATAAATACAACAAAAGACAATTTTTTCTGTATTTTCCTTTACCAATGATAGTGGAACGCCTTCAGTTGTAATGCACTTGTCCACTGGTCCTTCAACGTCGTCACTATGAATCTGCACTGTTTCCTAACAGTTGAAATAACTAACAGTCATTTAGTAAGTCCCCTTGCATAGTTTCCTATATTTCTCGCCGTTAAGAATTTCATTCAGATACAACAGTTACTGTAACAGAACATTCCAGTATTTCCAGAAATGTATACATAGTTCACTACATTACATATTTCTCAATCTCATACCGGTTCTGGCAGGAACATTGCAGTGGAACGTTCTTAAGTAAAGAGTTTGTAATGAAGTCTATTTCTGCCATACAAATAACAGGCTCCAGACATTCGTGCTTAACTTACCTTCACTGCATTTTCTTCTCCATTATCAGTGCAATTGTGACATGTCCATTCCTCATATGGAGCTTTTATAGTGTCAGTTAATGCTTTGATGCACTTCGTGTGATACCAATTGGCACATATTGAGCATTTTATCATTGGTTGTCCGTTATACGGAGCGTGACAAACGCAGTACACCATTAACTTTGACACCTTTACATGTGTTGTCTCTTTTAATCGCATACGAATATGTGTGAAAGGAACATCAATTTCCCAGTCGCTTTCCAAGAACTGTCTGCAACTGTTCATTAGCACACACTCGTCATACACGCTTCCCGTAGGATCCTGACGGAGGCAGCAGGAAACTGCTGCTGCCAAAGCGTAAAAACCGCAGAGGCGTGAATTGTTCGACTGTATATCGAACATGCGTACGTGAAATGTGATCGTGTCACGTAGCGGGTCATCGTTCCAGTCGTCGTTATCACGCAATAGAGACGACACCTGTTCGTGAATAATAGACACAGCACTTACTAATAAGCGGCCATCCATATATTACCTACGCTTAGCTGTACGTACACATAGGGGGCCTGCCAAATGTACGCTTTTATACAGCTGTGAGGGTCCTTTTAACATGCTATGTTTTTGCTTACGTAATATATGGATGACCCCTAAACACTGATTATAGCTATATGTCATGCGGAATAATTTCAAATGTTTAATTCTGTGTTGATATTAGTGGCCGCTGACATTCGTTACAAGGTGTCTCATATTTACAGAGTTAATTCGAAAAGTTTCTATTTAGGTCTCATGGAATCTCTTTACTTCTAATGCATTGTGTTAATAATCACATTGTCTGTTACATAAGTTTGATTTGTCCTTCTCATACACATCCCAAAAGTCAACATTCTTGTATACACAGGTACTAGTGAAATGCAACATTACCTGTAACACTGTAATGTCATGTACTCGTCCGTAAAGGCTGTCGAAGATGTAAACATCTCTTAAGGAAGGACCAAACACGTTCGACACACAAATCCAATGGTCACCAACGTTGAGCACCTGGACAAACGGCTTGCCACAGGATTTCGGAAATCTTGGTAGAGAATGCATCTTCTGACATAGACCCATGCCAGTGTGTTCTAGTCCTGAAGTAGTGTCTCCAAACTGTGCACATAACTTTTCCATAGCGCGCCCTACTGCTTGATCAGACAATTCATCCGCACCCATTTCATTCCTATATATATACAAATGAATTGGAGTCAGCGGTTTGAGATTTGGAGCGTTGTGTGTGTAGGCCTATGTCAGGAATGGACGAATTTCTTATTTGCCCGTTAATAAACCTGTGAAGACGCTATAGAAGCTGTATGTGTATTTGTTTGTGCGTGTGATAGGCTTATAGTGAGGCGCATTGCTATATATATACAAATGAATTGGAGTCAGCGGTTTGAGATTTGGAGCGTTGTGTGTGTAGGCCTATGTCAGGAATGGACGAATTTCTTATTTGCCCGTTAATAAACCTGTGAAGACGCTATAGAAGCTGTATGTGTATTTGTTTGTAGGCTTATAGTGAGGCGCATTGCTATATATATACAAATGAATTGGAGTCAGCGGTTTGAGATTTGGAGCGTTGTGTGTGTAGGCCTATGTAAGGAATGGACGAATGTCTTATTTGCCCGTTAATAAACCTGTGAAGACGCTATAGAAGCTGTATGTGTATTTGTTTGTGCGTGTGATAGGCTTATAGTGAGGCGCATTGCTATATATATACAAATGAATTGGAGTCAGCGGTTTGAGATTTGGAGCGTTGTGTGTGTAGGCCTATGTAAGGAATGGACGAATGTCTTATTTGCCCGTTAATAAACCTGTGAAGACGCTATAGAAGCTGTATGTGTATTTGTTTGTGCGTGTGATAGGCTTATAGTGAGGCGCATTGCTATATATATACAAATGAATTGGAGTCAGCGGTTTGAGATTTGGAGCGTTGTGTGTGTAGGCCTATGTAAGGAATGGACGAATGTCTTATTTGCCCGTTAATAAACCTGTGAAGACGCTATAGAAGCTGTATGTGTATTTGTTTGTGCGTGTGATAGGCTTATAGTGAGGCGCATTGCTATATATATACAAATGAATTGGAGTCAGCGGTTTGAGATTTGGAGCGTTGTGTGTGTAGGCCTATGTAAGGAATGGACGAATGTCTTATTTGCCCGTTAATAAACCTGTGAAGACGCTATAGAAGCTGTATGTGCAGTGCCGGATTAACTTTTTAGAGGCCTGGCGCAAACAATGCAACAAAACTAAAGTGGGCCCTCTATCCAATCAAATTATCAAGAAAATGGGGAAAATTAATTATATAGAAAAACATACTTTAATAATTTATGAACACAAAATGAAGCTGTGATAGGATCATAGGAGATTTTTTAATTTTACTTGTTACAGTTCAACTGTTCAAAAATGTTCGTCGAGTTTAAAAGTCTTTCCTTCGCGCTTTTAAAGTAGAGAAAGAATCAATGATATCTTGAAAGTCAAGATCTGTCAAGATTTCCGACTCAATGTTCAAAAGAGTTAAATTTGCCAATCTGTCCTGGCCCATTGTTGACCTCAAAGATGATTTTATGCGTTTTAAATGACTGAATGATCTTTCTCCACTGCAGTTACTTACAGGCAAAGTTAAGTAAATACGTAGTGCAATACAAACATTTGGAAAGCCGTCTTTCAGATTGTATTTCCATGTTGTTTTATGGATTTAGAGTACATGCCATCTTGATTACGACATGGTTCAGGTCCCATCTTCAGCCAATAACTGACCAAATCTTCATTTATAGTCCGCAGAGCAGCATCTGTTTGTGGCACGTTTCCAACAGATTGATTCTCTTGTTTTAATGGTAGATCTATGGTAGTTTCAGATTTAGGCATATCAATGATATCATTCCTGAAATCAAGGGTGTCTGTTGTTGGCATTAGTGCTGACACTGCTGACCGCCTAAGCCTGAACTGCATCCAGCTTCTGACGCTGAGTCGACACCATCTATAAATTGCGGCACTTCTCGTGTTTTTACTGCCAGAAATTTATCAATACTACCACGTTGCTGTTTGCCTACCTCTTCAAGTTCGCGTTTTCTTTGACGTTTCTGCCAACCGGACTCAAATTTCTTCATTTTCTTTAGGCCTACTTATTTTATTTATTTAAAAATTAAAATTAAAAAAAGAAATAAGCAGCTACATAAACACTAAATAGTAGATAATAATATTACATGGAACATACACTGTGTCGTCTGTACCGTACGCATATCTATATTTTATTTGGTGATGGGGTCGATCCGCGCATAAATTGATTACGTCATACGTCATCATTACAGTACACAATTAATTAGTACGTCATCATTATAGAAGTAGTACTGTAGAAGGCCTGTTTTTATAATGCCACCAAATTTTATATGCAATGCCTGTTTTAGAAATTAAACATTTTAAATATGCCGGACTGTGACTTATATAAACAAATTCGATCGGATAATCGGATTTCTCAATGTTTTTTTAAATTTTTACCCCCGAAAGAAGGCCTGGCGCAAGTGCGCCAGTTGCGCCATAGTTAATCTGGCACTGTGTATGTGTATTTGTTTGTGCGTGTGATAGGCTTATAGTGAGGCGCATTGCTATATATATACAAATGAATTGGAGTCAGCGGTTTGAGATTTGGAGCGTTGTGTGTGTAGGCCTATGTAAGGAATGGACGAATGTCTTATTTGCCCGTTAATAAACCTGTGAAGACGCTATAGAAGCTGTATGTGTATTTGTTTGTGCGTGTGATAGGCTTATAGTGAGGCGCATTGCTATATATATACAAATGAATTGGAGTCAGCGGTTTGAGATTTGGAGCGTTGTGTGTGTAGGCCTATGTAAGGAATGGACGAATGTCTTATTTGCCCGTTAATAAACCTGTGAAGACGCTATAGAAGCTGTATGTGTATTTGTTTGTGCGTGTGATAGGCTTATAGTGAGGCGCATTGCTATATATATACAAATGAATTGGAGTCAACGGTTTGAGATTTGGAGCGTTGTGTGTGTAGGCCTATGTAAGGAATGGACGAATGTCTTATTTGCCCGTTAATAAACCTGTGAAGACGCTATAGAAGCTGTATGTGTATTTGTTTGTGCGTGTGATAGGCTTATAGTGAGGCGCATTGCTATATATATACAAATGAATTGGAGTCAGCGGTTTGAGATTTGGAGCGTTGTGTGTGTAGGCCTATGTAAGGAATGGACGAATGTCTTATTTGCCCGTTAATAAACCTGTGAAGACGCTATAGAAGCTGTATGTGTATTTGTTTGTGCTTGTGATAGGCTTATAGTGAGGCGCATTGCTATATATATACAAATGAATTGGAGTCAGCGGTTTGAGATTTGGAGCGTTGTGTGTGTAGGCCTATGTAAGGAATGGACGAATGTCTTATTTGCCCGTTAATAAACCTGTGAAGACGCTATAGAAGCTGTATGTGTATTTGTTTGTGCGTGTGATAGGCTTATAGTGAGGCGCATTGCTATATATATACAAATGAATTGGAGTCAGCGGTTTGAGATTTGGAGCGTTGTGTGTGTAGGCCTATGTCAGGAATGGACGAATTTCTTATTTGCCCGTTAATAAACCTGTGAAGACGCTATAGAAGCTGTATGTGTATTTGTTTGTGCGTGTGATAGGCTTATAGTGAGGCGCATTGCTATATATATACAAATGAATTGGAGTCAGCGGTTTGAGATTTGGAGCGTTGTGTGTGTAGGCCTATGTAAGGAATGGACGAATTTCTTATTTGCCCGTTAATAAACCTGTGAAGACGCTATAGAAGCTGTATGTGTATTTGTTTGTGCGTGTGATAGGCTTATAGTGAGGCGCATTGCTATATATATACAAATGAATTGGAGTCAGCGGTTTGAGATTTGGAGCGTTGTGTGTGTAGGCCTATGTAAGGAATGGACGAATGTCTTATTTGCCCGTTAATAAACCTGTGAAGACGCTATAGAAGCTGTATGTGTATTTGTTTGTGCGTGTGATAGGCTTATAGTGAGGCGCATTGCTATATATATACAAATGAATTGGAGTCAGCGGTTTGAGATTTGGAGCGTTGTGTGTGTAGGCCTATGTCAGGAATGGACGAATTTCTTATTTGCCCGTTAATAAACCTGTGAAGACGCTATAGAAGCTGTATGTGTATTTGTTTGTGCGTGTGATAGGCTTATAGTGAGGCGCATTGCTATATATATACAAATGAATTGGAGTCAGCGGTTTGAGATTTGGAGCGTTGTGTGTGTAGGCCTATGTAAGGAATGGACGAATTTCTTATTTGCCCGTTAATAAACCTGTGAAGACGCTATAGAAGCTGTATGTGTATTTGTTTGTGCGTGTGATAGGCTTATAGTGAGGCGCATTGAAGATTTGGAGATTTGGAGCGTTGTGTGTGTATAGGCATATATGTAAGGAATGGACGAATTTCTTATTTTTAAATGAAAGTCAGATTCACTGTGTGCCCGTTAAATAAACCTGTGAAGACGCTATAGAAGCTGTATGTGTATTTGTGTGTGCGTGTGATATGCTTATAGTGAGGGAAGAAGGAAGAAAAGGAATGAGGTTGCGAGAAAAAGAAGCAAATGGGCAGGCGAAATAATACAATAGGGCCTACAATACAAAGCGCTTTTAACAGCACTGAAAGTGGTTGGCAGAAATTGACGGGTGGCAGTCCAAATACGGCGGCTATTATGCTCTTCTTTCACACTCCTGTAGTAACACATGACCACCTGCTTGGGGGTCATTTCAAAAAAATTTGTGTTTCAAAATAGGGTTTCTATTATTTCTTAAACGTATTACGCTATATGTAATAAATGCAGAAATCATTAAACAAGCGATCATTAAATAAGCGAAACGGATGCAACAGGTGGTTAAAAAATTGATGCAGGGTAGCAGAATAGGACAGACTCGGCTGACTTTCAAAGCTGGCTGTTCTAAAGGCTGATAAGCCGCTGAATGCGCCTTCCAACCGATTATAAGCCGCTGACTGCGCCTTAGGCCGCTGACGGCAGGCGCTGGCGCAGACTGCATACGCAGCTGAAATGGACTTGGAGTTGGAGTTGGAGTTGGACTTGGACTTTCGTGCCGCCAGTTTTACCGGGCCATGTAAATCTCCGAAATTTCTCAGCGCCACACGAAAGCCACGTCAGGGAGACCAGCTTACCACCGGCGCTATATCAAATCAAGTCCGCAATAGCCATGTCCGCCTTGTCCGTTCCGGTACGCATAAGCGTAGACTCTGGGGGGTCAGCCGGGGCATGTGCCCCCCTATAAATTAAGGAGCCGGGGCAATGGCCCCCCCCCCAAATCGAGAGGAGAATTTCTTCAAATATTAAACTATTATGTTTCGATATAGGCCTAGACAAATTTCTTCAAAAACAGAAAATCAGAGACACAGAACTGAAATAGGCCTACTATCAGAAATTCATAATGAAAACCATAGTGCGACCGTACGTTACCTCTCGGAATAACGTACGCGTACCGTACGTACGTTATCGAAAAAAATAACGTACGCGTACGTTAAAATTGCCACAAAGTTATCTGATCATTCACAAAGAGCCTCAATATAGCTATAGTCTTAAAAGGTACGCGTACCGTACGGGTTCGTCAAAAATGCTCAGTTTAGCTCTACAATATTGGCCTAATTATTTACGAACGGTACCGAAATTTAGTATTACCAATAAAATGACCACTGGCACTGACCATCCAATAAAGTGTGCCGTAAAATCTTAATATTCTTCACACTATAGGGTAGCCTATACATTAGACAGAATATGAACAATTTGGAATTTAAAAGTTTGAAAGTAGAGATCACTGAACAGCCACAGATAACTGATGTAATGGTTAAAATTGTTTACGACCGTCAATCACCAACTATTATTGACTTTTCTTGTGCATAATGTTATGTATTTTATTTTCGTCATGAACTGATGTGAACGTACGGTAACGTACGGCATAATAACGTACGCGTACCGTACGTACGTTATGGAAAAAATAACGTACGTACCGTACGTACGGTCGCACCTTGATGAAAACAAAGATTTATTTTTATCTTCAATATCTTCAATATGAAACAAATTTACATGTAAACAAAACGCCCCATTACATACGCATTAACGTAAACCGGAAGCCTCTGCTGACTGTCCAGACCAGAGGTGAAAAAAGTTTTTTCGGTATTTGGTTTTAAACAAAACCAAAAGAAAAAGAAAACCAAAAAATTTGTTTTTTGTTTGTTTAAAAAATAAATTTTTTTGTAGAAGTTATTTTAATAACATTGATTTAATGATTTTTAATTTTCGGAAATCGCAACTGAATTAAACTGAGTTGGAGCTCTTGTTGATGCCATTTTTCATGATTTTTATGATCCGAAATCCGAAAATCTTAAAAACAACCAAAACAACAGAAAACATAAAAACAAAACAAAAAACGAAAAAAACAACAAGAAAACCAACTTTTCATATTGAAAAAACTTGTTTTTCTGGTCCAGACCTCATGCCCCCCAATATTTTGGACAAGTTTACGCCAGTGCCGGTACGTGCCAGGTCAGAGTCCGGGGAGGTCAAGCCGAGGAGACAGCAGGGTGCTACGATGGTTAACGGCTGCAGTGAATAGGCGTTCATCCGCCTGCCTGGCCAGTTCTGAAGCGCTTTGGATCAATCAATCGATCGATCGATCGATCAATCAATGAATCAATCATTCAATGAATCAATCATTCAATGAATCAATCAACTAGGCATTTATATAGTGCCCCTTCAAGGCAACTATTCAGAGGCGCTCCCAACCCAATCCCGGCGAAAGAGAACAGCCTTTAGAGCCTATAGAAGAAAGCGATGGACGAGTCTCGAGGAAGAGACCATAGCTCAGGAGGAAGCCCATGTCGAGTAGTTGATAATAGGCGGTAACCAGCGAAATCACTCCAGAGTGCGGGTTTAAGGCATGTCTGGAGAAGGAGATTATCCAAGCACAATTCCTGTATCAAGAGCTCAGTGAGACCTAAAAGGGCCTATATAGATTTATAACCTATAACATACATACATAATGGTAAATAGCTGCTTAGAGTAAATAAATCACGAGTTTTTACCAGGGTCCTTTACCGTGTGTTCTTCTGCCACCACCAGTCTGGCGACCCCTATTCAATCAATCAAGCAATCAACTAGACATTTATATAGCGCGCTCTTTAAAAGCTTTGTTGTCGCCATTTTCCCTGACATTGTCAGAACAATTATTTAGATTATTTCATGTCTGCTACAAGTGCAAGTTGTTTTCGTTGTATTGTACTGCTTGAATCCAAATCAAAGAATCAAACAGCACAATGGAGAGGGGGATAGAGTAATGGGAAGTTGAGAACACTCATGGCCAGGAGAGCATTAGATCGCGGTTCGATACCTGTAAGGCCCTCTAGGGCGGCGCCTTGCATGTCTGCCAAACAGTGTGTTTAATTAAGATCTTGATTGTACTGTCATGTTTCAATGTAATCTTACTGCGTATACTTGTCAGTTTGAATTAATAAAGATTATTATTATTATTATTTTTAACGCCCGAGTTACGAAAATCCCTCAGGCTCTAAGAAACTATCAAACAAGTGTATTTAAGCTTGGAGAATGCCGTCCTCGTCTCCGGGGTGTGGTGTGAAGGTGCCTCTAACAACAATGGCGTTAGAACGTTGGAGGCAAATAATCAGTGATGGGCACTAAACTATTTTTTCTTAGTTAAACTAAAACTATTTTCCAACTTAAAAAAATTAGTTTAACTAAATTAAGTTGGCAACTGATTTTGGAAAATAGTTAACTAAACTAAAAAAATGTAGTTAAACTTTTTTCCAACTTTTTTCCAACTTTTTACGACAAACATTTACAAACAGTGAGGTTAAGTGAACTGTAATAATGCAGAGCGTCAATGACAATTTCACCTTCAAACTATGCAATGTGTACTATTCTAGCATACAGTTACTGGCGGACTGTAAGTAGTGTATGAATTTAATAAAAGCAAAATGCTAAAACCATATGCAGTGTTAATCAATAAGTTTCGCGTTGAGTTGTTGACAGTGTTCAATGTTCATTGCGGAAAATAGTTGCATATTGCTGATTTTTTTAGTTAAACTTTTTAGTTAGCAACTAAATTTTTTTAGTTAAACTATGGTTTAACTAAACTATTTATTTTTTTTCAAACTTCATCCTTAACTAAATTTTTTTAGTTAAACTAAAAGTTAGCAACTTTTTAGTTAACTATTGCCCATCACTGCAAATAATTGATAGTCTCTGAAAGAGATAAACTGTTTCCCTAGGATCACCTGAGACTGCGGTTACACGGCGGCCCAACTCTATCAAGAACTCCCGGCCTGTGCGATTAATGGGGCCCTTTGTCACCACTGCAATCGGCACGAACTCGTGAGAGGCAGGAAGCGTGGCATATTTGCTGCTCTTGCGGTCCGCAGCATGTTCAGCTGCCCCTCCAGGCGCCGCTGAGGACAGATGGAGGTAGGATGCCGCACAGGTGTGGACGGCAGTGAAATCCCAGGCAATATCTGCCTCTGGCCCAGGGGACAAGGGTGGCTACGTCCGGTCTTTTGCCGTCTTTTCTAATCAGACCAGGTGGATCCTTTGAACTGGGTATGTCCGCCTTGACAAGAGCCCTCCACACCAGGTCGTTAACAGCAAAATGACGTACGAGCCGTTCTTCCTGACGATCGCCTGCATACCAACCCGTGGTACCCCCTTGAATCGGCGGTCTCCCCGCACTGACATTGATGGGGCGCACATAGATCTAGCCCCAGACGCAGTCCCACGGCTACACGGACCGCCTCATTAGTCAGCTCCAATCCACAGAAGGCCAGAGGAATGGTGGACAACCAGTCTCCTGCGTGGGGGAGGTCACCGCGTCTAACCTGGCCCTGTTGACCGGGTCACTGTAGGCGGCCCTCACCGTGGCTTTGTCTGCCTCAATCAGCGGACGATTATTATTATTATCATTATTATTATTATTATTATTATTATTATTACTATTATTATTATTATTATTATTATTATTATTATTATTATTATTATTATTATTATTATTATTATTATTATTATTATTATTATTATTATTGTTATTATTATTATCTTTATTAATTCAAATCGACAAGCACACAGCAAGATCACATCAGAAAATGACAGTACAATCAAGATCATAATAATAATATGATCCCTCAGGTGGTCAAAACTATTCCGGAGATATTATGGTGTTATTATGGAACAGCTTCTCCCTCATCGAGATTCTGTTGGGCAAAGGTTCCTCGACATGCAATTGCATTAAAGCGTTAAATTATTATTATTATTATTATTATTATTATTATTATTATTATTATTATTATTATTATTATTATTATTATTATTATTTTTGCCCTGAGGTACTTCGTTCCCTGAGGGTCTTAGAGATTAAATTAGTTGTTTATTATTATTATTATTATTATTATTATTATTATTATTATTATTATTATTATTATTATTATTATTATTATTATTATTATTATTATTATTATTATTATTATTATTATTATTATAAAGTCGTAGACTGGATTGTCATTCGACCGGTTATTGAGCGAGACAAGAAACAAAAGTGGATTGAGCAAAATTGTCCGTGATGCGGCCAAGGGATCGAGGGCAGTTGAAGAAAATAAATCGGTTGGCTTCATGGGCGCAGGTTTTTATCGTATAGGCCTGCTACAGAGAAGGTGTGTATCGTAATTCGATGAACCGGATGCCAGAGGTGCTATCTGAAAGTTGTCTTTCATACATTTCGCGGCACAACGAACCTAGAGAAATCGTAGATCCGTAGCCTATAGCTGTACGGTGCTTATACACAACCTGGTTGCGTGTCAGACAGCAAAAGTTCTTAAACGTTCCAAATTCTTCACGAATAAAGTGTGTCCTAACGACAACAGAACACAAAGTCACTTTATAAAATACGGATTGAAGGTATCTAATTGATACTCAGTGCGGAAGAACAGATCAAACCCGGCAAAAATAAGGGAGCTCAGCTTAAATTTAAGACATTCAGACGCCGAAGCGTAAATCGAAACACAACTAAGGTAGGTCTCTTATAGTCAGTCTTGTTGTCCTCGAGACCAAGGTCTTGGTCTCGAGTGCACTCGAGTTCGTTTTTTAAAGTCTTGGTCTTGGTCTTGGTCTTGAGGTTCAAGATCTTGGTCTTGGTCTTGGTCTTGAGGTTCAAGGTCTTGGTCTTGGTCTTGGTCTTGAGGTTCAAAGTCTTGGTCTTGGTCTCGCAAGACCTAGACCAAGACCGGCTGTTAATATGAACAGTCATTTAACAGACCTCAAGAATTCTGTATCAAGCCTACTTGCATCATACGACCAATATCTATGGATGGATACAAGTCATGTTGGTCAGGAAAACCCATTGGCAGCAGCAACAGTTATTCTGTATCAGACGGTATGATAAACCATGGGAAGATTTCAAAAGGACTCACTCTCTGTACATTTACATCCAGTGTTTGAAAAGCTACTGTGTGTGTGTGTCAGCGACTTCAGCACCTGTAGAACGTATTTTTTCACATGGCGGATTTTTTATGAGGCCCACCAGGCACATCTTGGTCAGAAAATTCTGAGCGAATTGGTTTTTATAAAATACAAAAGGCATTTGGAATAATAGTTTGCATGAAGGACTTTTGAATACAAATTCGGATTTCTCTGCAGTTTGCATTTAAAGTTAATTTTCTTAAATAAAATAAAAGACTCATGTTTTCATTAAAATAGCGAATATTCCGACTTCACAATTTTTAGAAGTCTTGACCTGATTGCGATTTTTTGGGTCTTGGTCTTGGTCTTGAGATTCAAGGTTTTGGTCTTGGTCTTGGTCTCGAGGTTCAAAGTCTTGGTCTTGGTCTTGGTCTTGAGGTTCAAAGTCTTGGTCTTGATCTTGGTCTTGGTCCCGAGGTTCAAGGTCTTGGTCTTGGTATTGAGGTTCAAGGTCTTGGTCTTGGTCTTGGTCTTGAGGTTTAAGGTCTTGACAACAAGACTGCTTATAGTAACATGACACTAGGACGAGATTCCGGATCTAATAGAAATTTCAGTGATGATGTGGGATACATGGCTGTTAAAATTAACGATTTCAGATACTAAGTGAGTTCTAAAGTTTTAAGTGACAATGCAATGTCCTACTGCAAAATCTGTCGGTCCTCCCAGCGTGTGGCTTTCTCCAGCTTAGGCTACATCTTAACTCAACTTTCTCTTGTATTTCGTCTACGACTCTACGTATACTATATATGCCTATTATATGAAAATGACATCGGTCCTTACAGTATGCTTAAAGAATTTTCAAGCGAATTGCAGACGTACAGAGAGCAAGCGAGTGAAAGTGAGTGAGTGAGTGAGTGAGTGGACGGATGAGTGAGTGAATTAGGAAAGCATGGCCATTCTAATTATGGTGATTAGATGCAGAGTGAGCAATGGCGGAGGAAGAGAGTGGATTGTCTCGATCATCGTAATCAGCTGCTGCCTGCCTCTGTTGTCTGCTGAACTTACGACGCCGACCGACCTCTGGCGGCCACAGAGGGAATTGTCGTTTGCTATTAACTGCGGCCATCTTCTGCTTCTGCTTCGAAGGCGGCGCTGCTGACCAGCGACCGTGGCCTAAGTTAAATTGGATCTCGGGAGTCAAGTGTCGAAGGAAACGAAATCGAAATTGTTCTGTTCCGTTCGACCAATGGCCGCCGAATAAACGAAACGAAGATTCAGTTGATCATTCGAAGACAACAACTGATGGAGAAGACGACGACAGCGAAGAAGCAGAGCAGGAGGAGGAGGAGGAGGAGGAGGAGGAGGAGGAGGAGGAGGAGGAGGAGGAGGAGGAGGAAAGAGAAGAGGAAGAAGGAGGAGGTCATTAGTCTGTCGCGAGACAATCGCCGTGAAATGAGGAAGCAACGAAGACCAGCCCACAGCACCCGAAGACACGTACGACAGCACGTCGCTCATCACACGATCCGTCGAAAGGAAAAGGCGGAAAGGAGAAGAAGGAGGAGGACGATGAGGAAGAGAAGGAGGAGGACATGAGAGGGGAGGAAGAGGAAGGAAAGAGCCGACGAACAAGGGGAGCAAAGAAGGAGTTGAGAGGCTTGATCGTCGTTGGAGCACACGGTGCTCGGTCGGTCGGAGGGTCGGTCGGTCGGAGGGTCGGTCGGTCGGAGGCAGTGATGGTCTCTTTGCATAGATTGCCTTCGATGAAATAATGCCTCAGCCAGATCAGTTCAAGAACACGTTTTCCTCATTTTCTCCGCAATATACACGGACGTCGTTCGATCGATTGATCGATTGAACTCCACACACACACATACACACATACACACACACACACACATACACACACACACACGCACACACATAACCAATGCACATCATTAATTAGACATAGACCCAGACGTATATGCACGTATGCATATAACGCGTATACGTAAAACTATCTAAAAGGCCTTTTATATATATGCCAGATTTTTGGCTGTTTTCGTGATCCGTAGGAATTCCTGTCCTTCACTGCGTTGATGTCGGATGCCGTTTCCAAGGCAACTGATGCGTGCCAAGAATGGTGCATTGTGCCGAAGACAATGATTCCATTTCTGTCGTTCGGGCTGCTGCTTAAAGTGAAATTACATCGTGACCCGCGGAATTAGCGATCACTTTGCGCTCAGCATCGATCAGAGACTGGAAGACAGGGTGAGGGTTAATTAAACCGTGGCAGCAGCAGCAGCCGCAGCAGCAGCAGCAGTAGCAGCAGACATACTGCAGAAATCCTTGCTGCAGCACTGCGAACGTTGGCGTATCCAGCATCTGTAACGGATTACATTAATGCTCATAGAAGGAATATTGGAAGAGAATGTGTCATTTTCGTTTGACTGCGATCACATCTAGATATAGATTTCAAATACGCGACGATAATCAACCAAACAAATGCAAGAAGCCACCTTTCTATGCAAAAGAATAGAAGACACGGCTGACCGAGAACAGTTTAACGTCATAGTCTATATAACTATTCTACACCGAAAACGACGCCGTAAATAATTTTAAAACTGTTCAAGTCTAAGAGTTAGAGCAGTTTGTTAAGAATGCCATCACTACGATTACTGACCCGCATCTGTTAGCAAACATCTCTACGTAGCCTACTCGTCCAAAAAGCGTAACTCTTGAACGATGCCATATGGCGTTAAGCCACTTTAGTAATTTAAGAGCTGAAACGTTGTTTGCTTTACAACTACGTATGCACAGAAAAGAAAGCTTAATCGAATGGAACAGCTGTAGCTGTCGAGACAAAGCCACACGTCGCTCTATATACACATCATGTATAAACCAACGGTTTCTAGTCCATATATAGGCCTATATACATACATTACATATATAATATATTATATATATTATATACTAGCTGGATTACCCGGCGTTGCCCGGGGTTATAAGTTTCACACCACCACCACCACCACCACCACCACCACCACCACCACCACCACCACCACCACCACCACCACCACCACCACCACCACCTCTGCCGTGGAGTGACTGCTTCGCAGTCGCCCTCTGGCGGCGACTGCTTCGCAGTCTTGGAGGCCCTTGTGGCGTGTGGCGACCTGTGGGGGAGACTGCTTCGCAGTCTTGTAGACGCCTTCTGGCGTACAGCGGAGACTGCTTCGCAGTCTTGTATACGCCTTCTGGCGTCTAGCGACCTCTGCCGTGAAGTGACTGCTTCGCAGTCGCCCTCTGGCGGCGACTGCTTCGCAGTCTTGGAGGCCCTTGTGGCGTCTGGCGACCTGTGGGGGAAACTGCTTCGCAGTCTCCCGTGGACTGGCTGCTTCGCAGTCGAAGAGGGTGAACCGGGCGTTGGCGTGTTAAAGAAAACGCCAGAAATCTAGCCCTCACTGCCGGTCTGTAGTCGGCCTCGCCCTTAGTAGAGCAGACTGGTTGTTTGATATACTGTAAATAATTTAGATCTTTGTCTTTGAACATACATGTGTTAAAATTTTGCTGTAAAACGATGAATATACTTCGAATCGATCGTCATTATATTTTGAGCGAGCGTAAATAAACAACTTACGCGCATTATTAGTGACGTTGGGGAATACCGGCGCCATAAATAGAACCGCGGTGTCGTTAAGCGGATTATTAATGACGTTGGGGAATACCGGCGCCATAAATAGAACCGCTTGGCAGTGGAATAGGCGAGCTTGCGCGTTATGGACGGTCGGGTGGGTAGCGTTTTGGGGCATTTTCACCATGGTAGGGTTGAAAACGGAGGACGCGAACCCCTCCACTGGGTGTCCGAAGCCGAGGCCGACACATTAGTGAAGGTTTCGAGTGAAAAGGTGCAAAATTGTAGAAGTTAAGCCCGGTCAAACAGACAGACAGACAGACAGACAGACAGACAGACACACAGACACACAGAAAGCTGGCTTTATTTATATAGATACAGCAACTATACATACTTGCAGCTGCATGGTCCATCAGTAGTCGTAGTGCTAGCAATCTTATGCATATATATATATATATATATATCTTATGAGCGGTCGAGAGGTCTTGTTTCGACAGGGCCACTCCTACCTAGCCTCTCGCTCTAGAACCCTACGATCCGACCGCAGATAACGGGTTAAGATCCTTGTAGCAATATATACGTGTCAGTGGTTTCGCTGTAGGGATTCTAAGAACTCAATACCTCTCAAACGTTCCTGCCTAACCAACCCCATTTATTTCTAATTTCATTTTTTATTTAAGGGGCCTAAATAACTAATTTTTGAATTTATAATACTTTGCATCTGAGCAACTATAGGAACAAGCAATATTATAGTTCAGATGAACAAGAAATTTTCTTGCACTTCGGGAGTAGGCACTTCTGCGAAATACAACGCAAATGAGCAATTTAATAACAGTTATCCTCATGCCATGAAATATAAGCTTAGTAGATATTGGGAATGCAGTGGGTACCCAGCTAACACACCCACACGGGACCCAGACGGGTCCCATACGGGTTGCCACACGGGACCCGTACGGGATACCCAGCGGGATCCCGCCGGTTTTTGTCCGCGGTTTCCGTACGGGACCCATACGGGATATCCCGCCGGGCATCCCGGTTCTTTCCCAGTTCATTCCCAGATGACTAAAAAGTGATACCCAGTTTAGCACAGTTCATGGGCGGCGATCCCAGGGGTCCAGAGAGACAAGACCCCTTTTAACAGTGGGGGAGGACACACCATACATCTGCCCCCCCAAATTTTGAAGAAACGCCAAAAAAGTCACCCCAGTTTTTTTTATCTCTTTTTGAGCAGATCAGTTCAAAACTCTTTTTGAGCAGATCAGTTCAAAAGGGACAAGACCCCTTGAACAGTAGGGGACACACCATACATCTGCCCCCACTCCCCCCCACCCAAATTTTTAGGAAACAGCAAAAAGTCACCCCAGTTTTTTTAATACCTCTTTTGAGCAGATCAGTTCAAAACTCTTTTTTTACCTGATCAGTTCAAAAACGTCGCCCCCACCTGTCAAACAAGAACTCAGCCAGTGGCACAGTTTACAGTATAGTATGCAAACTGTACTGTAAACTGTGCTATATAGTTAAAGCATTAAATAATCAACAAAAGCGTTAAATGACACATCAATTTAATAAAGTCAATTTAATAAAGTAAAGTAATCATGCAGTCGATCTGCTCTGTAATTTCATTTAACAATAATGTCATCAGCAGTATTGGTGAACTCCTGATCAACACTGATCGACTCTGTCTCGGTCTCTTTGAATGGCGCCGATTTCAACAGTTGGCGGCCTCCAGTGCCATGATCCCTAGCATTACCAAACCAAATGGCCAACTCGTCTTCAACCATTTTCCTCGTGCTGTCCTTGGTAGCAATATTATGTTTTACCGAACCTGAAATTTCAAACAGGCAACATTTACATTAAAAATAACAAGTTACAAAGAACAAGAATTAAGAATTTGATGTGCTCTGATTTGTATTGTAAAATGATATTATTCCAACAACTCTTTCTGTTATTAAATGACAATATTTAGAGACACTGCCTGCACAATGTTCAAGATTAGAAAAGTCAAAACAATGTCGAAGATGTCGTAGCCTAAAAAATGCAATAAGTAATGTTTCAATGGTTTAGCACTTAATAAAACAGTCGTTAGACTATTGAATTTTTTTATTTGAAACAAGCATAAATAGTCCCCACATGCCAACTGCATCATTTCCGTTTGACGTCACAACTTGATGAATTTTCTTTACTATCATTAGCAATATCTCATTTATTTGAGTAACAAAGCAAAACATCCATTGGAAGCAAGAAATAAAGCTGAAATTGATAGCTTGCAATTGAATTATAGTCAGCTGTTCATCAAACTTTAATGAGTGACAAGTTATTAGCAGTAAAAATTACACTTGATTCAAAAAGTATTATATGCAAAATACATACCATAAATGTCGAACAGTTTCAATGACTTGAATGTCCTCTTGCCTCGCTGCCCTGTCACACTGAAACGTCTAGCTGGATCATTTCCAAAAATGAACTTCATGTTTCGTCTGATGAATTCTCAAAAATCATTTCCACTGTTATCCACGAGTACTTGTATCTAAACAATAAAAGAAGAAGCAGATCAAAGCAGTTCAATCTTAACAAGAGCAGTCTTGTTGTCCAAAGTCTTGGTCTCAAGTTCACTCGAGCTTGTTTTTAAAAGTCTTGGTCTTGAGGTTCAAAGTCTTGGTCTTGAGGTTCAAAGTCTTGGCCTTGGTCTTGAGGTTTAAGGTGTTGACAACAAGACTGAACAAGAGACAATGAAATCTTCTAATATTGCAATTTGACACGTTTTAAGAAAATGCTGGCCGTTTCAGTTAAATGTCGATATTTAAAAAAATATTTATGTACACATCTAACTTTATGGACACAAAGAAATAGAATTTAATACAACCTATTAACAGCAAGATAAAAATTGCATGCCCTAGAAATTAGCAGCGAATCATACACGAGGCTTTAAAAACCATTTAAACAGTAAAAAGACTCACCAATATTTTCACACCAATATTTTCATCGTTGAAGTGTCAAGCACCTTGTCCTCCACGCTCGACAGATCATCCTCGGTTTCGATGGGAAATTGCATGGCCTCAGGCAGCTCCATTGCCACAAGTCCGCCTGCTGCATTCAGTTGCCTCGAAATCGACTGCAGCGTAGATGAATGTAGTTTCTGAGTTTGCTGCAACTCCTCCAGACTGGCGAGATATTTTTATCATGAGTCTGCTACTAAAATCGCCACCTACAAAATCAAGTCTACACAGATAACCATCATACTTCGATTTATGAACACTACGGTGACAAAACAATCTTCAAAAACGTAGTAAGTGATTAGCTGTAACACAAAAATGTGCTGACACTTTTGATTGCAATGCAAAACTTTTGGGAATCCCCAGTGCTAGCATCCTAAATTCATATTTATCATTTATGAATTACTACACAAATTTGATCAGTGACTATCGGTACTATGTGTCAACACACTTAAGGGGCTGAAAGGATAAATATATTCAACAGCTTATAATCCATGGCAAACAGAAGTAAAAACAATTTGATAATTTAAAGACACATTCACGATATAATAATAATAATATTATTTATTCTTTAATTAAGCGCCTGCAAATGCACTGTGCTGTACATGTTATGCGATAAACCTTAACTACTAACAGAACAGACAGCCTGCAATACACGGCGCAAATTGCAGCCTACAAAGCATGTCCGCCTATGGGACTCGATCTCTGTACCTCTCACACTCTACGCCAGATGTTATCCAATGCGTTATCGGGCCCCACGTTGTAATAATCGCATTGTGATTTCATACAGGGTATATTTCCATAGCAACATCTTGTAACATCTTGTAATAACTGATTTGTGATTTCATAGGTTGCCACCTCTTTTAGATATGACCACACAACTACTGAATCATTAAAAATTGATAGAAATGAAGCAACATAATTATTCCTTATAACAAATCAAATGTGTAACCACTAAAGATAGCTAGATTTTAATCAATGTAACAGAACAAAATATATGTTACCTGATATAAAAGAAAATTGGGTGATACAAGGGAATATTGATAATATCCCAATACTGCTCTAAAGACAATTTTTCAAAGAGCCGCTTAGGATCAAATTGGTATATTCGAATACTGAAGTATACTGTAGCGTATACTTCAGTATTCAACACGTACCAGTTGTTCGAATGACTGGCGTATTTGAAGCACCAAGAGGCCTTGGTGATTGTCCTGTTGCTTCCTGACGAACTTTACCAGTTGATATTCCGAACTGCCTGTATGATTGTCTGGACGACTCAGCAATTGGTAAAGCCCACTGCACAGCGTTGACTAATGTAACATAATAAAACAAAATGTAATCATTACACCTGTCAATCACACAGGCTGTTACCAAGCTACTAAGAACTAGTGAATGCAAAGCCTAAGAGTGAATCATTCATATAAAAGTAACTAAGAAACCATTTCATTCTCCAGAATCATGGCCTTTTTAATATGTTTGTTCAACACGTACTCCCGTTTAAAATATTCTAATTGCACCTTGTTTTCGATCAGTTCATTAAGGATTGCAGAGATATTATAACTACATCACAAAGACAATTAAATGGTTGTGTACTTGACAATTTCTCAGACTAGTCTTCAACGTTGTCGACTCTTGTTGCATGAAGCCCTGCAATATCGTCATTCTCATCTTCACAGAGTGCAGTACTTATTGATCTCGACAACTATCCAGTTTTGATGGTCACGGCAGCTGCAATGTTTAATTCAGCAGCAATGACGCTAGTTTTCAAGTTTATTGTAAACGTTCAACAATGTATAAGCTAAATTTAAAGGATACTATGTTCAAATGAAACTTTAAGCTAAATTTATAGGAAGTTTAAGCTAAACGTTCAAGTATAATCTATGAAACTTTAAGCCACATTTATTGGATAAATGTTCAAAATGTTTAAATGAAACTTTAATGTGACTTAACTGAGAGATGTCAACATGTAACACGGATAAACTTGAAAACTAGTGTCATTGCTGCTGAATATTTGTCGATGTGCTTTCATTTAAATAGCCTTATTGGTGTCTGGGCGCTAACTAGTGTCAAGGTGCGACCTCTTGTCACACAGTAATACATAGCCCCTTGAATTTGGGTCAGACCATAACATTAGGACCCGCATAGCGCAAGTTTACCGTACAGTCCATAACCCTAACCAGGGCTGTAGTCGAGGGTATACGCGGGTATACACTATACAGTGTGTACTCACCTCTAGAGACCGTATACTCACCTCCCAAATAGTTATATTTATTTATATTAAAATACTGTAGCGTATACTCACAAAATACTGTAGCGTATACTCACCTCTAATTTGTTTCGGAAAACTAACCGGTAGCGTGTACTCACCTCTAATTTTACCACTACAGCAATAATTTTACCCACTGCAATCTCCGTTTCGTCTATCCCGACCACAATTAAATACAGCATTTACTGCATAAACTGTTAATGTACACAGAGATAGGTTCATTAGTATAATAAATATAACGTAATCTTACTTTTCACACAAACAAATCGCGATCTCTCAAATATTTCTACATTCGAAACGGCAGGCACACAAAATGGCGGACTGGCGGTAGAAATACGAATAGGTAGGAGGCGCCACCGACGCGGGCTGGACCGTAAGGGTCCCTTACGCAAACCGTGGTCAAAAACCAAGAGAAAACCGTACCGTCAAACCGGATGAAACCCACAAGGGACCCGTGCGGTTGTGTTTGCTGGGTATGTACTATGTAGTGACGGTTACTCCAGAATATTTCGGAATAGACTAGATTGCAGATAACTAATTCAGTCAGTCAGTCTGTTGCTGCTACGCTGATTCATCTTCAACCTACAGATTCATTCAAAAGACTGATTTATTTATGAATAGAAAGTGAACAGTCTCTCAGGTCCTGCGTCCTGGTTCGCAGCAACAGCAGCAGCATTAGTAGTAGCAGCAGCAGCAGCAGCAGCAGCAACAGCAGCAGCAGATGGAGCAGGAGCCTGAACGACTAAGAGTGGCTGCCTGTCTGTGCGTAAATCATTCGTTTAGAATGTGGGTGCTATATAATCAGAGCAAATGAACGGATCGACTAACTGCAGATTATAGCTGATCAAGACCAGATTGACAGCGAAATCCTGATAGATTGGCGACGGCGATTAGCAGACGTCATTTACGACAAACGCATCCACTCTCCCACCCACCCACCATCCCTCCCTCCCTCTTCCCCTCTCCTCTTCAATTACAGAGATCGCATCGGACGAAGGATGTGGGGCAGGAAAGAAGGAGGCTGAGCGGCAGCAGCAGCAGCATCAGCAGCAACGCTTATAGTCATTAGTCTAAGCATCGATAATATTCGGTCAGGAGCGGGAGTGGGTGGGGTGGGGAGGAAGCGGCGTTGGATCTCATGTTCGTTAATCTGAATCTCTAATAAATGACCTGCTTCGTCCTTCTGCCGCACTACAGCGTATGCCCCAATCGAATCCAAATGCGCATTTAATAACATCCGCAAATCCGGATCTTACTTAAGCCCCTATATTTAACTGATGATTCAACCCCTCCTCCCAACTGCAGCGGATGCCGATATAGATACGCTGATAGAATATCTAAATATTATATTTCACGGGGTTTATTGTGTAATCTACGTTTAATTGTTGCGCTTGAACATTGATCGTCGCTCATTTAATGCTTCAAGACTTCGTCACTCGCCTAGGCAATTAGTTTGTTCTAAAAAAAACCAAAGCAGTAGAACTTATCCTGGTGAGTATTTTATAACCAGGGTATCGTACGTGGGGTCAGAGAAGGACCGACAGTGTGTCATTTAGTTACGTGCAGTGACCGCTTGAAAAACATACCCTCCTTCACAGTGGGAAAATAGGTAGGCCTATAATGCATGCTGTGATGTCTACATTCCTTTGTTTCTCTCAGTCCTGCAACATGCACGAGCAACGCTAATCTGTTGGTTGCATTTAAGCTGAACTGGTTAAACGCATTTGCGATGCCTGAGACAGAACAGATTGTTAATGTCTGCAGTGGTTTGACCTAGTAGCACTGATGGCTTGACTTGGTCACTATAGTCGCTACTACAATTTACTAATCCGCGAACTTTAAAAGACGCTGTGTAGTTGTAGTATACATAATTGCTGATCCTCGATCGTATGGGATCTGCCACCTTGTCTTCAAAAGCTGTCTAGGTCTCCTTGCACAGAGACGATCACTTACCACACTCCGCCAAATGCCGACTGGTCATTTCACCTCGTTTCCTACTCTCCTCGTGCTGGGAGTGCTCTTAGGTAGGCATCCTGAAGGGGCGCTATATAAAACTGCTTTAATGATGATGATGATGATGATGACGACGACGACGGCGGCGGCGATGATGATGATGATGATGATGATGATGATGATGATGATGATGATGATGATGATCAGTGGCGTCACGAGGAAGGTGCGGAGGGTGCGGACCGCACCGGGTGACACCCTCAGAGGGGGGTGACACCCAGCATGAGAAAATGAAGAAATTTTTGGAAGATGAGGTCATCACTTTTTTTGGGAGACGAATTTTTATTTTTATTTATATTTTTATTTTATTTATATATTATTCCCAGCTAAAACACCCTCAGATGGGGTGACACCCAGCATGAGAAAATGAAGAAATTTTTGGAAGATGAGGTCATCACTTTTTTTGGGAGACGAATTCCTAAAAAAGAGGTAATGACATTATGGTTGGAGACCGGAAAAAGGATGGAAGAAGTAAAAAACAGGCGAATGACTAAAAAAAGGTCATCAACTTTTTTGGGAGATGAATTGATAAAAAAGGTCATCACTTTTGTTGAGGGTGACACCATGACTTACCGCACCGGGTGACACCAGCCCTAGTGACGCCACTGATGATGATGATGATGATGATGATGATGATAATATTGAATTATATTCGAAGGTTTTATTGTAATAAACAGTTTTCTGATCCAGCTTTTTCTAG